>JAVIWC010005560.1:0-588816 GCA_031894815.1 Creontiades dilutus | reverse complement strand
AAAACAGGTAATTACACAGTACTGTAAAAAATATATGTTATGTGCCTACCTATATATTAAAATATAATATTTATCTAGATATTTAAATATATATATATAACGGGCGCTATAGCCCGTTAGCCCCCCCAGAAAAATCAGTCTAGAGCCGCCTACGTACATGAGGCAAGCTGACTCCAATAGCAACTATTAATTGTTCACAACAGCTTATCAATCTAAAGTCATCTTGCATCATCATTATCATGTGACTCAGCATTATCTCTCATTACTGAGTTTTCGATAAATAACAACTTAGAGTTACAGTTCTCTGGCATTGTCGTTCAGCGTAGATTTGATCATTGCCTGTGTCCTATAGGTGTATGGTTCGTCTCTTCCATGGAACGAACATGATTGCCATGTAGTTTGGATAACGAAATTCGGAGTAAGCTAGTACGTTAATGTGGTTAAAGTGGTTCTACATTTGCCGTTCTCCTTCCACGTGTGTAAGGAAAGTCAAAACATCATACGGAGCGGACTCTCCCCTCTTTCGTTCTCCAGACTTATCTCTCGCAGTACATTGAACATTGGTCGGTTGGAAACAGGAGGGTAAAACCCAACCGCATAATATTCGCGGAACGTACTGGGAAGCGATCCTCCATACGTAGGTACACACAGCGCACATACCAATTGGTATGAAGATTGATCTTCTGCGATGTCAGGCAACTTCATGAATATGGGAATCCCGCTAATGGTCGCTCTCAAAGAACACGTCAGAGCTCTGCCAGTGATTTGGGTTTCAATGCAGAAAAGCATACATTAGAGGATTCGCCGTTGGTGGGAATGGATTCAGATAAGTGCCTCGAAAAGTGCCTTCCCCGTACAGGCGAAAAAGGGGTGAACAATTTTTACTCTTTTTCGTTCTGGAAAACGCCAACAAAGCGATTGGCACCCTCCCCTTTTCCATGAGGACTGTTAACGAACTTAAATTGTTTTCCATAAAAGGGCTCTTTTGTGTACGGGCTGTTACTCCCCCTTTTCTTTGCGATCGATGCGTGATCTCCATAAATGCGGTGCGTTGGAGGAAGCGTTTGAAAATGGAACACGGTTTCGTTGTGAGTGAGTGATGAGTCAGACTACTGGAACGATCCATAAAACCAGAAAACTTGTACTTCAAGTACACTCCAAGAGGGTAGGTTTACAGCAAAATCTAGCCCTTTATTTTATATAGCTCAATTAATTAGCACGGAGTTCGATTGCACTTCTATTCACGCAGCGCAACTAAATCCAGTGGTTTGTTTCGCTTGAGACGTCGGATTTCACCTTCGTTGTCCAAAACGTAGAGCATCTCCGGGTTCACGTGTTTGTGGAGGCGATGTTCATGCTTCCTTGCGTATTTTGCAATAATTTCATAGACTGTCTCCATCCTCAAATCTCGATGAATATCATCGTTTCGCATGTACCAAGGGGCTCCAACTATACTTCTCAGTATTTTATTCTGAAAGGTTTGGATTTTCTTAATATTTGATTTCTTGGAACAGCCCCAGATCTGTATCCCATAGGTCCAAATAGGGCGAAGGATCTGCTTATATATAAGCAGTTTGTTGTGAAGTGAGAGATGGGAATTCCTTCCCATTAGCCAATACATCCTTTTGTACTTGATTTTAAGTTCTTCTTTCTTCTTTTCTATGTGTTTATTCCAGTTTAATTTGAAGTCAAGTGTCAAACCCAAGTATTTAACTGCTTCAGTATGCGGTATTTTATTCGAATTGATCTCAACATCCAAGATTGGGACTTTTCGGTTAGTGAAGTTGATGTGGGCTGATTTTGATTCGTTCAGCTTCATTCTCCACATCTTGGTCCATTTACAAACCTCAGTAGTAGACGTCTGTAGTTTGCGTGTTGCAGCTTCTATATCATCTCCAACAGAGAGGATAGCCGTATCATCTGCAAAGGTGGCAACAGTTGTGCCTTCTTGTTGGGGTAAGTCCCGTGTGTACAGGAGGTAGAGTACTAAACAACACAATGAGGGAGTATAATAACAATATTAAAAGTCAAAAAATCGTATATCCCAAATCCCCGAGGAGAGGACCACGTCGCTTGCCCTGGGAGACGCTTCCCCCCGCTTGGGCCCTCCTTCCTTCACTGGCGGGGTCGGGGGGGGGGGGGGGAGCAGGTCGGTTGCCCTGGGAGACGGGGGCGAGAATTCCACCCGCCCAGCGTTACCACCCCCTGAAACGTCGATATACTCAGATATTTGGCCTGATTGGAACTGATCAATTGATTAATATTGAAATAAATAATAACATTCTTGAATGGAGCCCACTTGGACCGCATTCCGCTCTTCCGGTTCTTCTCACTAAAGGCTAGAATATTGATGGAAACATAGAAAGTAAACATGAATGTGAATAGACGCGTATACTAAAAAATCTTAAAATTGTCTTATTAACTGCGTCGATCAGCTGATATAATAGCGGTGGAATTATTTTTTCAAGAATTCAAGATTATTATGATTTTGGTTTATTTTTCAATAATAAACCATTGTAATCGCTCTTGAAAAAAAAATTCCTAACCCCCCCTGAAAATGTCATGGTTTACGTTTCAAAGGGTGTAGAATCCGAATCTGCAACAAAAATTTTCCGTCCGTACGCCGTAGGCGCGATTTCTCCCAAACGGCTGAAGCAAAAAAGCTGAAATTTTCAGGAAAAATCTATGTTGGTCCGGCGACGCCCCAATCATTGAGCCAGCTCTCTCACTTAATTTAAAGTGCCCTTTAAGGGTTGTCAAAGTTTTTTAAAATCCGTAAAAACCTCAAAAAAAAAAAGTCAAGGCGGCCTAAATTTGTACTCTTATTGAAGAACACTCCACGAGGAATCGAATGAGCCCCTCCCCAGGTCCGTAGGTCAAACCATTCCCGGTGTATGGTCCGGTTTATGGTGCCAACATACGCGTTATTTTGGTTTATTATTGTTTTTGTGTTGATGTCAGTAACTCAGTGACGTAGTGATGCAGTAATGTGGATACTGGAGTGAACTCCTAAAAGGCTTTGTAGCCGATACACGGGTTGAACCATTCTGATAATTTTCAGGAAAAATCAGAAAATAAAAAAACGCTGCAAATTCTTTCACTGGGGTTTATTATTCAATTGGCTTGCGTTCATGATTTTAATTTCTACTAAACTTTCGGGTGTGCGTGTTTCACAGGTGATAGAGCGATTATTGAATTCTAGGAGATATGCATAGGGCACGTAAAGCTGTTCTCAACCAAAATACCTATTTGGATTGTTCAGTTGATCATATTTGGGTGCCCCCTGAAATTCAATAATCACCTGTGCATAGAGATTCACGTTCATGGAGATATGCATAGAGCACGTAAATCTGTTCTCAACCAAAATACCTATTTGGATTGATCAGTTGATCATATTTGTGTGCCTCCTGAAATTCAGTAATCGTTCTATCACTTGTGAAACACGGACACTCCAAAGCTTAGTAGAAATTCAAATCATCAACGCAAGCCAATTGAATAATAAAACCCAGTGAAAGAATTTGCTGCGTTTTTAGGTACATTTTTGGACTAGCGCAGCGACGGTAGGAGTTTTATTCCATCTCGATAATTTCCTATTGCTGGGTGCATTCTGTTTATTTCGATTAAGTGAAATGACATTTCACTTTAAAACGAAACATTGTTTCGTTTTAAATAAATTAGAAATAGAAATGAAATGGAGCTTGAAATGCCAATCAATTGGAGTATATTGTATCGACGATGAGTATGTAGAAGGGGCTGGATCGGGAAATGCATTGTAGCGACAACAAATTCGTAGGGAGGTCAGGATTGTAGATTATTTCTTGACGATGCGAAATTCGTTGTGGTGTAGTGTACAGTATAACTGAAACGAATTTATCTTCGATTTCACCACACAGTTCTTTGTAAATATCAAGTAATGAGGATGCGTGGTGTGAATCATAAGTTACGTTCCGTGTAGCTCGAATGATCCAGCCGGTGGAGCTTTCCTCCTGGGATTATTATTCGTGAATAGGGGCGTATGTGCTCACATTTTAAAATAATATCGAACTGAGGTCTCCGAGAGATGGAAATCGGATTGAAATACATTTCCCCCTCTTCAGCTACCAAGGCGACGTAAATGGGATTTTAATGTCCCCAGTTTCGGCAGACTCGAGCCGAAATCCCACAAGATGACGTGTGCGATAGATTTATAGGCAGATCCGAGGGGAATCCGTTGGATTTGGCAGACGAGGGATCGCACGCCTTCAATGCTCCAGCCACGATTTTTTTTTAACTTTTCCAACAAGCTAGTGTTCAAAAGAAAGTTATTTAATTGAACAGAAAAAAGAACCCAAGTACAGATCCCGAAAAACAAAAACAAAATCACAAATCTATTGTATCCAACTTGATAAAACCCCACTGAAAACCTAGATAAGGGTAAACTACAAGTCATGTGTTATTAACATATTGTTCTTTACTCAATCTATTCGTGGAATAATGACGTGTATTATAAAAGTATTACGTGTTCGATAAAGCGTGTTACTGATACAATATCTTAAGGGTCCCCACAAATTTGGCGACGAGGTAAACCTTCCAACTGTGCATATTTGTACCAGCATTCATTCTTAGTGTGAATGAGTGTGCTTCGAATGCCTCTTTGAATGTACTCGTAGGTACGTGAACCCTTTTGAAACCTCCGACGTAAATGATTATGATTTAATGATTGATTTAATCATTATAATGATGATATATTTTTTTTCCAATAAGGAACCTTTGTAATCGATGAGAAAAGAACTCGGTAACCCCAGTCAAAATTGAAATTTTTACGTTACAAGATGTCAGATTTTCCTGAATCAAAGGGCAAAAGTATCCACAAATCTGAATACCGAAAACTTTCGAAATAACGCGAATGATTTCAAATTTGCCATTGATTGACATCCCTTCAATGAATCGAATGAGATATCAAACGAGAACGAAAGATAATGAGACCACTCCGGTTCCTGTACTGTCGTCCGTTCGCTCCCTAATCACAGGTCCAACTTCAAGGCTTCTCGTCCACTGGGTCAGAAAAGCTGCGAAGTGCGAAACAACAAATTCTGACGTCAGAAATCGGTCGAATGCCTCTCGTCCATTGCATCAGTTTTCGTCCGAACGAGATCCGACGGAGATGGCTCTTCGGAACGGGTTTTCTGATGAT
The DNA here is from genome assembly GCA_031894815.1 of Creontiades dilutus. Lineage (NCBI taxonomy): Eukaryota > Metazoa > Arthropoda > Insecta > Hemiptera > Miridae > Creontiades > Creontiades dilutus. The sequence goes on along the minus strand of JAVIWC010005560.1, from coordinate 583,643 downwards.
TCTGATGAAGAGCTTTTTGCTTTTGAGTTCTCTCCTTTGATTCTTGACGTATCAAGCACAGGCGATCTCAACCTGGACGGAAAATGCGAGTGAATATACGCCAAAAGAAAAGAGCTCGGGGAATCTCATTTGTGGCATGATCTTCAAATCGACGATGTCCACCATTTTTCCTATTTTCGAATGAGGAAGGATACATTCCAATACATTCTTATTAACTAGTAGAATTAACTTTTCGATGTCCATTTTCGTCTTCAATTCGCACTTGTTCGCAACTACGATCCCTGCAAAACGGGATCAGTTCGCAACTGTACGGACGGAAACTGACGAACGGTGCGGGCCCAGTGGACGCGGTCCCCAACCGAGCTACGTGTTGAGATCGTTTGTCCATTTTCGTGCAGGTTCGGCCGAATTGATTTCGCAGCTTTTCGCAGGTTTCCTGATCCAGTGGACGAGTAGCCTAAACGTATGGGTGCTAAAATTGGCTGGAAATAGAGATGTTGCAAGATGGATGCTATATTATTAAAAATTCTTATCACCGTCTTTGGTCGAGTATTCATAACGTATTTACATATTCGCTAACAAGTGAAGCGTCCGTAGGTGTTTAATTTTATCTAGTTGAATTTAAATTGTTCTATTCGTGGATTGCCTTTTTCGATTACGTGATAACTGTTAATTTAGCCTCAACGTTTTAGACGGTTTTTGCTAATAATTAGCTAATAGATAATGAGGTAATTTGCTAATAATAACAATTATCGTTATTACTGACCTTTATCTTTTTCTCTAAAAAGTACATTTTATTTCAATATTTCAAGTTGAATTAAAACGTGAACACCCTGCATAATATATACTTATTCAATGCAAGGGGAAAACTTGAACACCCTACAAATCAATTATATTATTCATAATATATCCCATATTATACAATTTCGTAGCGAATGATTTGCTGCGTATCTGGTAGTCATGTGATCCTCGTAGGAGGACGATAAAATGTGGATATATAAACCTTTGGGTGATAATTTGGTATTCTTAGTGAAATTCACATTGATTCGATTGCGATGAATTTAGTATTTCTGAAAACGGGAGAATATGCTGACGTTTTTTTCTAGGACACAGGCGGAGGGTTTCTCTCATTAAGGACGAAGCTCGACGGTAGACGAAGGAGGACAGTTCAAGATGAAAAAGAAGTAGAAGATTGATTGAGGTTTGGAAGTAAATAGGTCATAAATCTCTCAAAGAAGACCGACCTGAAGAGCGAAATCTCTACAGGGATGTTACCTTCACTCGCAGGCGGGGCAGGTGGTTAGAAGGTGAATGGAGGGGGTAGTTTTACGGATAGGAGTGGATATTTTCTGCAGTGGAGGGAGAAATGGTTGATTTTTCTACGGTAGAGAGAGAAGGGTTGGATATTTTTAGAGAGACTGATCGAGAGAGTCCAACTTTATTATTACCGCAAATCAAATACGGAACTCGCCGTCCCCAATCTTTTTTCCCTCTTTCACGGAAAACTCTCCCGTCTCTGCTCGGACCGCCTCTACAGCTTGGTCGAATCGCAACCGGCAGAAATAATAACGGGAAAATGTACTGATTCTTATTTCCCTCTCCGTCAAGCGGTTTTTCATCGAAATTTCCCACGAACTGTGTGTAAAGGGAGTGGTGCACTTTATTTGAACGCATATGGAACAGGAAACTGTCAGTAGGTAGCAACTTCGTCGTTTCTGGAAACATCTTTTAATCATTTTGTAATTCACGTTGTGCTGAAGTATTCATGAATACTTAAGAGAAGATAAAATTGTAGCAGTACTGTATTTAAAAAAAACACGGTGTAAGACCACTGTATAACCAAACTTAAATTCATCCCATCTACGCGAGCATGAAAACTCATCAAGTTTGCCTTCTGAACATTTAATGGCGAGACGTGTTTTATTACCGAGAATCCCAAACAGAGACTTACAGAAGAAGTACAAACCCTCTCAGTTTTCAACAGTTTAAAAGAATTAAAACACCTCTGAAGAGTGCCATTAACTTTTATAAATATTTTGCTTTTGATTTTAAGCAATCATGAAATTAAGCAAACTGATGAATAAGTTTCTCGAATTCAAGCTGAAGTATCTCATTGATTTTGGTGTCACTATTTTGTAGTTTATAACAATTCCAAATTTAAAGATTTAATTGAAATGTTGTTCTTTTTCATTTCATTTCGTTATTTTAATAAATAGTATCATAATAACACTGTCGTACTATTTCTTGTCTGATATCAGCGCTGAAAATGATGCACTGCTTTTAAACGCGGCCCGTGAACGTTTTTGCACCCAAAAGTTTGACCCACAATACTTCACAAGTTGCCCATACCTGCTCTAGATCACAGTTTGCAATTGTTGTGATTAACAATTCTTATCTCATCGATTTATACTTTATTATTAATTATCTCAAATGATTTTTAAATTACGGCTAAAAATTGATAGTAATAGTGAATTAGAAACGTGGTTTTGATGAAATAGTTTCACTTGGTTTGGAACGGGTATCTATTCGCCTGGAAACAGTATACTGCTTTTCCCCTAAAATGTGCTTTCACTAACAAACGTTTTAGTTTCTGGTATACATGATGTCGCAGAGTTGTGTGTAATGGTATTTACAAGATGAATAATTTACTAAAAATTGCGTTTACCCAAAAGCTTTCCTTTTTTTTAATCAGAAATGTGAATGGCTTATGTGGGATGATAAAGAAGTCCCTTTTTTGTCGGAAGAGCCTGTTTTTTTAGAATTGTTTTAGTTTTTTGACATCTACAAAGTTAGGGAGCTGTGTTCTTATCTAAAATTTGCGCTTTTGTTAGATCGTTTCAGTTTTCAGAATTTTCAGATGCAGGAGAAATAAGTGAGATAATAGTGGGAAATATGTTTTGGGCCTTAAGTATCTGGTGAGACTGTTTTTCAATTTTGAGAAATCTACGATGTCCAAGAGATGAGTGAGATAGCAAATCAATTTATTGTCCGTTGTTCAATAATACGCCCGCTGTATCAGTTTGTAAAAAGCAGAATATATTGTTTCACTTTTCTGCTGTCAGTTAGCTGGCCTGTGTCGAAAAACCGCTAAACTTCTCGCTCGCAGGCGAGGAACAGTTCGACCGGAGTGTATTTCAGAAGCAATCGGAACTTGGGGGACAAGTTAGCGGTGTCAACTAAGGGATAGGGGATGGATTGGAGGCGGCGGGTTAGCCGAGCACGCGAGCGACCAACTTCAAGAGCACTTCTGATCGTGACAAGGCGGTGAAGGTTACAGAGGGGACGAGAGTTGACTTTTCCACAGCTGGTTCAATCGCTGATTTGAAGGGACACGTGGGATTGAATTATCTGGGCATCGATTTCATTGTTTCTTATCGGTTTTATATCGAGAGACGGTAGATAACACAAAAGGAGGAGCTTATGGTTTATTATTTTTAATAATGAATCATTGTTCCCAATAATGAACCAACGTCAAAATTTTAACACCCTTTTCAAGCCGTTAGTTTAAAAATTCAAAATATTCAGATTTCACTCGAATTTTAAAAATCGCTGCAAATTCTTTCACTGGGGTTTATTATTCAATTGGCTTGCGTTCATAATTTGAATTTCCACTAAGCTTTGGAGTGTGCGCGTTTCACAGGATAGAGCGATTATTGAATTTCAGAAGGCACAGAACTATGATCAACTGATCAATCCAAATAGGTATTTTGGTGGAGAACAGATTTACGAGCTCTATGCATATCTCCTGAAATTCAATAATCGCTCTATCCTGTGAAACGCGCACACTCCAAAGCTTAGTAGAAATTCAAATTATGAACGCAAGCCACTTGAATAATAAACAACAGTGAAAGAATTTGCACGGCGTTTTTTTTTGAACCTCAATACCCCCCCCCCCCCCCCAATAAAAACATCTATAATTTATCAAGTCCTTTATTGCGTTAAAACTTCCCCAAATCCAAATTTAAACGATGTAGCCAAAGGTAGACAGATGTAGAGGGGGCACACAAATATCGTGGGCTCAGTGCTAAAAGTGGCTAACTCGAATTTTCTAGATTTTCAGTTTTCTACTCCATAACATTATTGTGAAATTTCAGTGTTCGTTATTGCATATCTACTTTTGAAAAATTCCGCTAGATTGCTTAAAACTTATTATTTTCTTAATCTAGTTGTACCATTTGAAAGCGCGCACCTGGAATAATGTTATGGAGTAGAAAACTGAAAATCTAGAAAATTCGAGTTAGCCACTTTTAGCACTGAGCCCACGATATCATCAACTGATCAATCCAAATAGGTGTTTTGGATGAGAACCGATTTACTTCGTCTATGCATATCTCCTGAAATTCGATAATCGCTCTATCACCTGTAAAACACGCACACTCCGAAGCTTAGTACAGATTCAAATCACGAACGCAAGCCAATTGAATAATAAACCCCAGTGAAAGAATACTTATTTACCCCAGTAATAATATTGAATGATATTTACCTATATATTATCAGAATGCTTCAACCCGTGTGTCGGCTACTAACTACACTACAAGTATTCACATCGGCTATCACTCCAGTATCCACACTCGACGCTATCTTCCGGACATCACTAGGTTACAAACAAACAATAATAAACGAAAAAACGCAAATGTTGGCACCATAAATCGGGCCATACATCGGGAATGGTTTGACCTACGGACTTGGGGAAGGGCTCATTCGATTCCTCGTGGTATGTTCTTCAAATAGGAAAATATTTAGGCCGATTCGACTACTTTTGAGGTTTTCAGGGATTTTACAAAACTTTAACGAGTAAAGTTGCTCGCAATCAAGTCATTTTCAAATGACAAATGGAATTTCATCTTGGATTTTCGTCCGACTACCCGGAGGTGTCACGGACGTCGCCAGCCGTCCTCTAGGGAGGATCGGAACTAGGTCTGACGATTTCGCTCGTGGCTTCCCATTGCCTCACGCCCCTGGGTTGGGAGCGATTTGGATTCACGTGATATCGAGATCGCAGAGGTGAACTGTCAAACGACAGGACAGGTATACAACGCTTGATAGGATTTTGGCCCTAATCATTGGTGCCTGTCGGATTCGAACCGGGCTAATCAGTACTCCCATTGAAAGTTAACAGCCAAAGGACTGATGCCTTAGCTCGCTCGGACAACCTGTCCCCCAACCATGTTGTTCAGTTCTTCGCTAAAATGGTCGATTTAACTTTTCCTTTTGTCAAGCGACTTGGAAATGATAAGATGGGGGGCGGATATTGTAGATTTGGAATTCACGGGTCTTAAGGATAAACAATTTTGCTATACGATCAAAACTGCCTATTATTGAAAATAATCAACTAAAAAGATGCTATCTCGTATATTATACCTTCTCTTCCATAACGTTCTGATTCGATATCTCTTGAAAATGACCCTCGAAAAGCCTCGTCAACGTCCAACTAATACGGAACGCATTAAAGCGACATAACGTCACGTCGGTTGGCGTCGGTGGAAATTAACTTCCGGGTGCTTTCAGAGAGGCCGTATTCAAGTTACAATCAATATTCATCGAGGCGAAGCATAAACAAGCCGCAGCCGAGTCAGAGGTGTCAAATCAACCTTAATAAGCCTCGTGACGCGTGACGGGTGTGTCAAGCCTGCCAGTATCGGTTTTATGGAGGAGGGCCCAGAGACGCCCCAATTGTCCCCATTTATACAATATCCATCCGGTCCTTTCGCCTTATTGGTGCGCGGAAATGTCTCACGAAAAGAAAAGTTGGCCGAAATTGTGAAAGTATCTTATTTACAGCACCAAACAGTAGAAAACGTGGACGTATAGATCATTAAAATGTTTTTTATCAATCTTTTGTTGAATGTAAAGCATCTTCCGATGAGTCAAGAGACAGGAATGCCCCGGGACGTGTTCTGCAGATATCGGTGCCTTCATTAGGGGATGTCGACATGTATTGCGGGTCGAAACGTGTAGTACCGAACCCAGAGCCCAATGTCAACGGTGTAACCCCCACATTTCCAGAACATTTTAACAAAAACTGCTGAAAACTAGGAATTAAGCTTGTTACTATGATGTAATAAAGATGATCTGATTACAAGGACCCTCTTTATATATTAGCAGAGCTGCTACCAGAGACTCTAAAAATAGTCTCAAAAGAAAATAATAATACCTGGAAAAAGGTAAAAGAAGAAAATGGAAAAAATAAGGGAAAATAAAATATACTTTGGCGAACTTGCGCAGTGGAAAACAATAAATCAAAATTACCTCCTTCTCTGCAATAAATAAAGAAATGGTTAAAGAAAATAGAAAATGAATCAAACCTGTTTTGAAGACTGGAAAAAAAGGAAAACGAAAAAAGGAAAAGCACTGACTGGCTATGAAAGAGAGAAAAGTAAAATAGAAAATAAACCTTCAAACAGAACTCTTCCTACTAAATAGGAATTAGAAAAAATATCTTTTTTAAAGAGAAACAATAGGATGCTTTGAGAGCAAGCGATGGGGATCGAGTAGATTTTAGAGAAGGCTACCACGACTGTCTGCCTTCATAATCAGGGGTGCCAACCACCACTTAAAATTTGCCTAGGAGGGAGTGAATCATGGAGGAAGTAAACGCATCGCATGGATGGCCATCCATGACACTCCCCCCTAAACCGGTGCTGTACCCAGAAGGGGTAGGCGCCGGTTGGGTCCATCCAACGCCCTCCCCCTATGGCACTGGCACGTAGGCCCCCTAAGCCTGGCGCTGGACGGGCTAGTATTTCTTTAAAAAAATATATATATTTATTCTTAAAGAGATTAGAAGATAATTTTGGAAAACAAAATTACTTTGGTGGTTGTAAATTGTTATTGGGAGTAATAGTCAGTGCTGCAGAAATTACAAAGAATGAATAGTAACATTTGAATCTAGATATGCAGAGAGAATAGAGGTTGTCTAAATTAGTACAGTTAACATTTTCCCTTAAAACAAAAAAAAAAAAAATGGTGCATAGAGTTGATTGTCGGCCTATTGATAATTTTGCTTCCTTTTATCATTGAAATTGAAATTTATATTTTAGGTATTGCTATATTGATAAAAATGTTAAATTAGTAGTATTGATTTGAGGAAGATTTTTAGAAGATGATTGCGCGGAGGACTACCGAGGAAACCGTGTGTGAAGGTAGGCCGGTGACTGGCCTATCCCCACAGCCGGGTGAAAACCTCGATGTTGAAAGTGATGGGGTGGGTTGTGTGCAGTTGTCATCGTGGCGTTGAAGATTTATGGCCGTGTGTTCCTGGCAATTAAAACAGAAATGGAATTAAATAGATTAAATGTGGAATAGATTGTTAGCAAATGGCACATTGAGTGGAGGAAATAGATATAGAAATAGTTGAAATTGTAATGAATTAATTGGCTTTTCGGAATAGTTTAAGCTGACTTATATGTTGTCGCTTCACATCAGTAGGATCTGATTGATTACGTAGCTCGTATGTCACTGGCGAAAGAACCTCTGTGATGACATACGGCTGTGTATATTTAAAAGAAATTTTGTTATTAATTTTATCAACTGCACTACTAAGAATATAACTTTTGATTAAACACACATCACCAACAGCATATTGAACATGGTGATGTCGGCGGTCATAATATTTTTGTTGCAGCTTGCGGGCTGCTGCAGCATTTGAATAAGCTTGGGCCCAAACTGCTGATTGATCAGTAGTTATTGGAGGTGGGGGAATTTCCCAGAGTAAATGTAGGGGAGTTTGCAGGTCCCTCCCTAAGAATAATTTAGCTGGAGAGTATAAAGTAGAAGAATGCATTACATTGTTAATAGATAATTGAAATTGATGGATATGTAAATCCCACTTCACCTGGTCATCAGCGTGAAAAGCTGTGATGGCTGTTTTGACATCTCTGATGACGCGTTCAGCCTTGTTCGGTGAGTGGTAGTGGCGGGGCAGCAGTTTGTTGTTGATGCCATTGTGGAGCAAGAAGGACTTGAAGTCTCTGCTGGTGAAGACACTTCCGTTGTCCGTCACAATGTATTTAGGGTAGCCATAATGACAAAGAACAAGCTTGGTTAAATTGTCAATAATTATTTGAGAAGTTTGTTTCTTCAATGGAAGTAAAATGACATAATTAGAAAAGGCATCCACAATGATAAGTAAATATTTGTTACCCAAGGTACTCCTTGGAAAATGAGCTACGTCAAGAAACAAGGCTTCCATAGGATAGCTATACTGGTAACTTGAATGAGTTCCAGGAGTATGCTGCAAATGTTTAGTTCTTGCACAAGTCAAGCATTTAGATATGTATTCTTTAACATAAGTTGTTAAAGATGGGTAATAAAAGGTTTGTTGGATTCGTGCTAGGGTTTTCTGAATACCCATGTGGGATCCCAACACAGAATCATGGAAATATTTGATAACAAGCTGTAAAACAGATTGAGGTAAATGTATACGTTGAACATTATTAAATTTGAAATATAGGATCTCATCCTTTAATATGTAATTATCATTAGGCACATTGTTCATTACATCGTTAATGATTGGTCCCAAAATGGGATCTTCACGTTGGAGTTTTGGTAACTCCTCATGAAAAATTGGATATTGTGATAGTAAGGAAATTGATTCCTTGCTATCAAGTATAGTTGGTTGCTGAAAAGTGGAAAAATCATTAGGAAGTGCCCCAGGTCGCTCATGAGGAGCTATCCTGGTGGTTGCTGACAGTTGGTTATCAGTTGTTGGTGGAGTATACCCTGGAATATGTTTTTCCATAAATTTCGCATACGAAGCAGTTTGTTGCTGCGTCACGGGGTGCAGAGTGGACAAGGTAGAATGGCAAGAAGTGGGTGAATTTGACCACTGCTGGCGACCCAGTCCCTCCGAGGTGGGCGCCTTCACCCCTAGAGGAGCCGCAATCGCCAAGCAGTCACATCCCTCCTTCCACTCTGCTCTCGTCAAATAGTCTGCAAATGAATTTTGCGATGAAGGTATATGTTTGATATTAAAATTGTATGACATGAGACGAGTAATCCACCGCTGTATGCGAGCGGATGGATTATCCAATTTCGTGATTGTTGCGATGGATTTATTATCAGTATATAGTGTAAATTTAGTGTGTTCAACGTAAAATCTGAATTTAATTATTCCTTCAAGAGCAGCGAGGAATTCTTTTTCGTAAATGGAAAAATTCAGTTCGCTGTCTGTTAATTTACGTCCTGCGTAAGCAATAGGTTTATGTTTATTAGTTTGCAAGTCATTCTGAGTTAGAACGTAGGAAATAGCTGTATGAGAAGCATCAGACCATATGGAGAAAGGTAGAGAGAAATCTGGTAGAGAAAGAGTTGGAGGATTAGATAAGATGTGCAATATATGTTGGTATGATTGTTCACAAGCTTCATTCCACACAAATTCAGTATTTTTACGTCGTAGCTTATTTAAAGGTACACATAGAGAAGCATAGTTAGGTATGAAATTTTGGAAAAATCCCACAGCACCCAGGAATTGGGCAATTCCCTTGGCATGCTGGGGTCGGTTTAGCTGGCTCAAGACTTTGCAGCGTTCAGCATCGATCATGACCTTGCCATCCGATATGGTGTGGCCAAGAAATTTAACTGTAGTACAAGCAAATTGTAATTTACTTGCACTCACAGTAAGGTTTGCTTTACGAAAGCGGTCAAGTACAGTACAAACATGTTTATAATGAGAATGAATATCAGAGGAATAAATTAGGACATCATCCAGGAACCAAATAACATAGGTTGCATGTAAATCCCCCAGAATGAGATGCATTAGTTCGGAAAGTATGTTACCGCCTGTGGCCAGGCCGAAAGGTACAAATTTATATTTATAAGTTGCAAATGGCGTTACAAATGAAACAAGATGTTGGCTGTCTGCGGAAATGGGAATTTGGTTATATGCGCTATTCATGTCAAGTAGGGTAAACCATTTAGCCTTAGTTAAATGGGCTAGTAGACTTGGAATAGTTGGTATGGGGTAATTAAAATATTGCAATACCTTATTTAAAGGGCGAAAATCACAAACCAGTCTGAATGCTGGCGCATCAGATGGATGTTGTTTGTTCTTAGGTACTAAGAAACATGCCGCCGTTGGTTTCCCACGGTATGGGGTTATAATACCCTGTCGCTGCAGCTTAGCGACTTCCTCCTTCATTACAGGAAGTAATGAAGGATTCACATGGTAAGCACATCGCGCTTGAGGTGGTGTTGCACCATCTAATATCTGTACTTTATATTCAATAAGGTTAGTTTTACCAGGTAAATCAGTTATTACATCTGGATATACATTGAAAATGTTGCCAAGCATTTTAGGTATATAAGAAGAATGTTGTTCAATATTATGTGATTGAGATACTTGTATAGTTTCCTTTCGGGCATGTGGGAAACTATAAGTTTCAAGATCAGTATTAATAGGTACAAGTGATGTTGTATCATGTCGAAATGATATAGTGCCTCCGGCGATATCATATATTACATTTGCCTTGGTTAGGAAATCCATGCCCAGTACAATGTTGACAGACAATTGAGGAATTATAAGGAAATCATGTTGCCAAGATTTATCAGCAATCTTAACTAAGGTTTGCTGCCTGGTTGGTAGTGAGCTCACTACCGTTTGCAGCAGTTATTATTTTAGGTGGTATGGTATGGATCGGTTTATCATAATAATTTTTAGAGTAATAGTTGGCGTTCATTGCAGTGGAAGTACTGCCAGTGTCGATTAAGGCTGAACATGGTTGCGTTTCTATGATTAAATTCAACTCAGATGATCTGGCCATTAATGGAAACATTCGTTCACGTGTGACCATAGTTGTAGGTTTGAGTTGTTGATTAGACATATATTGCGGATAAAATCTGTCAATTGATGGATTATGTAGTTGGGGGAGATGAGGAGCTGACGGGCAGTCACCATCTTGCTTATTTTTATCAGGTAGCGACGGTGGCGCACCCTGTTGGCAGTCCGCGGAACTAATTGGTAAAAAATCGGGCATAGGTTCCCCTGCATTTTTAGACTTTTTGCTTTTATTACTACAAGTATTGAGCACCCGCATATCTCCCCTCTGCTGAGTGGGAGACTGCTTTCTATAATTATTACTTCTATTATTATTTCTATTAGCTTGGTGCTGTTGAGAAAAAGGATCACACGTACGGGTTGATAGTTGCATGCTATGTGGGGTAGGATCTACTTTAGGTTTATTATGGTTGTAGGTGCTATTATCACGATTGCTATTATTGTATTGCTTATAATTAGCACTTGATTGCCCTTTCACTTCACTTTTCACTGAATCACCGTGGTACTTACGTGTATCCAGGTGCTTATAATTATTTACCTGAGCTTGTTTTTGATTATAAAGATGCGTAGGTGGAGACCTTAACTGAGAAATATTCTGGGTTCTATTCATATGATTGTATTGGTTGGAAGTATTAAAATCCCTATGTAATTGCTCCACTTCTTGAATCAAAGTGTAGAGTTGAGCGATGGTAGAGGGTTTGGAAGTGTGGGCGAAGTATTGGCGGTCCTCTAGCCGTACATGTGAAAGAATAGCCTTGATGAGAACCTCATCCGTATACATCTGTAAAATATTGTTAGCGGCAAGTATGTTTTCCACAAACTCACGTAATGTTTCATTCGGTTTTTGCAACCTTTGAATGAAATTCATAGTTAAGAACAATTGAGTATTAGTATCGAAAAATTCTGTTTTGATTTTAGATGCGAAGGTGTTAAAATTTAAGTCGCCTTCCCAACGGCGTAACAATTGTTTAAAGTAAGAGAAGGTAGGTTTTAAAGACAGTTGCTTTATAATTGCTGATATGTATGTGGGAGACACTAAATGTATGTCGTGGAGTTTTAGAAGGAAATGCATGATTTGTGCTGGAGAATGTACATTAAAGTATTTAAACGAATCAATAATATTTTGAAGATATTTGGGAGTTTTGGTGGGGTCAGAGGGTTGGGTTGGGGCGGTCGACGTCGACGGCCCTGGGGGTGTAGGAGATCTTTGAGGTTGATTAGCAATAGCTTGCTTCAGCCCTTGTACTATAGCTGTAGATAGATCCTTAGGATTCATAGGAGTTTCTCGTTTTCTACATTGATAGCATTTGTAAACCAGTTGTCTGGTAGACCCCATCTTTACCCAATTAACGTGCTGAATGCCTGCGCATGAGCCATCATAGCACAAGAAGCATACAGAACACAGAATGGGGTTTCCCTGTTCTTCCTCAGGGAGAGGTTTAGTACAATCGTCACAGTGGGCAGACATTATAATGTGATGTTCTTATGAATATAAGGTTGTGATAAATGTGGATATTAATAGAATAGAATATTCTTGTTCCAAAGATAAGGATAGTTCCAACAAGAGTAAGGAATAGGCGACAAGATAAATCAGGATTGACTGTTACAGAATTGCAAGAAAGAAAACGTATCCTGATAGAACCTGTGTGTAGGAGTACAGCACAAAGGTCACAATCCACAACAGTCACACAAAGGAAAAAGATGAAAAATTGCAGAGAAAGCAAAAAAATGGGCACCAGAGGTATGGAGAAAAAGTACCATACGCTCAAGCTATCATGTAAAGATGGTCTTGACTGATTACAAGGACCCTCTTTATATATTAGCAGAGCTGCTACCAGAGACTCTAAAAATAGTCTCAAAAGAAAATAATAATACCTGGAAAAAGGTAAAAGAAGAAAATGGAAAAAATAAGGGAAAATAAAATATACTTTGGCGAACTTGCGCAGTGGAAAACAATAAATCAAAATTACCTCCTTCTCTGCAATAAATAAAGAAATGGTTAAAGAAAATAGAAAATGAATCAAACCTGTTTTGAAGACTGGAAAAAAAAGGAAAACGAAAAAAGGAAAAGCACTGACTGGCTATGAAAGAGAGAAAAGTAAAAATAGAAAATAAACCTTCAAACAGAACTCTTCCTAATAAATAGGAATTAGAAAAAATATCTTTTTTTAAAGAGAAACAATAGGATGCTTTGAGAGCAAGCGATGGGGATCGAGTAGGTTTTAGAGATGGCTACCACGACTGTCTGCCTTCATAATCAGGGGTGCCAACCACCACTTAAAATTTGCCTAGGAGGGAGTGAATCATGGAGGAAGTAAACGCATCGCATGGATGGCCATTGACACGCATGCACACATATAGACGATCCTCACCTGTTCAAAGTGGCCACGGCCACTGTCATTCCAGTTCAGCCCTGGAATGACTGTAATGGCCATTTTTTGAAGTTTGAACAATTTTTGAATGAGATATGCATTGCCCCAAATTAATATCCAATAGTTCAACTGACTCTGGAAGCATAAGCTGAAAGCTAAAGCTAAGTAGTATGTCGGGTGGACTAGACCCAGCTTGTCTATTGAACATGTAATCGCATGTAGCAAGCTTCTTTGACAAATTCTGTAGCTGAATGGGCGAGGGCAGTCGATGGTCAACTTCTGATCCCAACAATTTAACTGAATGAGAGAGGCAGTCGTTAAGATGAATGGTTAAACATCGTGCCTTATCTGTGTTCAGCAATAAGGCGTTATCCGAAATGTGGATCGACGAGCAAAGAGGGAGGTGGATACCACAAGTTCAAAAGTGGCTAGAGAGATAGCATGGAGAGGTGAACTTTTTCTTAACACTGTTCCTCTCAGTACACGGACTATTTTACTTCTACCTTCATAGAATGGGGAAAGTAGACGACTTAACTTGTCCAAACTGTGATGGAGGAGATGCTGATGTGTTTCACACTTGTAACAATGAAATAACTAACGCCAATGTGTAGTACGTGTTGTCGTAGGTATTTTTGCCATTAAAATTAACGTTAACCTCTGCGTAGTATCCTGAATAAACAATTGAGTAGAATTAAGGTGAGATTACGGCTCTCCCTGCTCGGCCTAAACTTGATCTTCATGATGTATGAGGTTGAGGGGAGCATTAAGGGGATCTGGTGAGGGGGGCCTCACGGGCGACTGCCCTAAGGGCTGCAGTCCATCGCTAAACTGGAGGGCGCTTCCCTCGAGGTTCCATTCCCTTGGAACTTCACCAAAAACACGATTCTATACCAACGACAGCCGACCAAGTTTTGGCTTAGTCCTTTCGTTACTCATTACACTGAGAAATTCAGCAAAAAAATGATAATCGCCGAAAACACATTATTCTTCAACAAGGACATTGGGCTGAGAATAGAAATAGGAATATACTCTCATTCCTTATCTTACTTCTATCTCTCTTATGAATAGAATGGTATTCTATTCCTACTTAAATATCGAAAACCCTTCAGATCCTACTTTTATCTCTCTTATGAATGGAATGGTATTCTCAAGTGTATTCCTACTTGAATACCTATCGGAAGTTGTAGATATCTTCCTAATAATGCTCTCATCTCTCTTATGATTAAAACGGTAAATTCAAGTCTATTCCTGCTTGAATATCAAAATTGTGATTATCTTCCTAACCCTACTCTTATCTCTCTTACGGATAGAATAGTATTCTCAAATTATCCTCCTACTTGGTTATCGGAAGTTGTAGATATCTTCCTAATCTTGCTCTCATCTCTCTTATGATTAAAACGGTAAATACAAGTCTATTCCCGCCAAAATATCAAAGTTCTGAATATCGTCCTAAGGAATAGAACCTCATCTCTCTTATTAATATATTCCCAATCCTATTCTTATCTCTCTTATGAATAGAATGGTGCTCTCAAGTATATTCTACTTGAAATCGAAGTTGTGAATATCTTCCTAATCCTACCCTTATCTCTATTATGAGTTGAGTGGTGTTCTCAAGTATATTCAACTGATCAACTCCAAATAGGTATTTTGGTTGAGAACAGATTTACATGCTTATCTCCTGAAATTCAATAATCGTTTTGAAACTCCATGGTATAAATTCAAATCATGAACGCAAGCCAATTGAATAACCCCAGTGAAAGAATTCGCAGCGTTTCTGTGATAGTTATAAATATCCATTTTCGTTTATATCGCTGGTCTGTTTTGTGGGTACCGTTAATTTGATCCTCCGACAAACGGGACATAACTCGGAACGCTTCAGTTGTGGGTGATGTTTCAGTTGTGGCTCGGCGACGAGGTTTTTGGCTGTGGCGACTAACCGGGTTTCAGTTGCGGCGCCGAAGAGGATCCGGTGTCTCCGCAGGTCCCCTCGACGGAACCGCGTTCCCACCCGAACTCCCAACAGTCGGCCGACCGCCTCAAAGGCCTTCTGTCGCCGGGCCGCCTCCAAAGGAGTCCTCGGAGGGGCGGGCTGGGGGCGGCCTCTTGTTTGTGGGAGAGCTAATTGCGTCGTAGCGAGTTCACAGCTGAAGGCCCCCGTCCTGTGTCATCAAGGCCGGTAAGGTGTCACTGAAGTCCTCTTCCTTCAACTTCCCCTGTTTTCCTCAACTCATTCACAATCTCAAACAGCCCTAAGCTCCGTTCAAACGATCTATACAAACCGTTCGTTCGATATTTTTATACGTCCCTTTGAAGCAAGGCATCGTCATTAGAGAACTGTTAGCGCTGCTCCAAAAAGAAGTAGGACAACTCAAAAATGAGCCAAGAAAAATTACGCACAAATCCTTTTCAGGATCCATTCCTTTCTTTGTCTTTGTGTGCCTAGTATACACATATTATGTAACAAATTTCTTCGAGCTTGCAATTCTTAATCGATTTCCATGATTCATTCTCGGACCAATCCCAATTTTACCTTAGTTGTTCGACAAACTCCGGGAATGACGAATTTCACGACGAAAGAGGCGAATTGAACAGGGTAACGCCGAAAAAAGTGCCTTTTTTTTTTTTTTTTTTTCTTCATTTGGCATTAGCAAGTAGCCATAGCCATGAAGCCTTTATTGCAAAATAACAACTGTATAAAATAACAACTTAAATTGTTACCTATTAATTTTTGTTGTTTTAAATGTTTGTATTGAGTGTTTTAATGAAAGGCATAGTTCTTTCACGGATAACAGTTTGCAATGGATAATTTGTTCGACCGATAGTGGATTTTCCAAATGACGACCAACCGAAGTCAGCATGTGTTGTCTTGCCAACCAGAACTCTTGATTGAATTTTCAAAGGCCAGGTCACTCGAAGAATCCCTGATCCAATGATGCAACCGCAAATCCGTGATTGGGTTGAGAACACCTATTGATCGCCCGGATCTCCTGCTGAATTCAAAATGCGAGAACCATGGTTTTACAGTGGGGGTTCATAAGGCGATTTTGGACTCCCAAAGTTAGTAATCATCAAATCATTTATTTTCAATAATAAACCCCATACATATCACTGAACGGAATTGAAACCATTTCTGTGATAGTTATAAATATCCATTTTCGTTTATATCGCTGGTCTGTTTTGTGGGTAACCGTTAATTTGATCCTCCTCCAAACTCGATTAGAATGTGACATAACTCAGAACACTTCAGAAAGTTTGGGTGATGTTTCGACAGTTTACCACGACCACCAACTGGCTCGGCACGAGGTTTTTGGCAACTAACTCGGGTTTTGAGTTGCGGCGCCGAATGGATCCAGACTGAGGGTCTCAACGCATCCATCGCGGAACCTGTTAGATGACATCCCAACAGTCGAGCACCGCCTCAAAGACCCCTGTCGCCAATCCGATCCACATCAATGACTGTATACTCGGATACGGTTCTGAAACAGGGCGAAATCGCAGCGTTTACGGATGGGAGAGCTAAATCACTTGCTGTCGTCGCGAGTCGCGGCAAAACTAGTAGCCAGAGGTGGCGAGGCACGTTTCAGCTGAAATTCATCAAGGCCGTTCATTAATCCTGTGTATTTTTCCAAGTCCTCTTCCTTCAAGAACCCCTGTTTTCCTCAAATGCATTTACAATCTTGAAACAGATCACTAAGCTTGTTCAAACGATCTGATATTCAAACACTTCGTTGATTTTTTTATAATGTCCCTTTTGAAGCAACCATATAAGTCATTAGTCAAAAATTAGTACTGTTGCTCGGTAAAAACGTAGGACACTCAAAATGTAGCGTTAATTCGTAAAATTTACGTACTAATTGTACAATCTTTTCAGCCTTCTGAACAATGTAACGTATGTGGGGCTTCCATTTCAACGATTTGTCCAGGTGAAATGTGTCTCCATAACGATATAACTCCTCAGAAATCACGATTTGCGTAACAAATACAGTTGAATTTTGATCGATTTCCATGATTCATTCATTGGACCAATCCCAATTTTACCACATTGTTGTTCGACAAATCCACGAGGAATTGAAGTTCTCCCCTGTCGCGTATTGAAGCAGATATAACGCATACTGCAAAAAGTGCCTTTTTGCGCCCAATTTTGTCGATGTTGCTTAGGCAACAATTTTCAACCGATTATCTTATTCTTATTTCGTGTGATTCTCAATTTTAGTGCGGTTGTGCAACGAACTTGGCTATTTTGCTTTTGCTATTAGAAGGAGGAAAGGAGGAGTAACAGCCAATTCTCTCAACCTTTTGCCCAAGTGAGAATTCTCGGCCGATTCAATTCTTTTTCTTGTTCAATCAAGATTTTTGTTGAGTATTTGGAAATACTTCAACTCATTTGATTTTAATTTTAAAAGAGGGTTAATGAAGAGGGGAATAGTGAAAAATTGTTATTTCATCACCATTTTCATCTAATTTTCGTAATTGAAAAACTTCGTTTTTTTTTCGACCCTAATTTCAGTCTAGTTGTGCAATAACTCGGAAATTTTTGATTTCTCAGCCAATTTTTGTAATTTTTTCTTCAATGAAGAATTAGGACTTCTTTATAAAAATACTCATTATTTATTTATAATTATGTTTATTACCTAGATCTTATAAATTCTAGACTTGAGGACGTCGCCGTAATGAGATGCGTTAGGTACCAATATGTTTCATTTCAGCGAATGTTTCGCCGAAAACTCCACTCGCCACTTTCTGTACTCGCAAAAATAGTAGAAACCGTTTTTGGCCTTTCGAACCATTTGCTCATCTGGACACAAATATCATTCAAAATTATTTCAAACTTTTGAAAATTTACATTTTTTTTAATAGATATCCGTTTTGAAACACTCTGAAACCGAAATTTGTATTAAAAGTCGTGATCAAAGTCGTAGGACGTTCTACTTTCTACAAACACACACATATTTCTGTTAGTACCTACTTTAAAGTATTTGAAAAACTTTAAAGTTGTCATTTTTTTGCGTAAAATGCAAATATTATTTTTTGCAGATGTAGGTACCTAATAAAAATAGCTTAGTGTACAACTTTTCATTTAATAAATTATTGGGAGGATAAAGTGCGGTTGCGCTCGAAAGGTGAACCAACTTGGAATTTAGCGAACATTTATTTATTTATTTATTTCAAATTTCACAGGCTCAGCATATATATGAAGTGACACTAATAAATGCTATACCTATAAAGATTAATATTGCAGATAATGAACCAAAAATGACCATTCAAAATGTCTGAAAAATGGCCCATAAGTTATGATAAAAAGTGATGTCAAACAATGATGCACAGAATTCGTGGTAGGTAGGTACTATGAGCTATATTTGGTTTATATAATATATGAACTCATATATTTCATATTATTAACCTTCTATAACTTCTGCATATTATTAATGATGCACAGAATTCGGGGTAGGTACTATGAGCTATATTTGGTTCATATAATATATGAACTTACATATTTCATATTATGAAATTTTTAAATAATAAAATCTAAATGTGGAATGCGAATTGTGAAATCAAGTTCTTTGAAAATCAATGTACTTACTTCAAACTCTTACAAGGATTCTCTCAGATCATTTGAGAATCATTCATTTCAAATGATCAAATCATTTCTCTCTTGGATCATTGCCAGTATTTGTGAACTTTACTTGAAATTCCCCCATGAGAGTATTGAAAGAACAAGACCGGTAATTGTCTATAAATACACCCAACGAAATCCTAGGATGCAGTAAATTATATTGTGTGACGTCAACGCCTGGGACAATCTGATACAACACGTGGGCTCTTGATGCTCTCAAGCTTTTTCCTTTAATCACTTTCAGGAAGAGAAGAAAAAGTTGAATTTATTACTGAAGCGCTTAGTCCGGAGGTTCTCGTCTATTAGAGCATTACTTCTCAATTACGAGTTTATGGTTTTGAAAATTATCTGCAACGTCGACACCTCAGTTCTGTCATTCTTTCCGGGCCTTTTGATTGTTTGAAAACCAGTTATCCTATTCCTAATATCCCAAGAAGCTAGGAAAAACAAGGAATAACCAAAACAAATACAAAAGACTTAGAAAGTGCACAGTAGAATGAACATGATTGGTACGATTCAGCTACCTGTTTTGAGTTGTTTAATACGCGGATGTTTGGGTACTTTCGTGGAACCAAATTTTTTGCCCCGTTTCTCACTATACAACCATTCGTAAGTAAACTGTTTTAGAGTACTTGTGGATTTATTTCGGTGACCAAAGGGATGTTTTGACTGATTTCTTATACATAGTCGGTCATTTTCTTAAGAAGAAGACCATAGAACGGTTACATCCTCTCTTTTTGACGTATTTTCGAAGAGAATCTCGTGGATTTGTCGTTCAAATATTACCAACGCTCCAGGAACGGTGGCAGTTTGTTCGGGACTGATTTTCAATGCTTCGATGCAAACACGTGCATAATCGAAACCACGCCGAATTCGTGAAGAACAAATTAAAATAAAATGACCTAAATGGTAATACCAAGAGGTCATAGAAGAAAAAAGTACGCTTCTACAGTCAGAAATGTGGGATTTTCCCTATTTGGAGAACTAAGAAATTCGAAAGCTCACTAATTTTATGCTTACCTATTTCATACTTATGCAGTACCTAACTGACGAATTCATGCTGATCATTGAAAGCAGAATTTTATGCTCAACAACTTTTATGTGTGACGACAATTGTGAGGGTACTCCGACCGTAAAATTGGAAAATATAATAACAAGTATGGTAGATCGATTAGGAACGAAATTTGTCACAAGCCCCTTCAGCTGATTGGTGTGTTGTTATACCCCGTAATTGACTTCTAAAATCACTTTGTCTTAAATATAACTCCGCGAGCACCAACCTGAACTAGTACTTTTGTAGAAAGCAAAATCTGCATCTCTCGGATCTTCGATTATCCTGACTTTGGCTGGACAGCTTGGAAGTGCCGTAGACGCTGATCACAAACGAACGTTTTCAATCATTAAATTCATTTTCATTTTTCATTTTTAAATAATTATTTTTCAATTTATATATTAGTAATCTTGTTTAAACTCTAACTCTTTGTATGAACTCGATTTCAACATTGCAACACCCAATGCTACGGCCAAATCAGATTGGGGTTGATAATACACGGCGCGCAAAGCAACCCCTCCTTCAAGACCGGGGGGTCGTGCGGGTCATTGCATATCCTTGCCCCTGACCAAGCCAATGCCTTCTCCGTAGCTTTCCCAATTTTCAAACATTAGGTGATACAGGGTGTCCCAGGACTTATGCACGATCCGACTCCTACGTGTTCTACAACTCATTTCCGACTGCGATGAGTCGCATTCATCTTCGAGACTGTTGGAAAAACCTTAATTTTAACAGAAAACACACGTTTTTCTGCATTTAAACTCCATTTCCTCAACTAAAAATATTTTTAAACACCAAAACGACTACACCGTTGGGAAGCTGACATTTCGGCGCACGTTTTACCAGGCCTCCACAGTTCTGCGTCAAGCATTCATGGGGTTTCTAGGCGAGATGAAAAACAGGCGATTTCAAGATTTTGACAAAATTGCCATTTCGCGCAGCAATCGCACATCTTCAATGCAATCAAAAAAAGTTTTCTGACATCAAATAGATGGAAAATTTAACGGTGTCATCAAATTTGAGCTATCTCCGAAATTGAGGGAGTTATGACAGTTTTAATCACAAAAGATCGAAAAAACGGAAAAAATCTTAAATCGCGAATAGCTCGTAAACGAGGCCTCTCTCAAAAAATTGCTAAGAGGCATTTTTGGTCGGAAATGAGTTGTAGAATACGTAGGAGTCGAATCGTGCATAACTCCTGGGATACCCTGTATTGGAAGACCTACTGAAATTCAATGAGAAAAAATGAAACGCCTTCTTATTCCTCATTTGCCGCAAAATATATAACACGTTATAAAAAACAAGATTGGAGACAGGGATATGACTAGTTTATTCTTATAGTATCAATCTTGCTTGGTTTTTTTAGCATCCACTTTTGCGGCCTTGGATTTGCCAGTGATTGAATGATCGTGCGGCAACCCGTGTGGTCACGTTAGATCCAGGGAGCTAATTTCTCACTGAATCAAACAAAAAAACTACTCTCTTATTTCGAAAGTTTTTGAGATTTCGATTTTTAAAATATTTCCACTTTTAAATTAAATCAAATTAGTTAAACTTTAAATTTACTTTTGAGCTAGATTGATCGGGACCCCGAGGTTACTGGCACATCACGGATCGATGTAGGATTTTTAAGCCAAATTCCATAACGTGAGCCTTTACTTTTGGAAATAAGCTTCGGACTGCGGACTAACGGATTTTTGTAATCTACATATCTTGAAACGAAAACCAACAACTTTTGGTTGAAGAGGATTACAAATATTTTTGTTCAGGCCAATTAAAAAGTTCTCATTGAAAATAATAAACCAATATCTGTTTTTTTAATATGATTTTTAGGGAAGGAGAGATGAAGCCGTTTTCGGGATGTTTTAGTACGCATACTAAAATGGGGTATGTTCGGAATCAGCATCAAATTTCCTATACAAATCGCCCATCAAAGTATGTTGTCATCCTAGAATCTCATTTCTCCCCTCTGTTCGCCTGCTTAACACGGAAAATATCCAAAGAATAATCTCCCTCCCCTTCCGTTGTCACGGTGTAATTTCCCAGGAGGGAAAAAAACGCCGGCCGACGATGTGATGAACTCGACGCCCGCTCGTCACATCTCGTTTTCTCCTTCGTCAGCTCTTTTAGCCCCTGACCTCGCTCAACTAACCTTGTCTGCATACCTGATATAAATATGTATATAATGCGAGGGAATTTTCTGATACCTCGAGAATACGGGCCGGGTGAGGAAGAGGGCCTAAAATTCGTGCCGTACCGTGTTTTCTTTACTGGATGTAAAATTGGAAAAATAGTTTCAAGTACTGTGCAACCTCCGTTTCAGTGCGTAAATTTAACTCTTAATCGGTGTTGTGTACACCAATCCTTTCAGTTTTGAAATATGTCATACAAATGATATTGTATCTTGTAATAGTTCTGCCAAAAATGCCATTAGAATCGTTTGACGGAACGCAGGAAGATCACCCAAGACACTGCCACACACACTCGACACCAGTTTCAAGAGTTAAGTTAAGTTAAGAGCGTCTTCCTCTTTCGTGCGTTTTGCAATTGATTATCATATACAAAGTTTTATCGGATTTTCTCGATAATGCGGTACTAAAATATACATAACGACCGTATTTCAGTTATCCATACATCGTTATATGATCTAGCCATGTACCTCGGGTGGGAACTCAACTTCCCTTAGGAGAAGACTGTTCCCATCACACTCCCACATGGACGAAATCGGCCAAAAACCGTCCCAAATAACCGTACTACGAGATGGATTCAGCAAAACGCACTTTATTTCCTTCTTCGGTAGATTGCTCATGACAGATTCCATTCCATGTGATAGTTTTCAAAGCCACTTGAATAGTTTCGTATACTCAGTGGCAGCAGAACATCTCGGTGGTGGTTTATTTCATCTTATTTTGCTGATGAATACTATTCAACAGGTGCTTTTCCGAGCTTTGTACAACCTGAACAACCGACAGCCTGCGTTGTTTAACAAGGTCTAAGCCATATCCCCATCCACCTATTCTCATGTGAACCTCACTTTGAACACCACATTCCTTCTTTTGTCCGTATTTTGCGAACCCGACGACAACATGGAACTGCGTTGTCCAAGTAAAGCAAGTTTTGACTTTATTCCTTTCCGAACGTGATCTACTGGCCGATTTGCATACGTAGATGGTTTGGGGTTTTCCGTTGTTGACAGGCACCCTCTTTGACAGAGTATTGGAGTTTACTGTCTCGAGACCCTATTACTGCTGATCCTTGTCATCAGAAGTGCACTGAAGACCTGCACTGCAGCAATCATCTGTCAGTTCCCTCCTCCAAATTCCCTTTCCGTTGCTAATCCTTTGATTTCCTCACAGACACACCTTTGACAGTTTTGGAATTTTCTGCCTCAAGTGCCTATATCTGCTGACTCTTGTCATCAGAGGGCCACTGTGAACCTGCACTGCAGCAATCACCTTCCAGTTCCCTGGTACAAACTTCCTTTCCGTAGATATTCCTTAGATTTCCACACCTTAGCGATCTCTTTAGTTCTTACCCATCAGAACCACATCGATTTCTCTAAACTTTGGATGAAAACTCAACAAATCGATCACACGACAGCCTGGCAGAGACGATACGAAAGTTGCTCAGAATTGTCTAAAACGTAAAAGCGAGTGGACAATGAAATGTTGGTTTGTCATCTCCAGAAAGAGTACAAATGGTTCCACTTATCTAATAAGTAGACTGGGAAGTGAACTCTTATAGATGCTAACTTTCATTGCTACGAATATAACTACCCGTGTGGGCATCACAGAGGACCAGGTCGACACCTTGAATGAATTCAACCTGTTAGTTTTCCCTTATCGATACATCTTCCCAGAACCTACCTGAATTAGCGGGAAATGTTTTTTCCATTGAATCAGCGGAAACAGAGCGCGGAAGTTGAGGATTTGGAAGGATTTTTCCTGGAGAGCGGGCGGTTTTCCCGCGAAAGGCTCCCGATACCCCGCGATAAGTGCGGCGTTCCGTCGTTTTGAAGAAATTTTCCATCTCTCGAAACGAATTTGCGGGACCTACTCAATTCCGAGCCCTTGAACCTCCTTTTTTTCGGCGACACAGCTTTGAAGTTGGAGGACCGTTCACCAATCTTGAATTGGCGTTTCGTTTTACGAAATGAGCACATTTCTCGTTCAAGAGCAATTACTACCGAATTGAAACTTATTTTCTTTTGAAATTCAATTTTCCTCTAATTCGAAGTTAAAAAATTGTTTGTCATAATGCCGTTTCCTTAGGGGACAGTGATTTGCTTTTCTTTAGCTTTGTCTTTCCCAATACTTAAAGTATCTCAAATATAGCCTTGAAGTTAAGGTGGATTATAAAACTAATTTCCAAGAGAAATTGTGTCTGACGATAATTTTAAGCGATTCATTCTTGTTTATGTCCATATTTATTCACTATTATCACTATCCCCTCCTAAACTGATGATTTTTAATTTTTCCACATGTCCGTAGTAATTAAATAGAGAGGAATTGAAAGTAACGTTAGAATTGCCGTTATAACATTTAAAAAATGCCATTTGTAAGAAATGGAAAAAATGTTGCAAAGGAAGATTGCATTGGAACGAATTGTGTTGAAGATTTGAAAAATCACTATACTCCCTTATAACTTTAATTCCTTTAAAAAAAAAAAAAAAAAAAAAGAATTAGTTCACAAACACACAATTTTTTTCGACTACGTGATAACCAAGTGGTTTAACTGTAAATACACAAAACTAAATATTAAACAATCGAAGAATGAATTTAAAACCTTGGAGTTAATATTCAAAGCTCGATTACATTAGCGTTGGACAGAACACAGATTGGTACTGTTCGATTCAGTGTGAACAATTACGTTGGAATCATCAATTCAAGCAGGGCCAAATTATTAAAACCCTTGATTTCAGGTAGGTTAAGGGGCGGTGGATGACTTTTTGGCTTGAAATCCCCCAACCGTATTTTACCATCTCTAGACGTTCCCAATGTTTCTCATCGTTTTAACTTGACTTTTGTTTAGCACTGTACTGAAATAACGCACTTGGTAGGCTCAAGTAGAAAACATTATTCAGATCGAAGAAAGTGTACATTTGATAGAACTTTAACTTGTACTTTTAATCAAGTTTAGAGCCTTCCAATTAACAACTTTAGATTGCGCTTATGAACGGATGTACGAGGATATTTGCGAATACGTGTTTAGATATAAATAAAACGGGCAACGCCACTAGTAGAAAATTAATAGCGAAGAAGAAAGGAAAAACTATCCAACCAGCAAAAAGGCGGGAACGTTTACCTTAGTACCAATTCCACCATGAACAATAAACTGAAATGAGTTAGGACACGCCCATTCCTTATAACTATTATTTTATAATTTGAAATTATTTAATTTCAGTCGATCGATGTTCTATTAGGTCTTTAGAAAATGTTAATGAGAGAGAATCATCGTGGAGTGGAGATAGAGGAATGAAACAGCGATCACGGAACGAGACGCACACAGAGCGTTATAGAAACAATCATAGATGTCGTTCAGTCAGTTTTTCTTTCAGCTTACGGCTGAAAAACTTTATTAGGTACTCTTTATGAGAAAGTGTTGGGATAATTGAGATAAAGAGAGTTGACAGGATAAAGAGGCAAATGTACTAGGTGGCAAATAGCTACACACTCAGCTAATTTGCTTCCTTTCTTGCTATTGACGTTAGCTGACAGCGTTAAATATGGCATATA
Organism: Creontiades dilutus; assembly: GCA_031894815.1. Taxonomy (NCBI): domain Eukaryota; kingdom Metazoa; phylum Arthropoda; class Insecta; order Hemiptera; family Miridae; genus Creontiades; species Creontiades dilutus. Next base: position 558,097 of record JAVIWC010005560.1, on the reverse strand, counting down.
AAAAGGAAGAACTATCCATACGTCTATCATTCTAGTAACTGCCGCTTTCGAGGTCTTAGCTGCGGTTTCCTGGTATACATTAGGGTGCTGCATCCTAGTCGCTTCAGTCTTCGGAAGGTGTAAGCATTCCAATGCATCATCTATGTTGCAAGGTGTCCTTACATTTTTGCTTGGCGTTATATAGATGAACCGGCCATGGATCCTCATGAATCTGTCGGCTCTTGTTCTCGGACGGGGGTGGCGTAAAACTCGACGTTTTATTGCTCATCTACCTCCTCATCCAGTGTCCTATAACCCCTCACCGCTCCACTTTCTGCCAAAGCTTTAACCTCCCTTCATTCGCTACTCCTGCACTCTCAAGCCTCCGCCTCTTTCATACCTCTACAGGACGCCATCACGTCCACCTTCATCCCTCACACTATACAGACGCTCGTCAACGACGCGTTTTACGGTGCAATAAAACCGCTGCCGACCCTTTGCCAGGGCGACGTCACTTCCCAACGCCGTGTCCTGCAGTTTCGCTACTTCGGCTTTCTAACTGTCCCTTCAACGTTCTATCGCCCAATCCGAAGCGAGTTGAGAAACATATTGTAACCAGCCGTCACTACCATCTGCTGCGGTGCTTGACACATCTTTCCTATCGTCTATGGAAGCTATTAGTGAGTCTTATCCAGAATAATAGAATTTAGAAAAACACATTAGAGGGATTTCCTGAGCCTTCATCTCAATTCAGCGTTATGGGCGACCCACAGTTTCATCTTTCAACCTACTTCAAACACTTTTAAGAGAATTTCTTTTGGTTCCAGATCCACCTGTGTAAAGCGACGTTTTGTTTTCTTAAAAGATAAGCAACTGTTTTCTCCAAAACCAAATTTCCTCTAGCATTTTACGTTTTCGACCATCGCGAAAATCTTGTATTTCACGATTGTGTTTGTCCACGTGTATGTCTGTCAGCAGATCCTAGTAACACCCTTAATTTCTACAGTTTTCATCCGATTTTGATGACAATATCAGGGAGTGTGTGGGACAGGCTGTGATTAGTCCCTGTGAAATGTATTACTCAATAAGCAACACACCACTATGCGTAGGCTCAAACGTTGAATACACCACACAATTTTCCCAAGTTCTACTTGTTCAATCAGCTAAAAGTTTTAGATTATTCGGAGAAGAACGTCTGATGAACTCATATTCATTTCAACACTATGTATCATCATTAGCTGCTGCACAGTAAATTCCAGAAAGTATCATATCCCACTTTCTAGTGGTCAAACCTTCCCCAAATCAAGAGGGTTGATGGAGAATGGGTTTAGTCGTTCCAGATCAATGAGATCATGAGATTATTCTATCCGCTTTTAAATGTCTTAAATAATCCTTAAAGATGTACAGAGTATGGTTACTGACTGCTGATGAATTTTCACTGAGCTAAACAATAATGTTACTCGTAACTCTACGAATAAGCTATGGGTCACTCCCAACTTGGTAGCCGATTTTTCCTCTTCTCACAGAATGTATTTCAAATTCAGCCGTATATTCCATTGAACTTGAATTTAAAATTACATCTACTATAAACGTTCAGTAACATCGTACGAATTAAACCTTACTAAACAAAAATGTACATATATTTAACAAAATAAAAATCTCTTTTTCTTGATCCTTTACTTTTGATGGTAAATAAGTTGAAGTCCGCAACGTTAAGGCCCAATCCAACCTGATATGGATAAAATTTTGGATTTTCTGTATTGAATCATTCTTTTAAAGATGAAATTTCTTCTGAAAAAGTTCACTTTTGAATGGCTGTTGTGTTGGAAAACGTGTAATAAGTTTGTGTACCTGGCTTTGTTTAATCAATCACATTGGGTATGGTGTGAGGAAAGTATATTTGAAGAACTTTTTCAAAACCCGCGTGGTTAGAATCTTCCACTTTTTCCGTTTATGCTAAAACCGTCGATCCTTTCGAAAACATAAATAGCTGAGCTGATCGGAAAGTTATTAGGAACTATAAAATGAAAATTTATAGAGTTGTAATAAACTTGTAGCAAGAAACTCGAGCTTTCGCAGCAAATATCGGGTTCATTTATCCAGTTGTCGCGATTTCCTGCCGCTAACTGCCTATTAGCAACAAAACAACATAACAAAACAGAAGGACCAAAGAAATTGGTGTAGCCATTTATGAACTAGGAGGATGTTTTGGACGTTCTGACTTAGTCTTTGTTGTGCGCCGGACCTAGCTGAACATTATATTCCGCTACCGTCATAATCGTCAGTTTAGGCGTGAATCGGGAACACGTAGATTTTAACAAACTGAGTTTTATACATGAGGCTCTAATAGTTAACATATTAGTGAACTACATAATGTTGTAGGTACTTGGAGGATTTATCTGGATTTAATAGACATCCACGATTTAAGGCTTCTCTCAGGTTAGGGGAATAGTTACACATTCAAAGTATTTTGCGACGAGAACTCATAATTCGTTGAACACGGGTTTTACAGGCAGAAGGACTCCGTAGAAATGAACGGATCGGGGTTGCCAGGGTCGGAGTTCCTAGGTACCTACCTACCACCGCGACTGAATAGAAAACAGTCGTTATTCTGTCAATCTCCACGCCGCAGAATCCGAAGCATCTGCGCCTCTTGCGGAAATGAAAACACTGCGAATGGGACAATGACAGCCGCAGAGGCGGCGGGCTAGACATCTCGACTAACGGCCACAGCTGGAGGAAGGTCGCGGGAGCGAAACAATGGCGGCCTCTCTGTACCGATACCAGCTGTTTCCTAAAGACTTCTCCGCACACTTCGACGTATTATGAAAGCACTTCATCTTAACAGTTACCGGTCGTAGGTGACATTTCAGGGGCTGCTCGTTGATTAATTACTTAATTCAATGATCCTAATCAAGATTAAACTGGGAGGTTTCACTTGTGTTACCTAACCCAGTGTTGTTATATGTTACACGTGGGAGGATGAACTCAGCAAATTAATCGCTTCAATACATGGGTTTAATATTTGTGTTCACTATTTTCACAGATATTTGAATTAATTACTTAATACAATGATCCTAATCCTAATCCTTGTCAGTGAATTTTCGGCACCACTTTTTGTCAATTCTAAAAGATGACATTAAAGGGGTGGAATATTCCAAAACCAGAATGTCGAAAACGTTTGAAATAACGCTGATGGTTTAATGTTCGTTATTTTTAGACATCCTGATGAGAGAGGGAGAAGTTTATTCTTAAAACATCAACGGCAATAAATAAATAATAACATTGCCCAACTCTAGGCGGTGCCTGTGGCAAGAGCTGCTTGTTCAAAGATTTATAAATTTAAATGTCCATCTCAATTTAAAATGTCATAAAATAACAAGGAAGAATGAAGGATACGGTAATTTACAATAAACGCTCCTAAAGTATACATCAAACGAAACGTTTCCCTTGGAAGTCATCCATGAAAAAATAAACTTTTTATATTTACTTCTACTAATAACACTAGGGAATCTAAGTTCAGGGCTAAGGTGCCTGTGAAGCATAAATAAAAGGTATAGAGGGGCTTCTAGTTGAAATAGTTAGGCGGTGCTTAGGATTAACTACATTTCCTTCAAAGACAAATCTCGTGTTATAGAGCGTTAGTCTCTCGGATTGCAGGATTGTGGGGTGCTTATGGAAGAATAGCAAGGCACTTTTTGCTAGTAATTGTTTAAGGGTGAAAACCTTCAGAGAATCAAACAAAGCAGCAGAGGGGAACCTACGGCTCTTTCTAGTCATCATTTTGAGGATGGTTTGCTGCAGAGTATACAGCTTTTTGAAGTGTAGCTCAACTGTCCCTCCCCATTTCAGAATGCCGTACTGCAGTACGGACTGCACTAGTGCATGGTGAATGGTTTTAAGTCAATCAAAATCCAGTAGGTTTCGAATGTTATAGAAAATATGTGTAAACTCATTGAGTCGACTGACCAAAAAATGAATGTGGTTTTCCCAACTGAGCTTTTCGTCTATTACGACTCCCAAGTACCTGTATTCATTGACCCTTTCAAGCGGTGAACAAGAACAAAGAACCGAATGAGGGGTCGTATGGGTATGAATTGTTAGGCTGGAACTTGATGACAGACTCGCTGAATCGATAGTGCTTGAAATTACCATGTATTTGGTTTTTTTGACATTTTCATGTCTTTGCTTTGGCACATAAACTGAAAAATCGTCACGAAAACTTGCTCACGTGATACCAATAAATAAAAGTTGATAACTACAGTCCTTGAGTCAACACGATCGCGAATTCAATTAAGTACCCATGGGTGGGCGCCCTAGTAATAAATAAAAAAAAAACACACATGAAAATGTCCCAATGTGTTGCAGACTCGTATGCAAGCGTTTGTCAGCATCATGGAAGAAAAAGCTCCATTCATTTGTCCATGATTTGACATCAACAGACGAAGAAATCTTTCAGAAGTTTGTTGATGGGATCCGTGACTTTGGTCGTTGCTGGAGTTGACAAGTAAAAGCGTAAAGTTTTTAAAGTGAAGCAGAAACCATGAAACTACTTGGACGACCTCATTTCAACAGTGATAGACATTCACAGCTGATTTAGGGTAAGTTGTCAAACACATTAAGAGAAGTTCGAGTTGAAAAGAATAAACTTAGTTAATTAAAGGAAAAAGAGAATAGGTTTTTGTGAGAAAACATGAATAATATGTATACGATTGTAAATAAGAATTAAATTATTTTAATATTCAAAGTGAGTAAGTTATAAAGTTACTTAAGAGTTACTAACTTAAACTTAAAGAGGCGGTGAACCCCCTCGGAACGTTTTCCGACCAACCGTTCGTTCTCGGTAAGGGCTAGAGCAAGGTATGACTGATAAAAAAACGTTAACACAAATGTGAATGTCAACGTCCACAGCCCCCCTCCCTTTTCTTCACCGTTGCATCCATCTAAATTGGACTCCCCTTCGTGTAAGCACACTAAATGTCATAAGTGATTCGTTTTTGACATCTTGGTTACGCTTGAGACATTCGATACACACTAATCTCGTGATCCAAATCGTTTTCAAATTATTTGGATATTTTAGCGTACCACAGTGGAAAATCGTTCATTTGCACCCAAATCTTTAGTGATAAGTCCTTCAGTGTGAAGATTGTGCTCTGTTCTGGTTACGCAACTCTGATTTTCTTGGTCACATCCAGTTTTGCCTAAATTCACTAGAATAGATAATAAGCGATTGGATGCTCGTTTAAAAGATCTCAAAGAAGGTTCTTTAAAATTTTTAGAAAACCTTGTTCTCTAAATAGAGAGAAAACCAATGTTTTCAAGAAACAAAATTCTAATAATAAGCATTGGATTATTATTTCACGATTGTTCTCTCTCTACAGGATGGAATTTATAATTTAACGAGATCCTCGTTAACAAATATACGAAATCGGCATTCAGGAATTAAATCACCAACTGGGTAAAGCGCGTGTATGATGACATTTAAGCCAACCGCGCTTTAATTAATTCGTTGTTTCTATTTATTTATTTTTTGTGTTTTATTAAAACTTGGTTAAATCCATTCGTTATTCATTTTGTTGCTGATTCCGAAGTTGATTCTAATGAATATCGTTATTATAAGGACCTTGTCCAAGGGGAATCCCATTTTATGCTCCAAATAAATCTTCCCTCATTATTGTTCCGACGCACCCCGCATACCCAAACAGTCATCACGATTGACATTCATGTGCCAACTGTCGGGAACAGGGTTTTTTTTTTTTTTTTTTTTTTTTCATTCGAACGAAGCTGTTATCAATAAAGCGAACGTGACGTTAAAGTTAACGCGGGCGGGAACGACTTTTTTTTCTCGCCAAAAAGAAACAAATGTATGCACATGGCAAATCCCGGCTGCCCGCGGTCCAAGTTTTTGGGTGGTATTTGTTAATGCATATTCATACAAAAAAAAAGCGGGTGGGTGGCGTCCTTGGCGACTCGTGTGGGCGAGAAATGGCCATCTCTCCCCTTAGTTCGGAATTTCTCTGTTGAAAAAAATTAAAACGGAAAATGTTCGTTAACAAAAAAGCAGACTGCGGGGGTTGGGTCGTCATTAACGGCAGTTGTTACCAGTTTTCTAGTGAGTGTGAGCCGTTGACGTGTTTTACTGTTGGGCCAACTGTGATAGTGTTAGTCGGAAAAGTTGGAATGGGGCGATGAATTTCGTTACTTGGAAGTTTTTAGTGGTTTTCGGAGTTTATTTTATTAGCTAGAATGAATACTTACACGGAAGGGAATACTAGAACAGATTGAATTCATTCTAAAGTTGCGCAGAGTGAGACAGAAAATGAATAACTACGGTTTCATAACTTCCACAATATTTAAGGAAAATAAAATAATATCGGAGATTCGTAAATCCCTCAAGGCCGAGTCTGAGAAAGGTTAAGGAGAACGTCCTCAAGAAGGAGATGCTGAGAGTCAGAAATCAATCTCTCAATCTTCGCAAAACCTTGCCTCTATGGTGCAACGGGCGAGTATACTAGCAACCTAGAGTGCTACTTACCTCCATTTAGAATGTGTTTAACGGGATTAACCCTGGATTAACGAACTTAGTGATATAAGAGGCCCCAAGAGCAGTCGTTTGACAGTGCTTAAAAAAGTAGTGTGGTTCCTATCTACTTTTTAAGAAGTTAAACAGGATTAACTCTGGATTTTCGGTCTTGCGTAGTGTAAGGAGCTCAAACAACTGGAGTGCAACAGCGTTTAAAAAATTAGTATGCTGCCTATCTGGTTTTGGAGTGAATTTTAGATAATTAACTCTGGATTAATGTTTGCAGCACGAAGAGCAACAAACCTACAGAGTCGTAACAAAGCATAAAATATAGTGTGCTTCCTATCTGGTAAGTTATATAGGATTAACGACCTTTTGTTGCGTTAGGAGCTTGGAGAATTTTGGTATAGCAGTACATTAAAAAAACCAAGTGTGCTTCCAATTCGTAGAGTAATTTAATCAGAATTAACTCTGGGTTAACGAAATTTGGAGCCATACAACCGTGAATACGAAACTTGTACACTTGTACTTGGGTACAATAAACTGGTTTAAGCCTGGATTAAGGTTGGTAGCACACTTGTTTCTTGTCTCTCTTGTCTTTCTCTGAAGCAAGAAACTAGTGTGCTGCCAAATTTAAACTGAACCTAACTGGAATTGATGGGTCTTCATTCTGCAACATTTGAGGAATAACAGAAAGAAAAAAAACTTGTGAACTCTTTTTGTTAATCAGTTGAAATAAGCGTTTGAATTGTGTGCCTGATAGTAAGATGTATTAGAATCAGGACACATGCATTGAAATCTATTCAGTTATTGTCTCTATTCAATATTTTATCGACCGATCGGTTATTTTTGTTAGTTTTCTCATACTAGAATGACGTCAACTCAGTCCCACGGTTGAACTAATCGCGATCACATCGGATTATGACGGAGAGGCGTAAGCTCAAAGTAAACACGCTGCGGAGCTGCGATACCACGTGCCCCCACACGTGTCGGCGGATCTACGACGCGTGCGGAACTAAACTTCCGTAACTAGGATCTTGCTGAACCAAAGAATTTGAGACGATAGGTCCCGTCTCGAACAGCTTAATCTATCGGCTAAAGATAGGTCTGTAGTCGTTTAGTCAGCTAAAGAAAGCGTATAAAATTTAAATAATTAACCTTCTTAATTGTTTAGCAACAATTTTTTATCATCCCCTCAAACTTTGATATCTTACGTTTCAAGGTGCGTAGATTCCATATCGGCAAAGTCCGTCGGCGCACGCTTTTCATAGGCACAGAAGGCATTAAAATTGGTAGAAATTTTCGTCCTTTCGCACATAGACTCACTTGTTGTATAGTTGGTCCTATGTTGAAATCTTGAGATTTTTGGAGGCTAAATGACCTATTTGTTTCTTCAGTCACAATTATCTTCAGACACCTAGTACTTGTTATCCCGTTTTCAATTGTCTCGATTCATGACATCCATTCCAACAGTCGAAACAACATAACAGTAACTCTGAACATTCGCAACGGTAGTTAAGAACTACTCGTAGGGTAGCCTGAGGGTTTTAGAAATCCGTAGACAGGGTGACCACTGCAGCTTAAGACGCCCAAAGCCGCAGGCTCCAATTCTAATCCACGAATTTCGTTAGGCTTCTGATGGATAAAATGGGGCCCTTTCCACAAAATGATTACGTGGAAATTCCCAATTCGTCTCTACTTCATAATAAAACAAAATATTGAAAAGTCGCTTGTATATGCAACAAAACAACAACGTATTGCTTTTCAGTGTCATGGAATATCGTGGATAAGCAATGATCCAGTCAGCAACGTACATTTGTCAATGTTTAACCACTTCGGTGGCCTGAAGATGGATATACAATCTTCGTCAAAACAGTATGACTCAACATTAAATAACCACGCGAATTTCGGACGTTCTTATCTAACAACTGATATCGAAAGACCTTCCATATCATTTTACCAGAGTTCCGTATCACTTCTTATAACCCGTATCAACTCTGATTTCTTCTCCTGTTTGCTTTACATCCCAGGAAGTTCCTTCCTCGATAACGCGTCCCGTGCCTCCTATGGAATTCATATAACTGACGATCGGGTATTCTCGTTTCCAGTCATCTATTCTACGCGCGAACTCAAGTTGCTGTTAAGTGCGCGATCACGTGTAACTTTGATGAAGGTCTTTCTTTTAACGTTTTTGTCGCTGCTCAACGGGCAAATTCCCTGGGCGGAAGGCGAAAGAATGCTGGTGACTTCTGATGACGCCAATGGGACATCACGCGTGGAAAAGGTTTGGGATTTCAAAAACGAGGACGACCTTCCGATCTCACCGATGCTCAGGGAATCTCGAAGCTTACAGCTGGTCAATAAATCGTCGGATCCTAATGATTCCAGCAATCGTTGTGGGAAAGTGAGTTCCTCATCACGCACTGGTTCAGGTTGCGCTTACTGTTCATCGATCGGACAACACTGCTGTAAATCGGGTTGCTGCAATCTGTTTGCGTACATGATCGAACCTCCTGTTCTCTACGCCACCATTGCCGTTTCATCTTTGATTTTCGTCTGTCTGATAACAGTGAGCATTCACTTCTACAAACGCCAGATTCATTCTCAAGATCATAATCGCTCCGCTATCAAAGTAAACGTATAATATGTCATAATGTTCTTCAGAAGAAACGGCAAACCATTTGAATTTCCACGGCCACAACTATTATGTACCCATCATCTACTTATATCTTTTTTAAAATGAAGAAAAATGTCTTGTATTATTAATGTTTCTCTATTTTGTCAAGGTCACATCGTCTGTAAGCATGCTACAAGTATAATCTTACTTCTTCCAACTTTTTAAGTTAGTCATAAATCCGAATCAGGCAATTACATATTACTTATACCGATTTCTATACTTTTTGTTGGAATGTTCGAATGCTACATAACTCTTTCATAATATCAATTATTGGTAATGAAATGTTGGTCAAATTATCTCAGAAAGCATATTTTATCCACATTTTGAGAAGACAGCATTTGTTAATCATCCTAAAAGCACAGCAGCTCGATGTGGTTGCTTTTTCTTGTTATCCTTGAAAATTTAAGAAAGCCGATCGTTTTTCTTGAAACACTAGACAGCAAGTTATGAACACGTTTCTTTGGGTATTACGATTTCAAATAACTTTCCAAATAAATCTCTCAGTAAACACCGACAGCTTCTGAGAATAACCTTCTCTAATCTGAGTATTCATTGTAAATCTGAATATACCCAAGACGGAAGGCAGCACCTGTTGTATGTTAACTAACCATATTCTACATTTTTACTAATCACATAATGAGCTTATTTTTTCAAATGCATTTATGTTGATTGATTGTTTAATTGATTTGTACCATGTGATCTAGATTTATTATTTCGATCACTATATTAAATGATTTTCTTATTTACTTGAAATAAAAGCATTCTCACTAAACAAAGTGTATAATCATTATAGTTAATTGAAAGTCTGATGCCCGAAGAATTTTCTTAAAAATTCATTTTTGTCAAACATTGCAGTTTTAGGGCTCTACAAATTATTATAAATCAAACCCCTCTTTATTACCTTGTTGTCATGATAAATCGAATATCGATATGTATTTTTCAAATTTACCGATAGATTTTTGGAGCACAAAATACAATTTACAACATGGTATCGTATTCGTGTGCCGTACACCTTCAATGGTAGACACACTTCTAATCCGTATTCCGCTTTAGAAGGTCAATCACACGATTTTAATTATTATTAGAAGTTTAAGCTGTCATTGAGGTCCCAATTTGAAATTGATCAAGATGACTAGACACTTTATGGAAAAGACCTTACTCGAAGTGTGAAGGTTCGAAGTAAACGTTTTTTATAAAAACTATCTTATTCATATAAAAATATTTAAAATTTAAAGAACTGATTTAGGAAGCCCGAAATGCACTGTAAGGTTTTTGAAGAAAAAAATCCCACTGCAATTCTACCAACTGATTCGTTCGTTGCACTATTTTACATTGGTCCTTATTTCAAGAAAGTTTCAGTTCGTGGGGAGAGTTAACGATAGAAGATACTGCGTTACGAGATCCTTGGATATTGAATTTGTCAGTAATAACTAACCAAAACAATAAATTTTACTCCCAAATCATCGAAAACAGGTTTAAATTTTTAAAGATCCAAGTTTCACACTGTTTTTCCTTAAGAAAAAAGCTCTAACCAACGACCTTTTTTGTCCAAATAAACGGATTCATAATTGAAAGTACTAAACCAAAAGAGTTATAATGAAGAGGTATCCCAAAGAGGAAAGACATGCTTGCTTAAATATCTGGAAATGATCATTACTGAATAGTTGAATGGGAAACTTATTCAAAAAAACTTTCCAATACCATTACGAGATTTAGGCTTTCGACGAAAACAGAGAATTTAATTAGAGAAACGATTAGGGGCAGGTATAAATTGTAATTAGTCGGGAAAGGCCCCCTTCCCACGGAAGGCTATAGACCCAAGTCTTTTAATGGAGTGTTCAAAACTTGGGCCAACTTTTGAGTCGGCTTAGAGCGAATCTTGTAGGTGGGATTCATTCGGAAAGTGGGTCGAAGGGTATTTTCCTTTGGGGAAGTTGTTCTCGGCCCATTCGCAACTTGGTTCGTCAAAGAAATTATTATCTTTGAGGCTTAATTGAGGGAAATTCCTCGAATTAATGGATTGGAGGATGGTAAGAGAAGGTGGCCACATTGATGCGATCCTATGTTCACTGTTGGAAATTTATGTTGTAACCTTTTTCAGGGTTTCCTAGCTTTGACTAGCGGGTATTATCAATTTTTAGGAATTTAGTTTGATTTGAAATTCTGGCAGCACTTGAGAGAGATGCTATCATGACTGAAACATTCGGCTGTTCACTGAATAATTCTTCGGAAGTTTCCACGACACGAAATGTGACGTGTGTTGAGGGTGTGTGGACGGCTGGAGGTAGACTGATAATCGCACCTGTCAAATTTAAAACATTTTGATATGATTACTCACTACTTCTTATGGTTGTCGTGTAATTCGCGAGTAACTATACGATGTAAGAAGTTTTCTATTCCGGTGATCGTCTACTGTAAACAACATTACAAACCAAGTGACAACAAAACAAGCGGCATTGTTTGCTACATCTACTAATAACATGAATAAATTTAAATTACGACATAAATACCAACAACAAGCACGCAAGGCCTGCGTGATAAATCGAGAGCTTTCCAACGAATGGTGAACGATTTTTGTCCGTCGAAAACTGAACAACTTTCATTTCCCTCGAAACGGCTTGGTTGTACGTCAAAATCATCAGAATGGGCGGGCTCTGCTGATCAGAAGCGACCTCGTCTGAATACTAAAATGCTTGCACACGAGTCCGCAACACATTGGGACATTCTCATGTGTGTTTTCTTATTTTTTCATTTATTACTACATACATTTATTACTTTCATTTATTACTAGGTAGATTCACCCGTGAAATCGCGATCGTGTTGACTCATTGTTCCGACACCCGTGGATACTTCATTGAATTCGAGCCAGGCTACGTCACCTACCCTATTACACTATTACACCTATTACACTTGTGTTGCCGGGATGATAGTAAATCGTAGCATAATTCGGAGCGGATTTGTCCATCGTCAATTTTTTTCGCTCACGATACTCTCGCGTTTGTTCACAGATCGTTTTGAAGTGGAAGAAGTACGGAAATGGTTGAAACTAATAAACCAAAACAAAATTATCTTATTATTGGTATCGCATGAGCAAGTTCTCGTGACGATTTCAGTTTACTGGTATTACTATTTCAAGGACTGTAGTTACCAACTTTTGTTTATCGGTATCGCGTGAGGAAGTTTTCGTGACGATTTTTCAATTTATGTGCCAAAGCAAAGACATGAGAATGTCAAAAATTTCGTGTCACATCCGCGTCACCAAATTGAAAATGAACTATACCGTAGTTTTCGGTGAATAATTAACCAAGGATATCAGGAAGATGAATGTCATGGTTGAATGTTCGTGGTATAGATTCGGGTAGCTAGAGGGGGGTGGGTTTCCCCGTGTTTGGTATAGAAAGGGACATTTGTTAAAATGACAAATCCAATTTTCCTCTACCAAAACCAAAACATGGTTTATTTGAAAATCAAAAGAACAAGATAAATAGCTTTAGCCCTATCTACTTAGATGGGAGCTCCCCTCAACTAAAAAAGGGTACCTTAAACCTAAACAATAAAATGTTTCAGGTAAAAGTTCAAATTCAATGCTGATTGATGAACAGGAGCAAGGTTCCAAGTGGTCCACGTTGCAAAATAGGTCCTCAATCCAGGTGGGAATAAGTGAAAATTCACTTACCATGTTCCAGAAATAACTGAATAAATGCTACTCCCAATGGTCTTCCAGGATGAAGTCAGTCACTGGACAGAGTATACCCAACAATCGATGGGATTTCACTAGTGGCCACTAGATTTAAAAGGGAAAAGCATCTTCACAAACAGATAGGTTCACTGGGAAGCAGAACATTCACCATGGGTTTTCAATTGTTACTGAATGTCTGGTTCATTCCTGAATCAGAAGGACTTGAGTGGGAGGAGATAAGCTGGGAGGCCTTCACTGCAGATAAGCTGATCCAGAGATAAGTTGTTGTGGTCCTAGCCAGATAAAGTGGAAGTTCTAGGCTGGCTTGGTGTTGCCCTCTGGATCCCTGGCACAAACAACAACACAGACAGACCATCTAATTAATAAATACACCTCCTAGAAGTTCAATCTCGAATATGTTTAAAGGAAAAGGTAAGTTAGCTAGTAGATTAATTAGTTAATAAGTAGATGTACATAAGTTAGTTTATAAGTAATAAATATTAGTTATATATATTTTAGATGCATAAATATTAGTTATAGTTATTAAGTAATTTGAATTTGTATTTGTTTTTATAGTTATATTTGTTATAATTCATTTATTCCTTTTATTTATTTGTTATTTATAGTTTAGTACTGTTGGGCCGAAACACCCCGTATAAATGAACTTCCCGTAAAGAGATTACTAGCTTCTGATAATAACATATAAGATAAAATGTAGCCAGTAATTTTATATTGGATGTGATTAATATAATAACAATTATTACGTTCCGTCTACAATAAATTACACTTAACAATTAATATTGCGTCCGATATGAGTTTTTCTCGCCAAAATCAAAATTCCCGATCCCATTTTACGTTTGGGACTGTTTTCTAAACAACTGTATTTAGGGTGTCCTCTACAGGATTCATAGTAATGAATCTATGCTTGAGTACATCCATATGAGAACTTAAAACCACCGTGTTGAATGATCGTGAGTTTATCGTGTAGATGAGGGTAGTCAGAGAAAGAGTGTGTTTCCCTCATATAAATTAACTTTCCGTTATAAGATTACTGGCTTCTGATGAGAAGATATAAGACAAAATGTAGCCAGTTATTTTATAGATAGATAGATATATAAAAGAGGCGTTTATTGCTACATAGAGGTTTCACTTAACAAAGTGTAGTATTCGATGAAACGCTTATACTGCTTAATCATATGATTGTCGCAGGTAAGTTTGCTCGGTTCGATTCTTAATAACCTACAGTTACTTTATATTGGATAATACAAATTCATAACAATCATAAAGTATTGTTGACAGTAAATTAGTGTCCATATTGCGTCCGAGATGGCTCTTTTCTCGCCAAAATAAAAAATTGCTATGCCATTTTACGTTTTGGACTATTTTAAACAACTCCGTGTTGGGGGTCTCCTACAGGGTTCATAGCTTGTGAATCTATATTTGAGTGCATCCATAAGAGAACCTAAAATCCACCAACCACTATTTTCTCAGATTTTTGAAAAACTATGTGGTTCAAATTTGGATGCTAGGGGTGAAAAACGGTTCATTTGCCACACGAACGATATCTTAAAACAATTATAAGCTCTCATCATTAGATTGGTGAGAGGAGAAAATTAAGTGGCTCTTCCTCTTTGTTCTGTTTATTTCTACATAATTTCGCGGATAGGAACTTCACAGTAATATGATTAAGTTCCTGTATCAAAGATAAATCTCATTTCGTCACATTCATCTAGTTATTCGCCAGAGTTTTAGTTGGTGCATTAGATGATTTCTAATGTTGAATAAGGAGTTTAATTTTAGTTTTGTATAAATTGGCTTTCATTTTACCACTTAAATTGCTACTCATTTGTAGGATAACTCAGCACACGGGAGAGGGGAATTAATTAACATTTGTGTTGGGAAGATGTCGAACACATAAAATAACAAAATAACCTTAGCAGCGTTTTTATAGTGAACCGTTTTATCGGTGTGTCTTGTTTATTATTTTCAATAATTAACCTTCCTAATCGACCAAGAAAAGAAAATTAACCCTTAAAATTTGTTGTTTTACATTCCAGGACGTGTGAAATGCGAAAATTGAATAAAAATAAATCCGTATCCGCCGTCGAGAGCTTTTTCCGAAAATACTGAACTTAAGTTAATGAAAAATTGGTCAAAAATCGAGTTTGGGGGGCTAGTTGGGACTGACAAGGATCTCAGTCAATTTTAAAGGGTGAAGTCGAAGGGCTGAAATTTCAAATATCTGAATGTCGAAAACTTTAGAAATGACGCTATTATTTTTGTGTTCGTAATTGATACACGTGAACTCAAATAATTGAATAAGCCCACTCGGACCGCTTCACGTTCATCCGTTTCCTCTGCCTAAGGGCTACAACTTTGACAGATGAACGGACAGAAACTAGGGATTCGAATGTAAACGTGCTTTAACTCAGTAAAAACGCTGCAAATTCTTTCACTGGGGTTTATTATCCAATTTTATTTATTTGGCTTGCATTCATGATTTGAATGTCTACTAAGCATTGGAGTGTTCGTGTTTCTCAGGTGATAGAGCGATTATTGAATTTCAGGAGATATGCATAGAGCACGTAAATTGGTTCTCAACCAAAATACCTATTTGGATTGATCAGTTGATCATATTTGTGTGCCTCCTGAAATTCAATAATCGCTCTATCACCTGTGAAACATGCACACTCCAAAGCTTAGTAGAAATTCAAATCATGAATGCAAGCCAAATGAATAAAATTGAATAGTAAACACCCCAGTGAAAGAATTTGCAGCGTTTTTTTCATATGGGGCAAAAACTTTTCTGCCGAAGGCGGGTAACGAACCCGAGGACTGGAGGGATTGTGAGTCCCGCACGAAACCCCTGCGCTACGGGTTTACTTACCTATTATGGGGTTACTGCTCTAACTTTTTTACTGAGCAATGCGAAGACTGATGTTGGCAGCATAAGATTATGCCATACATCGGGAATGGTTTGAGCTTCAGACCTGGGGAGGGCTCATTCGATTCCTCATCGAAAGTTCTTCAAAAAAAGTCCATGTTTAGGCCGCCTTGATTTTTTTTGAGATTTTTAGGGATTTTACAAAACTTTGACAACCGTTAAGTGGCACTTTAAATTAAGTGAGAGAGCTGGCTAAAGAATTGGGGCGTCGTCGGACCAATATGGATTTTTCCTGAACATTTCAGATTTTTTGCTCCAGCCGTTTGGGAGAAATCGTGGGTGTACGACGTACGGCGGACGGACGGAAAAAGTTTTATTGCAGATTCGGATTCTACACCCTTTGAAACGTAAACCATGAAATTTTCAGGGGGGGGGGGGGTTAAGAGAGCGATTACAATGGTCTATTATTGAATGATAAACCAAAATCGCTTAGCATCATATGATGAAAGCATCAGCTGACACTATTGTTCTGTAATTTTCTTTCTAGAATTTCTTTTAAAATTGAGTTTTTAACGTCTTATGTAACATAATTGTGGAAAATCGAGGCGTAGGTCTGTGTTTTACTTTACCTAGCTAATTTCAGTAGTTGTAGTCGTGGATTTGTATGTTATGTACCATTTGTGGAAATAACTCGAGGCGTAGGTCTGTGTTTTACTTTACCTAGCTAATTTCAGTAGTTGCTACAGTAGTACAGTATATTGTTCCATTCGAGGTGTTGAAGCCTTTTGTCGTTACTTGCACTTGTCACCTGGGAAGTGTAAACTCGTGCGTCACGAAAAACTGTAAAGTGTTTTGCCTGTCCTTGTCAACCTAGAAAGCTTAAATTTGAATTATGGCTTTTGTGGAACATCTGAAATTTGATGGCGCTTCTGAACAGCTGAGTGAGTCTAACGGATATTTTCTGTCCTAGTCAACGTAACGTGCTGAATTATAAATGTGGCTTTTTTATGGCAACTAGAGGCGCCGAGTTTAGATAACGTACCATTGACTACGTGTAATCTACTTAGAATAAGTGATTTACGTAGAAAGGTTATTCTAATACAGAAATAATAAACCTCTGTCTATTTAGTGTGTTATTGCTGCGAGTTATGTGAATGGCTTTGGCGCCATACCGAACTACCGTATTAACCGAAGGCAATAGATTGTTGATTGATTCGAAGGCTGTACGCAGCAATCAACTATCGGTCGTGTCAGACTGAAGATTGACATTGACGGTGACTCACGCACGAGCCGGTTGCGTTGGTTGTCCGTGACATTCGCCTCGCGCTCCGTCCGCAGCGATCCCTCTAATGTCATTTTCGCTATCTCGTGTTTATGGGGAGACCGGCGACCTTCCCGCTGCCGGACGCCAAATGTCATCTCCCCCGACGCCGACGCGTGAAACCCGAGGAGCTACCAACATTATTCTATTTTTCCATTGTATATGCGGAAATCAGTGGAATTGTTTTCAAGATGGGTCTGGTAAAGGTTATGATGTTTCGTGCAGACGCGGAGTATGCAGTAAAACACAATTACCAAACCATGAACCTGAGTGTATTTACCGTGGTTGGCCCATAAATCTCAGTGAAGAATAAATTGTTGGAAAATTCCAAAATATAAAAGAAGAGATCAAGTTTCTTCCTAGAAGAGCTCTTCCTAAATTTACTATGAAACGAAACGATAGTTCCAAGGTTTATGATAAAGAAGATATGATTTTAAATTACATAGTTAGCAAAATAAAGTTCTGACCTACATATCCACGACTCAAGACCGAGTGCATAAGAGCTGAATGCGCAGCTTGGGCTGGCAGCCCCCCCAGCCAAATTCCCGATTCCAAACTCTGTGAGACGATGTTAAAAAGTTCAGCTATCCAAACGGTACAGATGATGGGGTAATATGTCTTGTGCTTCAACTGTTATATAGCGTCAAGTAATAGTAGCATGGTAGATCGTCGAGGTGGAAAAGATTTGGAGTCGATAAAAATCAACTTATTTCGCAATGGATCAAAGAAAGGTAATACAATTTCAGTGGAATCCAAGAACTCCATGGTAGAGTTTTGCCTTTTCCAGGAACGCTGATGGTCCGGATATTAAGGGAAAGTCATCAACAGGTGAAAAGTTGAAGGCAGGCTTTCTCTTCGAGAACGTAGAAGGAAACTGATAGATAGATAACTATAACCAGTGGCGGGACGAGGAAGGAAGTGCTCGAGTGAATCCACGAAGTTACGCGCAGAATTTAAGAACCCCGTCAGAATAATAAAAGAGAATGAAAATAGCATACTTCTAACTGGCGCCAACATAGGATATACAGCAGTTTTCAGTCAAATGAAAAGTGTTTCTATTGAATAGAACTTCGCAAATAGTTACTCACAACATGATCGTGTAATAAAGTTATTATTTTATCGGAAATAAGATACATTAGCGTAGAAGAGGAACTGAAACAGAAATAATAAGAATTTTAATAATGCCAGTAATTCACAGCGTTTTAAATATTACTTCAACTACTGTTTATGAAAATTCATTTTAAAAAAGTATGATTGTTTGCAGAATGAGCAATGTGTTTACAAATTTGCTCGTTAGATTTATAACATTGTTTATTTAGTACCTAAGTTAACTGCAAAAGTGTTCACCTTTCGATTTTAGCCAATGGAAATCGGGAAGATCATTTCATATTGTTACCTGGAACAACCACGATCAACTGGCTGGAGTGGACCCTCCAGACTGCGCCAGTTAAATGGAGTACTCTTGTTAAATCGGACACAGTTTCAAACTCCCCCGAGGCTAGATGAAGAGGGGTAACTAGCGATATAGGCGCTGTAGGGCAACAGGAAGAGGGATATGTAGGCTTTTATCTCTTCAACAATAATAAAGCGTCGAAACAGAAATAAATCCCGGATACTCTGTCGTGGAGTAAAAACGGAGTGCTCTCTTTTTGACATGGCATCGGCCCCCATCACGGTGACAAAAAGTTGTAGAGGGAGAGGGGCTGTCAAACGCTATTAGATCTCCCTCTGATTATTTGTCAAATACGACTACTACCTACCCCCTGTGGTCTGACGAAGATTGTATCAGCCGAAATTGAGTTGATAGCAGAAGAGAGAATTGTGAAGAATTATATCTTGCGAGCAAATAAGTAGCTGTACAGGATAACACTTGCTCACTCTTTCTCCTTTTCGTCTTCAAGTCTTCAGTGTTAGTCATAGAACAGTCATAATGAATCCGTAATCAGTCTCATTTAACTTAGGAGTTGCAATCTGTCCACCGAACAAATGATCTATCGACCTGATTAGCTCATTGGAATAGCCAGAAAGCATCAGAAGGTCCAGAAATACTTCCTATTTAGCACGAAAATCACAGATTCCAATTTTTAAGCTTCACAAGTAATGGTTTTGATTGGAAGTCCTGATATAATTATCGAGATAACCAAACCGCCAGACCTTCAAAACAGTTACTTACAACATTTAATTCCATCTTCATTGTAGAGAATTAATTCAAGTTATTCTTCTTATTGATTTAGAAACATGGGTTTCTGCTTGTACGTCACAAACAAAAATGCCCGTTATATTCAAGAAGAGCCACCAAACGTACAGTACTGTTAAACATGTTCATGAACTTTCCCTTCCTTGTCTTTCAAACACTTGTGGTAAATTGTGCACGTTGCTCATCGTTTTTTTAAGAGAAACTGTTGCTATCTTTGATGTTGTTTGCCTGAAGGTTAAATCAAATTCAAACGAGTGCCGTATGATTAGCGTGATCGGTGTTCACTACCAACGAAGTATCCAAGAGTATTGTGATAAGTGTGCGAAGTAATTAAGCAAATTTACCATGAAGTAATCGTAAATATGAACAATTTCCATTTCTATGGTGGAACAGTGAATTAAGGGTCTGTATTGCTTGCCGACCTTTCAGTAGAATATGGTTTTATTGAACTACATTCTATATGTTCAAGTGTTGCATAGATTAAGATGGAAGCTTGTCTCTATAGATCCGATGACTTCTCACGGTCGTCAAAGCTACCACAAGCATCTCATGGAAGTCGCTTCCCCAAAAGTTAACAAGATTTAACATTTTCAACCTCATCATAACCTGCTGGGCGTAGGGAGCTGCTTTCAGTGTTGCTTTAAAGGATCGTTGACCATCAGTTGTTGAGCATGATACCAGAAGGCTTTGTTATCTATATCTAAGGAGCTTTAATCTTGAGACTCTTGAATATTGTGTTAGATATGGGGTAGTTCCCCATCGATTCTTGAAACTCACCCCTGAGCATAGACCTGATGCCTTTTAGCTTCAGAGGGTAACTCAGGGTGTTGCAGGCGTATCGCCTCAGACCGCGGAAGGGGCCATTAAACCATCCCATCACCTTCTTGCTATTGAAAGTTAGATTTGTATTGGTAGCTGATTCTCTCATCAATGTGTCGGTACGTGATTTTAAGTGATCCGCAATGTTGGCAGGTTTTTTTTACGACATAGATAGTTATTTGATTGTCCTCTATTTTGTTTCAAAAGATGAGAGAGCTTTCGGTGGTGCATTTCAAAGAATATAGGTTTCATGTGGCTTTCCAGTAAAGGTACAAGCTAATGTGAATGTGAGAGGAAAACATAATTCCACTTCACATAACTTCTGTAAACATCATCTCGATCATTTTCTGGCATTCGGAGTTAGCCGTCCCTCGGTATCCGTTGCCACTCACTCCACGACTCATTAAACATTCAGGAATTTCAATTAAATCGAACGAAAAACTTCTCCGAAACGGTCTTCCCCCAGAATCTGTTGAGCCGAAATGCCAGACGATAAGGGGGGAAGAATAAAGGTGCATTCATTACCTTGAAAACCCCCTAAAGCAATTAGCGAAGGTGGGGGAGGGACAGCCGTATATCAGGGTAACGTTAGGGTTACGTCCCCCCAAAGGAACGTCACTACCTTACCATCAGCCTGCCTTACCTTCGGCTCGAAGCCAATATCAGGCGCCCGTTGCTCAAACCGATGTGATTAATATCCGAGGGTAAATTAAAAGTTGTGTGGTTACCTCGGGAAGGAGGCAGGTTATATTATCCGGCTTGAAGGGGGTGCATTGCTGATGCAGTCACTAACTTTCCTCGAAGGGAAAACGTTGAAGACGTGAAATCCGGAGGGTGTGGAAGCCATTTGGCGCACTCGTCGATCCCGAGGGTCCCTTCCTTTAAAAAATTACCTTTTCCCCCGCCATTTTGCGATCAGTTCCTTTTTTGCAGGTCATAAACAACCGGAGTTTCAGTGAGGGTTGGGAGTAGCCAACCTTTCAAATCAGTGAAACCGAGATTACTCCCAGAAATTCTGGATCCTATAAATTGTGAGCCATTTGGCTCTTCCTTCCAATATGTAACATGTAGAGGCACCACTGCATATATTATAACTACTCCCTATTGATGTGTTAACTGATGGAATCTACAAACTAAGTACCCATCTATTCTTAGTCAAAAGCTGGTTTCAAGAGAGCTAAGTTAGTAGCCATTCGCTTGAGGAACTGAAATACTAAACGAATCCATTAAAACTGTAGGTTTTATTGTGACCTGTTCCTTCTACTCTAGAACTACCCCCTCAGTTAGACGCCGTAATGTGACACATCTTCATGAGCCTAACCCTAAATTTCACTTTATTCGTTTATCGTTACGGTATTGTGAAGGAAGAAATTCATGGTTTACATCATGTGGATTTGAATAAATGAAAAACAAACAAATTAAACATGAATATATATTTTAATGGTTAAAGTAGCTGTGCGAGTTTTGGATTTGAGTTAGAAAAAATTTCGCTAATAGGTTCAATTCTTGGAAGAAACAACTTTCACAATGGGAAATCTCAAAATCTTCCGACGTAAAATACAAATATTAAAATATTTTGCATTTTACAAAAAATTACCGAATTCAATAAACATGGAACATGGAATTTGTTGATTACATTTGGAATAAGGTTCTTAGGAAAACGATTAGGGAAGGGGTGTGTAATTTAGTGGGGGAAATTGAGTTGGGAAAGAAAAATGAATTAATATACCTTAATTTGGCAAATTTCAGACAAAATTGGTTAAATTCTGTTATCCAGAGGTTTCAATGTTGGGTTCAAGAATCAAAATAATCTTAAAGCTTCTTTGGGTTCGGTTAAGGATAAAATTAACGTTCAGGATAAAAGTGGGGTTTAAAACTGAAATGTTCATTTGGGCTTGAGTGCTGTGGTCAAACTGGTAGGAAATTTAGGGAACGAATAAAAGAGAATGAAAAGGATTTGAGGGATAACAAAGGTGATTCTGCCTTTGCAGGTCATCTGAAAGAGTCAAATCATAGCTTTATTTTTGATCTGACAAACAGGCAATATGTAGAATTTCCTCACTTTCGCCCGAAAGGAGAATGTTGGATGTGGTCGAAAAATTCGAAATTTTTAAGAGTGAAGAGGTCAGGAAAATGTTTGAATGAAGTATTCCCCAAAATATGGCCATAATTGGTTCATTTCTGCAATAAATTTAGCTCCTCTTCTCCATATTGTTACTGTTTCTGCCCCTTTCACTTTGTAAGCCTTGAATGGCATTGGTTGGACCTTCCCGTCCCTTTCACTTCCCTGAGCCAATAGGATTCACCTGGCCCTATATAAGATGTGCTATCTGTGATGTACTTTCGATTCATGTTTGTTACTGATGATAACCTAACCGTCGAAATCGATTTAACTGTGTACTCATTATTTTCGTGGAAATATAGACGACGTTCTATTTTACTCCGTTTTTATTGAAATGGGTTCAACAACTTCGTTCGTCGAGTGACTTAGTCCGTATGGAACGTGTTCTACATGAGGAACTGATATATCCTGGATATGCGGTTCAACCTGTATAAGTGAAATAATCTGGGTAAATGGTTCCACCCGTAGTTTTTTTTTTTTTTAACTTTATTTTCATGACCGTTAATTACATTGATTAACATACCGTGTTGGCAACGGGAATTATTTACAATTAATGCGTTTATTGCAAGAATAGGTAAGAAGTACTCCTTCTGCATGTGAAGCATGTGAGATTAAAGTTGTCAAATGGAGTTTACATTATATAATTCACTGATTGTCCATGAAATTGCAAAATAGGTAACGTCTGCTGCCAGTGGGTTGACGTGTTCTCGGTTGTCGTTGATGAAGGTGGTGGTATGTTTAATGAGGAGTTCAGAAGGTGTGAGAATATTGAAATCGTCGTATATTGTTTTGTTTCTGACAAAAGGTGGAGAGTGGATTATTCGACGCTGGAGGGTTGAGTTTTGTTGTTGTTCGACTCGTCGAAACTCTGATTTCGAACAAGTTCCCCAAAATAGATAGGGCAAATGTCCATATAGGCCGGATGAGGTTGAGATAGGTCCTTACTTTATTGAGAGTATGGGTGATAGGGTTGTCAAGGAGTGATCTTAGCTGGTTGGTCCTGATTTTGAGCTTTCGCAGTAACTGAGTGATGTGGTCGTGAAACGTGAGTCGCTGATCAAAGATGAGACCAAGGTAACGTTGAGAGAAGGCTGATGGTATGGTTTCATTTTGATATCGTAACGGGTGGTTTGTGAAATTTCGTTTGTAGGTGTAAATAACTGTTTTTGATTTGCTCGGATTTATTTTCAGGTGCCATTTGATGCACCATTGGCCAAGGTTCCCAATCAGTTGTTGTAGCCGAGCAGTAGCTGATTCCGAATCTGGATAGCTTACTGCATACACCAAATCATCCGCATATAATGCAGAGAAATCCGGCGAATTCGGGAGGGGTAGGTCGTGGCAATAAAGCGTATAGAGGTATGGCGATAGGCACCCTCCTTGAGGAACACCTGCAAATATTGGTCTAATGGTAGATGATTCTCCTTGTATTACCACTTGGAATGTTCTGCCAGTCAGATAATGGGTAATTAATGAAAATAGGTTGTTTGGTAGGTGAGGCCTTAGCTTTGCCAATAGTCCATCGTGCCACAGTCCCGTAGAGTGGGATCACGTATCTGGTGGAATAATTTGAACGATTGGAATTATGTGGTGGCCCATATTCGTAACGTTTTTGAGCAGTTAGGTCATGGCTACAGAATTTCCAATGCTAAAATTGTTTTTTAATTGAGAACATGAAGCTTCTTATTCTGGGAAAACTCGATGAAATAGTCGGCAATCGCCTCAAAATTTGTAAAATACAGTTCCTTTTTGAAACGCCCATTGAGCCGGCTCCCCTGAAACATTTTTTTAATCGTTAGACTGGGCTGATTACTGGAGCAGGCCGAGGTCCATTGAGAATCTGCCTGAGAATAATTTCTCTGAATAGGAATTATCGCGTCGCGATAAATTAAGAACCCCAATATTTCAGAGGAAGACGCGAAATTATGGAGTCTTTCGCACCCCATCTTCCCCTTTATTGGCACGATAACGATAACTTTTCCGGAGCGAGCGAGGAAGGGAGGGGGAGAGGTCTTTTCGGGGACTTCCGGGCTCGAATGCTCCCGTAGGATCCTTTAACATTACCATAACTCCTAGTTAGGGTTAATTCCTCGGGGTCCCCACACTTTTGCAATCTTACTTCTTCTCTTCCCCGCCGCTTTTCCGAAGGGCCCTCCTCCGGTTTTCACAACTTACCGGGAAAGGAACCCCCCCAGGGGATCGTCTTCAGTTAAGAAACTTAAATATTGATGCAGAATTTTGAATGGATACTTTACGGTAATTTATCGTAATAATGTCGGTAAATCTAAACGAAAAGGTCGAATTCGAATCTCGGATGGCGGACGCTTGTCTTAAGTCTCATAAAGTCACTCATTTTCCAAAAGAACTCTCCCGAATCGTTGTTGTGTAGTTATATTAGTGCTGTATTGGTTCCTGCACCTCTCGAAGTGCTTTCTGATGAAACGGAAATCCTTCCAACAGTTTATGCAATTAGCCTGAAATTCCCAGAGAATATATCGAAACTGGAAAAGGCTCTAGGTAAGAGCTCTAGGACAGCAGTTTCAAGAAAAGGGAAGGGAGAGCTGTTGTTGGCCTTCACAAATCACGCTCGCTCAATTGAGGTGCAAGCTCACTTGCTCTTTAATTTGAAATTGTGAATGGTAGTTGAGCTCTATTCCAAGAATCTTACCTTCCGAACACAAAGAAAGATGCAATATCCTAGTTTTTCTCCGGAATGGTAGGTACATTTTGAATGGACAGAGAGAAGATGTGGCAGCTGAAATTGATAAGCCTAGGCACCTCAAGAACCAAGATTCAGCCCGATTAGCTTTTTCTGGTAGACCTCTAGAAACTAACAAATCAAGACCGGTACGGAAAATGCCGATCTCGACTGCACACTAGAGAATTTGAACTCCGTTCGGCAACACCTCCTCCATTAAGTGAATATTTATTCTCAATCAAATTATCCAATTGAAATGAGCTGCAGGAGTTTTAGGAGCACAGAGGGGTTATACGATTAATTTGCTTATGATGATATCACATCATCTGGACTGCCAGATGCATCTCTAAGAATGGAAGCCTAAACGGATGGTGTTGAGTAAATCTAGTGGTACAAGCATTGTAGGCGAATTACCCACGGTTTTTAACCAGCCAGGCTTTGCTATTGGGACAGTTACATCGTTTCGTCGCCTAGCGCAGATGTCATTTAACATATCGAGCACAGCTAATTGGACATGGGGGTGAAAAATGCTATCTTCAATGGGTGCAGAAGGTTGGCGCTTGTAATCGTCATGACACTTAATTCGAAAATGGTTGTAATAAAGACGTGATGAAAATGGAAAGTTTGGCTTGTTTGTCTTTCCACAGATGGTATCATTGTTCAAATTCTTATAAAATTATTACCATCTAAGACACCTGATTTCATCTACAATTGCACAACATCATGAATGATGAATAAAGAGGTTGTTTCTTGTAAATGAATCATAATTCACACGTACAATTGCATACATTTCATTATATATTGTAAATGCCTTTAGCAAGTACACTGAATGTTTTGATGTTTATAATGACCTTACTATTTCACACTTTCTGATACTCATACCAAGTAATATTGTTGCAGGTATGTGACATGACCTAAAAAAATAACCGTTTGGCTATTCATCGATGATAAATACGAGGTAAGTATATATCGTCATAGTTGGATCACTGCTATTCATTTTTCCTACTGAGGGAAATATCATAATTTTCTGAACAACGGGGTATCTTGTTGGTAAAATACTCTGACATAACCTATCATTTATTATGATCAATGGACACTTTATTATTATTTTTTTTTTTTAATTTATTTATTTTTACAACTGATTTAATATACAAACCATCTAGCAACTTAATTTATAATGAAGTAATATCACTTTTTGTGGTTCAGTAGTTCATTATCTATACAAACACTAATCAGCGTATGGTCACAACTAGGTCCAGTGGCTTGGTCCTCTCAAGTCGCCATACCTCTTCTCTGTTGTCCAGGGTATACAGGATTTCGAGATGTCTGTGCAGCCGAATTTCGTGATCCGCTGCAATTCTTCGCGTAACTCTCACCATTTCCACTTTGAGGTCGCGGTGGAAATCAGTTGTCCTGATATACCAGGGTGCGTTGACAATACTCCTTAAGATTTTATTTTGGAGTGTCTGGATAGTGTTGACATTACTGTTGCTCTTGCAGCCCCATAGTTGGCAGCCATAGGCCCAGACGGGTTTATTCATTTGCTGATACAACAGCAATTTGTTATGGGTGGATAGTTGGGATTTCCTGCCCAGCAACCAGTTCAGCTTCCTGAGCTTAGCGTTGACCTCTTCTTTTTTCTCTTTGATCTTTCCAGCGTAGCTTGGCATCCAGCGTCATGCCCAGATATTTAGCAGTATTTGAATACGGAATTTCTTGTTAATTTATGGTGATTGGGATGATTTGAATTTTGCGATAAGTGAAGTTTATATGGTACTTTTTGTTTCATTAAGTTTAATTCGCCATTTGGAGGTCCATTTTAAACTATATAAATCTTGGAGTTGCTATCGATTTTTCGACTGTCCTGCCCGTCGTCAGAACTACAGTATCATCAGCAAACGTTGCTATGGCAGCTTTTGGGGTTCTGGGAGGTCCCTTGTATACAATAGATAGAGCACTGGCCCAAGAACGCTTCCTTATGGCACGCAATGGACACTTTATTAACGCCACTATGGGTAGATACATAATTTCATAGAGCGATGAAACAATACCAAAGTTCGTAAAAGGTGATATAATCCTGGATCAGCATTCAAAACCATTATGACTTATAATTGTGTCGAAGTTGATTGTTCTCTGTATCATCAACCAAGCATAATTTGCATGACACCGCCAAAGGAAAGAAAAGTCTGGTCTAATTTTAATTTTGAATGTCAGTTTTAATTCTCGGTCGACTTCAAAAGTTCAGTTTCGGAAACTAATTAACTAAATGGAAGAATTTAGTGTGATATTTTTAATAAATGCTAGAGCACAAGTCCACCCCAATATATTTTAAAGTCGGGAGAGAAGTTTTGAAGTCGGGTCCAATGTGTCTCTCCATGATTCAAAATGTGTAATATGATGATTTAATGTGTGGTTCAATTAGTTGAAACTTTAAAACTCCTAAATAGTTAGCTTTTGAGTATTTAGGAATGTGAAAATGAGAATTTCAGCAATACTGTTATCAATACGCAAAACATCGATATCTAGTTCTAGATAACCATAGATATCTAGCTGCAGATAGTAATATATTTTTCCCACTTAACTGTTGGCTCTTGTTGTTACCGCTAGAGTGATCTTACGATTCCTTATTTTGCTGGTTGGTTGAATCAATTAGGTGGTTGACGAAGCCATAGCAATGGAGGGTATGTATTTGTGATTGTAAACATCATTCCTTAGCAAACAAGTATCAAACCTTAAACATAGATATCGTATGGTAACTTTGTTACTAACAGTAGTTGATTACAACCCCTTTGTTCTTCTGTTGCGTAACTCGATGAAGAGTCAGTAGGTAACGTAAGAACCTAGATAAATTACAGTTATGCTACAGGCTAGTGATGCTCCATTTCGTAACAGTTTTCGAGCTTATGCGCCGAAGCAAAGATATGAAAACAACATTTCTTGTTCGTCACCCCAAGGCCACTCAGGTGGGGTTTATCAACTTCAAACGGAACATGTGCTGCCGCAGACCAATTTCATTTAAATAACGGCTAGCTGTATATAATATCCGTATATGTTTGACCCCCAAAACGATTTCATATGGTGAATTGTTTTGATAAATTGTTATTTTTCCGTAACAATGCACAGAAAACATACTAAACGGCTACTACCTCGATAAAGTGAGTTGAAATTTGTCGAAACAGGAGAGGGTGTGCATTACAAAAGTGTTGAATGTTAGCGGGGGCGAGTGTGTTTATTCTGATTCCGATTTCGCTGTTTCCGACGTCCACAGATCAACATCTGTATTTATTATCTAGCATGGTGGAACGCAGATAATCCCGAAGCTTTAATAACAACGAACAGTCGTTTTATCAACTATGGAGACGGAGTTTCTTGAGCATACTTAAACGATACGCATCAAAATGTTGCTGATGATGCTGTAGAACTTCCTTTGAAAGTAGTGAAGCATTGATTTTTGAACGATGAAACATATTAGAGGTCATCTATAGCATCATAATTTCATCAAAATCGTATGCTTATCACCAGGATCTGCGGACACGAAGATAGACAAATAGATTGATAGACACGAAAGAAATGGCCTAAAACGCGTATTGCGAGTGGAAATTTTCATTTTGGTGAAATCAATTTTCATCTTCCGAAAGGGAAACAAAACTTACTACCTGCAGGTAGACGAATGCCGTTCTAGCATTCTCAAGAGAGTCTCATATTACGGCTGGGTCATACCCATGTCCAAAAATTCGGTAGACATGTTCATCCCAATCAAACCAATTCATCCCAATAATGAAGCTTGTCAGTCAAATCATTGATTGATGATTGATCGATGTGGAAATTTAGTCCAGTCATATTAGGCAATTTTTTTGCCAAACATTGCAAAAAGTACTGTAAACTTCCTTTTTGAATATGTTGTTAGAGTTCCCCCAGATAGTACGAATCTAGATTTGCAGGCCTGAACACCGCGAGCGACGGGAGTTACAGCCGAAAAACCACGAAATTTTCGCACTGTTTTCAGTTTTTCGCAAAAAAGTTACCAAAGGAGCCTTTTGATGAGAAAAGACTCTGATTCTTTGTTAAACTAGATAAAATTTGCTACAATTTGAGACGTAATTGGACTCTGTAGCCCCATTAGTTCCGGAGATACAGCTCTGCAAATATTGACAAATTTTTCCAAAAGGTGAAAATTTTAACTTTTGGTCTATTTTCGACCGATATATTAATGTAAATAGTCATTCTACAGTAAACTTGTGGGGAACAACTACAACTTCATTCCTCTTTCAGAGTCTTTTCTCATCAAAAGGCTCCTTTGGTAACTTTTTTGCGAAAAACTGAAAACAGTGCGAAAATTTCGTGGTTTTTCGGCTGTAACTCCCGTCGCTCGCGGTTTTCAGGCCTGCAAATCTAGATTCGTACTATCTGGGTGAACCCTAACAACATATTCAAAAAGGAAGTTTACAGTACTTTTTGCAATGTTTGATGTTTAAAATGACTGGCCTAATTGTTGTGCGTTCTTCGGGCCTTCAACTCTTCATAAATGTACCTGTCCCCGGTAATGCGGCGCACTGAGCAGATTTTCAAGCCTCGTTGAAAGGGTTAAATTACGTTTATCCCCACTAAAAGATCTTACGGCAGTAATTGTGACAGTTAATAGAACGACGTTTGTCATGACGGCCGTCAACTTGACAACTACAGTTGACTCCCATCACCCCACGGAACAAGATGAAAGTTGCGTCGCCGCGACTTGAAGGAAGAAAAAAAAGTGGAGGAACAAGAAATATGACGCGATCGAGTCGGTTTCTCGGGACTAACCTCTGTGAAAAACCCGAAGCAACGTGTCTTCCAAAAACATTTGTTCCCTCCTTCATTGATCTAATGAGCGTCATGTAAGTTGGTTTGGCCCCCCCTGCACGCTCCATCGCCTTTCATCTTCAACTAATCAGCTTCTCGCGTTACACACGTCACCCCAATTTTTCTCTCCGTCAAAACCATAAACTTGAGTTGAGACACTGTAAAGATCCAACTCATAATAAATAATCATCACCAGAAACAATTAATAGTAGTATAACTAAATTATGTAATACATTGTTATGCACACAAAAAATCGTTGCCATTAGAGCCCCCGCGCCAGAGTTGTTAGGAAAGTAATTCGATTACCCATCACAAATTCCAATTACTTTTGAAGACAGGTAATCGCGATTATCATTCCGAATACTGTAATGGTAACCGAAAAACCGATTCCTTTTTCCGATTACAAGTAATGGTAATCGAAAAACGCTGCAAATTCTTTCACTGGGGTTTATTATTCAATTGGCTTGCGTTCATGATTTGAATTTCTACTAAGCTTTGGAGTGTGCGTGTTTCACAGGATAGGGCGATTATTGAATTTCAGGAGGCACTCAAATATGATCAACTGATCAATCCAAATACAAATACATCTAGAAGTCCATTACAATATATGGAGTTCAGTGAACAACTAGAGGCCCTTTCAGCAGTTTCATTCATAATCGATATGATGTGTTGAAACATTGATGCGAGTGCCTTTTATTATCGCGTCTACAGTGGACAAGACAAGGTGTGGAGCACGGTTGCCAACTTTTTTTCAGGAAACCCCCTGAGGAAATAAAAATCCCTAAAAAACCCTAAATCCATTTTGAAAATCCTTAGGATTTAGGTTTAAACCCCCTTAGGATTTAGGTTTAGAAAAACCCCGAAGGCATGCGTACCTCTTTGTATCATCTTAGACTGGATTGAGGAGCAGTGCGAATTTGGCGGAATATCAGAACATGAGAATTAATGCACTACATTACATCATGCTGAACGTATATTGTTTTAATGAGCAAAACCTACAGATAAAACCAGGTATCCACTCCATACTACAACCTACTTCTAATCTAAAATACTAGTACCTAATCTAAAATAGTAGTACAACGAGATCATTATTTGAAGAATGAGATCATGCGAAGGTATATGGTTTCAAGAGCAAAAACTACAGATACAACTAGGTGTCAACTCCATACTAGAACCTACCTACTTCAAATATAAAATACTATTACCTACACTTACCTTCTACTAAAAAGTGAAATATATATTTCAAACTAACAGTCCAAAAAATGAAACAAATTCAAAAATCTAAATCACATTCCAGGTCCAATGCGTCCTCTATCGAGCTGTCCATTTCGCTATTGATGTGATCGTACAACTGTTCATTGAACAACGAGATCATCTCCACCGTGGGTACAAAATTAACGCAAGAGATGCCCTCATTTCCGAGAAAATATCTCACCATCAGAATGCTCTGTATAACATCAACAGAGAGCCTGTTCCTTAACTTGTTTTCGATATTGTTATAAATAGAAAAACATCTCTCAACGAACGCATTGGAAATTGGTAAGGACATGAGGGAAAGTGCAAATGGCGATGTATGTCTGAATCGGGGGTTGTTGGCGCTATCAACTCTCGATGCTGGAGTTGTTGGGATGCACTTTCAGCGACCATTGTCTTTGTATCATCGGCTGATGGCCAACTGAGACGAAAACATTGGTCAGATAAAATCCCTTAATTCCCCCTGACTAGCAAAAAAATACCCTAAAAAACCCTAAACATTTCTCCCCCCTAAAAAAACCCTTTCAAGAAAAAAAAAACCCTAAATTTAGGGGGAAAACCCCAACTTGGCAACCGTGGTGTGGAGGCTCGAGGCGACGAGTTAAGATAAAGTACCACTGACAACGTCTAATACACATATCTTAATGATTTATAGAGAAGGGTAATTTTGATACAGAAATAATAAACCTATGTGTAATCTTGTGCAGCATTTTTAGAAAAGTCAGGAAATAACGCTCTAATAATCTCATATTAATTTCAACAACATAGTTGCATTAGTAGCTGCTTGGACGAACACGAAAATTACGATATCCGTTGTCAACCAGTTTTGATGATGTTTTCAGGAAATTCGTTGGTTGGGATGGTTAATTTTGGATTTCATTGCTCACAAATCATAACATCACAACATGCGCCAACGTGAAATCCGTTAACCATTGTTTGATCACGGTCTAATCTTTCGATCTTGCTAAAATTTCGAGGGTAGTTGCAAATTTCACGTGCAGACATTAGATGTTAACCCAAATTTCAAGGGTTCATTATTGAAAACGTTTTGAATGAAACATGGGAGCCATTGCCCCCCCCCCCCCTGAGAATCAGGATAGTAGTCATAAATACACGGCCAAAAATTCAATATTCCAAAATTAATGGAATGGATAAGAGAAGAGTACAATTCTTGTTCAAGTCATAATATTTTACTTCCATTCAGATCATGTCACACCTAAGTTCATTTTGAAGCTAATACATATTACATTAAAACATTTTTGGCTTTTACTTTTTTACCGCAAAGTTCATACCCCCCAGTGGCCTTGCCCCCCCTCTGAAAATTTTCTGCGGGCGCCCATGGAATGAAATATTGAATGAAATCAAATATCAATATACCCGTCCAAATCAACTTCAATTTATTAACGGACGGATACTGGAAAGGCAAACCACAATCCATTTGTGACGCCGTTCGATGCAGCCATTCATCAAAAAAATGTGTAGGCACTAACTCCAACATAAAAGGCCAAGTGCGCAGCAGTAAATCCAACTACAATATCGAAGTGATGTCAATATGGACTGTTCGTTTCGAACGGGCAAATATTTGCTCGTCAAACTTGTACTGGCTCCAGTGTTTGCTCGGGAGAAAGAAGTTTGCGCATTTGGGATCGATGGATCTCCGCGAGGCAGCGGTGCACATTGTGAAAGCGGATTTTCATTTAGCTAAGTGGACACTTCCACGGCGGGAGCTCAGGCATTTTTACGGCCCCGCCTTCCTTTAACTGCGCGCCCTCTCGGTAATTTTATAAAGTTCATCCAAGACAATTGATGAGAGATCTAGAGTGACTGCAGGATCAATTCTGAAGATTTTCGAGGTTTACAGACCAATCATGCTTATACCTCACTTATATAAATACGCTCTAACTTTCCCCCCAACGTTTATATTCATTGACTACTCAAAAATAATCAAGATAAAATTTAAAATGAAATTATGAGAAATAATGGTGATAATGTTCATGCCCGTCCGTGCAGTTTCTCATTGCGCACTTCTTCATTCCTGTTCTACTTGGATAATGCTCCGAAATCCACAAATATGCTAGTGATCTGCTTGGAAATGCCATCTGAAAACGGAATATAAATCTTGGTTCATTAATTAGCAGCATTTTTATCTCAAAATTTGTCTTTAGGGATAGCTAGATATCGTAAATCTGCATACAAAAAAAAGCATCTAACTCTAAAAATCATGTTCTGCATAGACAATTTTTAAAAGTTGTTGTGCCATAGTTTTTGGATCTATTGGCTTCACATTACATTATACATTATTAATGTAATTACTGTATAATTAATGTAATTACATTACACATAATGTAATTCGCTAATTATAATTATTCCAGAAGGCACACAAATATGATCAACTGATTCAAATCATGAACGCAAGCCAATTGAATAATAAACCCCAGTGAAAGAATTTGCAGCGTTTTTTTATTGAACCTCAATACCCCCCCCCCCCACAATGAAAACATGCTTACGTTTTCTATATTTGGGAGAAAATGCTAAATTTCAGGAGGCACACAAATATGATCAACTGATCAATCCAAATAGGTATTTTGGTTGAGAACCGATTTAGGTGCACTATGCATATCTCCTGAAATTCTATAATCGCTCCATCACCTGTGAAACACGCACACTCCAAAGCTTAGTGAGAAATTCAAATCATGAATGCAAGGCAAATGAATAAAATTGAATAATAAACCCCAGAGAAAGAATTTGCTGCGTTTCATGCATATCAGAATGCTTCAACCCGTATCGGCTACAAATCCTTTCAGGAGTTCACTCCAGTATCCTCATTCACTACATCACTAGGTTACTGATATCAAAACAAAAACAATAATAAACTAAAATAACGCAAATGTTGGCACCATAAATCGGGCCATACATCGGGAATGGTTTGAGCTACAGACCTGGGGAGAGGCTCATTCGATTCCTCATGGAAAGTTCTTCAGAAAGAGTCCAAATTTAGGCTGCCTTGACTTTTTTTTGAGGTTTTTAGGGATTTTACAAAACTTTTACAACCCTTAGAGGGCACTTTAAATTAAGTGAGAGTGCTGGCTAAAGAATTGGGGCGTTGTCGGACCAATATTGATTTTTCTTGAAAATTTCATATATTTTGCTCCAGCTGTTCGGGAGAAATCGTGCGTACGGCGGACGGGAGGAAAAATTGTTATTGCAGATGCGGACTCTACACCCTTTGAAACGTAAACCATAAAATTTGCAGGGAATGGGGGGTTAAATTTTTTTTTCAAGAGCGATTACAATGGTTTATTATTGAATAATAAACCAAAAGGGAGATATTGCGGAGGAAAGCCAAAAAACTTTTTAAAATGATGGTATATTGTCCCATTAAATTGTTTAGAAGCTCCTCTGGCACAATTCTCACCTGATTACCACGATCTTCATTTTGGTCGATTTCATTTGAAGTTTAGTACATTCACAAAAATTGAAAACGTTGACTTTCAGTTTCAATCAATCATGACTAGTAGTTTCTTCTTCATCATTCACGTCACATCTCTGAACCTCATAATGACGTAAAGCAATCATGAATTTTTCAGAATATAATAAACTGATGTGTTGGAAACGGTAATGTTTGGAGTTGGAATAGGCGCTGAAATGAAGAAGACATGTTTTTAAGTGAGGGCTGCCAATATGTAAGTCAAGTCACATCTTCCATCCGACTCTTGATTGTTTGATTCCAGGGTCAGGGACGGCAAAGCAGCCTGTAGCGAGGGCAGGTGACGCTCGAGGACTCCGCTATGATATTATAGCGTTTAATTTGGAGAGTTTAGGCCTCAAGAGTTTCGTGAGAGGTCGTGATTGTTAACGTAACAGCTTTGCCGAACAACACTGTTGGCCTCCCCGGAATAGTTTGGACGGGAAACTTGCTCCTTGGGGCGTGCACCCGGCGCGTCTGCCCCCCAACTTGCGGTCAAATGCCCCCCCCCCCTTCTGCCCCCTCCCTTGTCTCATACTCTCCTCTCCGTATGGGCCTACGTTAACATAATTCGCGTGTTTTGTCTTGACGGCTTCCGGGAGCCTAATTCCCTTCAGTAGAAAGCTCGTAAGTTTCGGGTTTAATATTGTTCATCTCATAACTGCTCACAAATAAACAAGATAAATGCCTTTTTCCGTGAGTTTGTATCGCAATTACTGAAGCGCTTGGAATGTTTTTGTTTTTTGCCGAATTCAGACAGTAGGTATTGAAGAATCAATCGGAATCAAAAACCGTCCATCAACGGGTGTAGCACGTAGTTCCTCGTTCAGGTGACACATATGTATAGACCTTTTGACATTTTATAGACGATCTCGAAAGATATAGAATATGAGCTTGACAACGATTCACGCCACAGTAATGCCGCAGGAAATGCAGTTATCGCTGACAGTATCGCCTTCAAACTGATAGTCGACCAGCATTGCTGGTCTGTCACTTTAATACTATGGAGAATATAACCGTACGATCGTGATGAAATTTCCGTGAGATCTTTAAACCCTTCTTCCCCGATTAAATATCAATTTTTAAGCACACTCGGTCCTCTGAAACTAGATAAAACGATATACGTTTGAGCATGCGCAGAGTGACATAATTAAGAACAGTTCGAGAATCAAACAAATGTTTGCCGTTTATGGAGCATATTGATGTTTCGGTGGTTCAAGCTTGAGGGGGCTACGCGTATGCGGTATTCGCAAAGTAACGAGCAACTCGACAAGTCACCCAGGTGCTCGGCGAATGGGGAGCACATTGGTACACACATTCGCAGTTCGGCCCGCGCAGTGTTCGTCTCGGAAAAGAGCTCAAAAGATGACCGCTGCTGCTGCATTTGCTGTGTTGAGTACTGGCTACCTGATTTGAATTTGTCCTCACTTCATTAGGCCAATCTATGTTTCCGAACCCGATTTACTGAATAATATAGTTCTGTGGCCCAATCTCTGGCAGTACGACACGAAAGCAAAAACTACTGGAGGGTGAGAACCAAGAATGATTCTGTGAACCATAGCAGACAGGGGGAATGATATGGTTCCCTGAAAATGCCCCGACAGCCAACCCTGGGAGACCTCGCATGTGTCTAGCGAGGCAGATGCTCGCTACTTCGCGAATATTCGTTCTCTTTGAAGAGAGAAATCGACCAACGCCGGCCGGATCATCTCCGAGCAAGTTTGCTCTGCATTTGGCGTCTACCGAACATTCCACTACACTACACCATTACTCTACCAGGCAAGCACCTGCTCTGCGCTCGGCGAATGCCGCATGTGTTTATCGCCTTCTGCCTTTGTGCGCTGGAACTCGCTGATCATTTTAAGACCACCCCCGTCAAAATCGGTTGCAGTTAGTGGCCTAGTACCTATATTAACAGTTGAAAACAAACTTTTAGTTTTATGTGTAAGGATGATAAATGTTATTTGTCGTGTTACGTTCAACTGTTGGGAGTGAGCAAAATGATGAACAACATAATTGTTGGGTATTTCGCAATTGTTTGGGGATTTGGTGTCATGTAACTTCGACCCCTCAAAGATTTAAGTTAAGAGAGGGAGTGCAGCCCCAGGTAACAAGCTGCATCGTGCCCTAGGGGCCTGTTAGGGGTCGCCAGGGACGTTGCACTCCTTCCCGTCCGCTCTCTGCCCTATGAAGACCACCTCACCGTCTACCCTGCCAACGGGGAACTACCTTACCGCCTCCTCCGCCCTCGGGAGACTACCTTACCGCTAATTCCGGGAGAATTACGGCCGGGTCGGTCGGGGACACCTAAGACCCTCGTCCTCCTCCGGCGTCTTCGACCAAGCGATAACGGCACCAGCTTAATTTAATGTCGAAACCCCAATAACCTTATAATGGCCGTAACACGTGCTACTGCCACGAATAAGTAGCCCCCTTTCAATAAGCTGCTGATTTAGTGGATTTTACTTCCTGCAACACCACACGTTTCTTCGGTGCCAACTACCAACTTTTATGTCCCTGACAATCGAACAGGATCGCCATTATTAAATTTGTTATTTCTTCTCAATAAACCCGTCTATTTTTCTAGGTAAACGGTCATAAAGGTTGAAGGACTACACCTCCCTAGGCAGAGATGGGCGAAAATTAGCAGTAGCTACGGTTAAAACTCGAGAAACATGGAATATGCTTTAGCAACGCTCACTAACTTACAAGTAGAGTTTGGATTCAATTATACTTGCATATTTTTTCCTAATATGCGTTGTCGGGCTTAGTTTGTTCTATTAAGAGGGAGTTTGAATTCCCCTGTTTGAGCTCCACGACGGTTGCTGGGACCAAACTTCTTAGTGTCCGCCTCCGCGAGATCTTGCAATTTTCCCCTTCTAAAATTGTATCCCAAAATCTCTTTGTTTTACCTCAACACCCGTGGAAAGGACAAGTTCAGCAAAGACTAGAATTTCGGTTAAATTATACCCTGCTATTCTTCATTTACACATTCTTTAGACTGAATACTTTTGTGCCACAATGTTCTCTATCTTGTGATGGCCAGAAGGTCGTGTTGAGGAAAGCAGCTTGTGGGTTGGCTACGTCTGGTGCAGCTCGGGCTGAGGTCCGTCCAAGTCCGGGGTCTTCAGCAGGGGGGAAGGATTCGCTCACTGCCCGAAACAATTGAAGCTGGATTCACATCCATCCGGCAAGCTATCCGGAAAGTGAATACGCGCAGCTGATTTTTTAGACACCAGCTGGGGAGAGGGAATATTTTTTCCGCACAGGCAGTTTTAAAGCAAACTGTGCGCATCAGATTTTTCAAATATTTTTCGTTCCGGATGGCGCAGTTCACTACTGCGCATACGGAATGGCGTCGGGAACCGAAACAGCTGTTGTAGGAAGCGCGGGAAACGAGTTGTTGGCTTGTGTTCGGCCGATCCCCCTCCATCCCCTCCACTGCTTTTTACTAGCTTCCCCTATCCGTATTTCCAAACGATCTGGATGGATCTGAACCCTGCTTAATTCGTAAATCAGACGAGAAATGCCTTAATTTTTCCGAACCGTTCTTGAGGAGCCTTTTCCGAATCCTGGAGGGAGGTATTTTCTGCCGCTGATTTGAGTAGTGGGCATCAACGGCTGAGCGGGTTGACAAGCTCTGTAGTTCTGCCCTCTAACTAGGCGGGAGTGCCCAAGTTCCGTTTTCATCGGGTTTCCCTTGCTGGCCGGCTTTTCGTTGAATTCCTTCCTCACATACCTTGGTTTCTAGAAGGCCAATTTTCAGGTGATATGTGTCTCCCATTTTATTAAATTATTCAATTGAAGAATGTAACATGTAGAATGACGTAAATATACTATTTATACGTTTTAAATGTATACATCATGTTTAGTCACATTTCGCATTTTTACTAATGACATCATATTTTGATTGTTACGCCATATTTGGCAGCATATTTCAAAATGTTGCTTCATTTCATTCAAAACTTGTACATTTTCACAAAGTTTTGTTAGAAAATACGGAAGTAGAACGCCATTTCCTCATCCTAGGTATCTTTCACTTTTTAACATGGCCAGTAAACATAGAAACCCCACGTTATTGAGGGATTTGTTGCAGACACCGGTCCACTACAATATTATTGGTTGCAGTATAGAAGAATGAACAAGCAACATGATACATATTACAAAATATGTTATAAATTGTTATAATAGCGAGCAGTAACAACGCACAACAGTGCATACTTATGAATGCAAGCCGTTAGCAGTACACTGAACGCGAACCACCGTTATCGGCAGACCGTTTGTTATTGTAATCACGATGCAATCAGGAGGCAATCAATCGGACTAGCAATAACCGACTCCATTGTGGACTGGCGCCCCCTTATTGAGTCTCCGTAAGACCTATTATCCCCCTTGCAAGATTGAGGTGATATTGAGGCGCAAGTGATTCCTTCTAGGAACGTACGGCCTGGATAAGCCTAAATGATAGATCAGTTAAATGGGCACGTAATATGCAGAGCTAACTTGCGACAGTGAAGGTTACACAATTACTTCTCATGCAACGGCGATGCATCAATTAATTATCCCCTGCAACGTTTATTATTTGTTCAAGTACAAGAATCCTATTGTTTACAACTGGTAACCATCTAAAGGTGTTGAGTGCACAGTATTCGTTGTTGAAGGCCGAAACCGATCTGCTACGTTTAACACCAATCTGCTGATCCTATATTTACAACTGCCAACCTAATACACAGATATTTAAATCAGTACTAAGTTGCTGCTATTCAGAACCGATCGAATACTTCCAACGTTGACACCAATCTGCTATCCGGCTATTTACCACTGTTAACCAGGTAAAGGTGTTCTGAGCACAGTACTTAGTGGCGGAAGTTCACAACCGTTCTGCTACTTTTAAAGTTGACGCCAATCTACTCTCCTGCTATTCACAACTGTTGACCAGCCAAAGGTGTTCTGAGCACAGTATTTGTTGTTTAAGGCCAGAACCGATCTGGTACTGCGATTCAATTCCAATCGGCTACCCTTCCATTTCCAACGGCTAACCTACTAAACACAAATTGGATGCAGCACTTAGTTGCAGAAGTTCAAAACCAATATGCTACTTTTAACGTTGACACCAATCTACTCTTCTGTTATTCACAACTGTTAACCAGCCAAAGGTGTCGTGAGCACAGTATTTGTTTTTCAAGGTAAGAACCGACCTGCTACTGCGATTTAGCTCCAATCTACTCCATTTCTATCTGCTAACCTACTAAACACATATTGGATGCAGCACATATTTGCGGAAGTTCAGAACCGATCTGCTACTTTTCCGCTATTTTGATCTGTTAACCTTCTATTTCCAACTGTTTTTCTGCTACCCACATCATGTATGCTAGGAATTCCTCTAGAGGATAAAAGTGGTGTGTATTCACTAAAATGTGACTGTGGATTAAATATGCTGGGCAAATTGGAAGGAAATGCTAAGTCAGATTGTGGGAATATAGGGCTGATCTCAAGTTGCGTTTTTGAAATCATTTGTCAGTAGGAAATTGCAGAATTAGTTATGAGATCGCTAGTCAAGATAAGATGCCTTGGATTCTCTGAGAACTCAAGAAATCTATTAATTAGGTGTATCGGCTAAGGACGCAGGTGTAATTAGGCTTTCTCACCTAATTGACAGGTTCCTGTGAACATCGTTAACCTACCTCCTTCCTTTCTAGTCCTTAGCCCAATCCGACTTCATCTTTCACTTTTTGTCCATGTACAGAGTAGTTCTTAATTAATGAACCAGCTTTTCTATTTTCGTCGTACAAAAAGCAAAAATTCATTTATTCAAACGATACCCCATAATTTATTACAAGGAATTCAAAAATAACATTTATGCGCGTCGTAACGCAACTTGATTTTGGGTTTTCAAATGGAAACCTTCATTTTTCATCCCAAATTTGAATTGAACGCTACAACCCATACAATTTTCTCCACTTATTATTATTTTTTCTTCAAAATCTGGATATACGAAGTACTTAACTAGACACTTAATATTTCAGTATTTTTACGGTGAACCAAGTGGTAATGATTGATTTGACTGCATGTTTACCAAATTATCAAGGAAAAATAAATTTTTTTTCCAAGGAAAACTATCATTTTTAAGTACACATATGTACTTGTTCAAAATTACACAAATACTTCGCGATTTTTTTCCTAGCTGCTAACTGACCCTTATACAAACTTAACTAATAATTCATATTTTGAATAGCTGCTTCGTTAATTACTTCAATTAACAGCTTTTTTTCAACAGCTGCCACATTTTACAACGTTACTAAATGCGTAGCACGCAGCTACGTTTTTTAGGGTAAACAAATTATAAATGAACAAATCATATTCTCGGTTTGAAAGAGCAGCTAAAATTGTGTAAATATTAAAGTTAAAATATTACCTACCTATTTCATTTGACAAGGATAACGTTAATATTAACAAAACACAAATTAATAACAATGTTACAACAAAAAGTCAATTTCATTAAATGCAGTTGATTGTTTTCCTAAAATATCCCATGACAATTATATTATAATATGCAGAGATATTGAGAGAAAAATACACATTGGGATACAGCCTGTGATCCCACTAGTGGAAAGTAAATAGTGTTGAGTAGAAGTAAGATTATTAAAAGTTGTAACATAACTCATTGCGAATTATTAAGAATTTAACTATTGACAGTTGAAACTTTGACGCTTTACGTAACAAGTTGGTTATATTCAAAATCTGTCCGTGCGGTAATAACAGGCCTTAAAATTTATGTGAATAATGCTATGGGTCAAAAACTCGTAAAAAAACGTGGTTTTTCGAGGATTTTATTGACAAAAGAAAGTGTAGTGTCATTTTCAAGTAATTCTGTTGACGAATCGGTTGATATATGTCCTTGAAAATTTCATTTTATAGGTGAAAATCTTGAAGAAAATGGGGGTGAAAATCAATTTTTCATTTAATTCAATTGTAATTTTTAATTTGATGGAAGGGGTGGGGGCTATGAAGGGGTCCTAAAATAATTAACTTTGTATAATAATTTGGAGCGTTTTTGGTTTATTATTCAATAATAAACCATTGTAATCGCTCTTGAAAAAAAAAATGCTAACCCCCCTGAAAATTTCATGGTGTACGTTTCAAAGGGTGTAGAATCCGAATCTGCAATAAAAATTTGTCCGTCCGTCCGCCGTACGCACGATTTCTCCCAAACGGCTGGAGCAAAAAATCTGAAATTTTTAGGAAAAATCCATGTTGGTCCGACTACGCCCCAATTCTTGAGCCAGCTCTCTCACTTAATTTAAAGTGCCCTTTAAGGGTTGTCAAAGTTTTGTAAAATCCATAAAAACCCCAAAAAGAGTCGAAGCTGCCTAAATATGGACTCTCTTTGAAGAACATTCCATGAGGAATCGAATGAGCCCTTCCCCAGGTTCGTAGGTCAAACCATTCCCGTTATACGGCCCGATTTATGGTGCCAACATTTGCGTTTTTTTGGTTTATCATTGTTTATGTTTTCATCGCACTAACCCAGTGATGTAGTGATGTAGTAATGTGGATACTGGAGTGAACTCCTAAAATTCTTTGTAGCCGATACACTGGTTGAAGCATTCTGATCATTTTCAGGAAAAATCAGAAAATCTGAAATTTTCAGGAAAACGCTGCAAATTCTTTCACTGGGGTTTATTATTCAATTGGCTTGCGTTCATGATTTGAATTTCTACTAAGCTTTGGAGTGTGCGTGTTTCACAGGTGATAGAGCGATTATTGAATTTCAGGAGATATGCATAGGGCACGTAAATCTGTTCTCAATCAAAATACCTATTTGGATTGTTCAGTTGATCATATTTGTGTGCCTCCTGAAATTCAATAATCACTCTATCACCTGTGAAACACGCACACTCCAACTCTTAGTAGAAATTCAACTCATGAACGCAAGCCAATTGAATAATAAACCCCAGTGAACGAATTTGTAGCGTTTTCTTCATCATTCCACTTAACTATTGGGATTAAAATTTACATTAATCAGGACCTACGTTCAAATTCGTCGTAGCGAGGCTCATCGACGAATCTTGGAAAGTGGTTCCGTGCGAACCGCTCGGTGTCCGCGGTGTGTGCGAGGGACAATCTAAGCCACCTAATCCACTCATGTGAAAACTCGGAACTTCCGCCGACTTATATGAAAACCCTTGTTGTTGACCGTCCGAGGGGAGGCGCGGGGACACAGCGACCAAGTGGGTTCAGCGACGGCGAGGCCTAAAGTCAGCCTTAATCCTCGACTGTTAGCACAAGCTTACCGTCCTTTTCAACAAGTACTAAAGCTACCAGGGCTAAAGCTAATCTTAATATAATGTACCCAGCCCCCGTTAACTGCTTTCATTAGCGTTCCTTCCCACGCCTTTTCCAGTAATGTCGGGTAATCTTGTGTCGCTTCTTATTTATCTTCCGCGGTGGTTTTCGCCTGTTCCGACGAGGGGAGCGCGGGAATCGCTTTATCTGCCTCGCGGTTTTCTAAACCTTAGCCGATGACTCTCGGGTCGGCCCGGGGTGATTATTTGAAGGGTTAAATGGCCTGGGCACCATCTGCAGCTTTCAACTCTTTAGCAAAGATACGTTTCATTGTTGAAACGATCAATTCTTGTATCTACACCCCAGAAAGTGGTAATATTTCCACTTAAAATCGAAAAACAGAACACCTGATGTGAGATTTCACTATTTATCTCGTATGCGACTTATGGGAATACTACTTTCCAGTATTAAGCCGTTCGTTAATTGCAGTTCGCAATTCTCAATGTGACGTAATTT
This sequence comes from Creontiades dilutus, assembly GCA_031894815.1. Taxonomy (NCBI): domain Eukaryota; kingdom Metazoa; phylum Arthropoda; class Insecta; order Hemiptera; family Miridae; genus Creontiades; species Creontiades dilutus. The sequence goes on along the minus strand of JAVIWC010005560.1, from coordinate 514,837 downwards.
GGATTCAATTCGCAATTATTTGGAGAGCTAAACAGCCTGGGCACCATCTGCAGCTTTCAACTCTTTAGCAAAGATACGTTTCATTGTTAAAACAATCAATTCTTGTATCTACACCCCAGAAAGTGGTAATATTTCCACTTAAATTCATTATCGAAAAACAGAACACCTGATGTGAGATTTCACTATTTTTCTCGTGTGCAACTTATGAGAATACTACTTTCCTGTATTAAGTCGTTCGTTAGTTACGCACAGTAAATATAATGAACGCAATTCTCAATGTGACGTAATTTGGATTCAATTCACAATTATTTGGAGAGCTAAACAGCCTGGGCACCATCTGCAGCTTTCAACTCTTTAGCAAAGATACGTTTCATTGTTAAAACAATCAATTCTTGTATCTACACCCCAGAAAGTGTTAATATTTCCACTTAAATTCATTATCGAAAAACAGAACACCTGATGTGAGATTTCACTATTTATCTCGTATGCGACTTATGGGAATACTACTTTCCTGTATTAAGTCGTTCGTTAGTTACACACAGTAAATTAATGAACGCAATTCTCAATGTGACGTAATTTGGATTCAATTCACAATTATTTGGAGAGCTAAACAGCCTGGGCACCATCTGCAGCTTTCAACTCTTTAGCAAAGATACCTTTCATTGTTTAAAAACAATCAATTTTTGTATCGATACGCCAAAAAGTGTTAATATTCTCACTTAAGTTTATTATCGAACAACAACAGCTGGTATGAGCTTTGCTCTGTTTATCTTTTATGCAACTTATAAGAATACTGATAGTTATTTCCTGTATAAAGTCATTCAAGTTAGTTACAGATTAATAGAAGCAATTCCCAATGCGACACAATTTGGATTCAATTCACAAAACAATTGATTTAGTCAACTTACTAATCATTGATTGCCACTCGTTTGAAGTACTATCGAATGTTTCTCACTAACATTCATTGTTTGCAAATGCTAGTGTATTTATCAGCAGAGTAATACGAATCCCTGGGATAGGCACTGAGGTAGGTCTGTAGTCATAAAAGAAATATCTTATTAAATGGTAGTCATAAAATTTAATTAGAATAGATTTTTAAATATCTTATTAAATAAATTTCATGTGATTTCCTGTTCGATTAGTTCCAGGTTTTTAATGAAACTCCAAGTACATGGAAATTAGATTTTTCTTAATTTGAGAAGTTTCCAAAAATTTGAGAATTTTCCAAATCAATTAATTTTCCAAATCAATTTGACAGTTTTCCGAATCAATTTGAGAATCTTCTAATTTAAGAAACTCTAAAGGAAGAGGTAATTAAATTTTTAAGATAATTTAATAAAGCGGAATGAAAGATAGCGTTCTAACTAATTAATTGTTTTTAAGAATTCGATTGCATTGATTCCTCGTTTCCCTCCAATCATTTCATGGAGAATCCTCAATGAGATGGTTTTTACTTCAACTCATGAACCTACATCCAGGTTTTAACTCGAACCATCACGTATTTTTATCATTTAAATGATTAACAGGAGTACAATCCAGTTCTTAGCGACCGTACCGACCCGACAGTCCCCCCCCCCCCCCCTCCCGCTCAACACTCCTTCAACTAACCTTCGGGTGGGCTCCTTCCGCCCTTTGTTATCCCGGCATCACCACTTTTCCGTCCGCCCGAGGGGGTCATTCGTGTACCTGCCACCCCCCTCCCCCCAGCCGTAGCTTTCATCTCTGTTTACTAGCTCCCCTCCTCTGAGCTAGAATCCCATATTTGTAGGTTGCATAGGCAATTTTTCATCTTCGGTACTTGAATGTGTAAAATTAATCATTTAAATGATCTCGCTGTAGAACCATAGAGGTCTACTGTCCCGTTTTTTTTTATTTCTCCCTTACAGGTATGTTAAATCGATAATAGAAAGCGAAATCCAGTTCTTTTTCGATGATTTTCAGCATGTCAAGGTTCTTGTTCATTAAGAACTAACACATCCTTCTAAAACAGTTGGTGGATGCAGAAGATTGCCGTTGCAACGTCTTGTTAGTGTTGAATAACATTGAAGTTGTTATAGTACGTTGACGGACGTTGATGTTGGCAACATCGAATGAAGTTCATATTTAGTTTTCTTCGCTCGAAGTTTCTACAATAATCTTGAGAAAGCCGCCCGTAAGGCGAAGAAACTCCTGAAAAGTAACGCGAACCCGAGAGACATCTTGCCAACACCGTTCCGCCTCCCACCGTAAAACCAAGTCTGAAATTAAATAGAGCAACCGCATTTCGCTGTTTAGCTAGTGCCGTCCCGAAACCGGGGAACGAAGCTAATTTCATAGGTGGAAAATTAGGGGGAATATTACTCCAACAAGGGGCTGTCAGTAGTTAAAACCTCCAACAATCCAGCCAGGGAGAAAACCGCAGAGCCGCGCTCATAAACTGTTTCCCCCGTCGAAAAGCAAACTTAATTCAACAGACGAAAGTCCTTGGCCGAGCACAAAGAGCGTAATTTCGCGCTGGTTAATCAAATGTGAGGTGGAGGTGGATATAGGTAAGTGGTGAACCCAAAGAGGCCCTTTTCTTGGATTCAGTTGTTCGTTGTGTGCTGCGAGAATGTGGAAATATTACTCGTAGTTGGAAGGCTCAGGTTGTTTCTGTTTTTCCAGGTGTCCAGCTGGGGAATGAAAATACGAACAAAGAAACTATAATGGTATATGTGGTTAATGTTTCTGTCAGGTAAAGCTTTTCTTGGGGCATATGACAGTACAAAGAAACGGCAATCTGCGTGGAATGGACATGCTTATAATGTCAAGAGAAATTTGCTGATTGTGCTGCAGAATCAGGGCTTGAAGGAAATTGATTCGTTCATTGCCAACCGCCTTCTGGACGAACTCCTGCTAGCTATAAAAATAGGTGACTTAGGGCAGGTCGTCTGTCGTTGTGACATTTAGAAGTCAATTGCAAGGTATAGAGACACAGTGATCAGTTGAAGGTCCCTTATGGCTAATTTCATACCCAATCTGTGGGTGAATGTGTGTGCGTATGTTTGTATGTCAACAAAAATGAGAAAATTTGATCTGTACTGAGGGTTTCTGTAAAAAAATGTGACATTTACTACGGAATTTTTATAAATTTAAAAAAACTTCGGAAAATACCACATTTTAATTGTGGTTATTTGTCTATGTGCCCACTGATTTTAGTTAGGAAATTTATTAGGTATTATTCGTCATGTGTCTAACGGATTTAACCGCCATAGAAAAAAATTCTTGCATACAAGTCTGCAACGCATTAGGACATTTCATGTCTTTCCCCTCCCTCCTTCTTCCCTTTTATCTTCTAGCAATCTTGTCTTCCTCTGTGAATTACATTTTTTTCAATATAAAGAAAACAAAAATTAAACTCATATTTTTAGCTTCAGTAGCCACTCTGCTGATCAAGACCCTGTGTACACCTTATTGTTCATGTCCTAAGGAGGCTACCAGCCAAATTTCAGCTTTCCACAGTTGATAGGAAAGAAGTTAGCTTCAGGAGCCACTCAGTTGATCAAAACCCTCTGCACCTTATTGTTCACGTCCTAAGGAGGCTACCAGCCAAATCATAATAATCATATAGCCAAATTTCAGCTATAATCATATAGGTACCTACCTACCTCACTTCTACGAATCATAATAATCATTGAGCATATTTCGTTACGTAACGTAACGTGACATAACGACAATTTGGTTGTGTGCCATAGCAAAGACATGAAATGTCGAAAAGTGATAAATTTGTCAACGCTTATCAGGCCACAATTCTCAACCGATTTTCATTATTCTTATTCATTGCGATTACAATTTTATTCTTTTTGTGCAACAAGCAGAAATTTTCAATTCTATCAGGAAGGGGACTGGATGGGTAATGGTCAATCCTTTCAAGCGCTGCACCCACACCTTATATCGCTGTTTTCTTACTTCTCCTTTTATTGGATCAAGAACGTGTGTGTACTTTTGAAACACAGTTCAGACCTTTCAAATCGAACTATGGAAGGGGTGAGTGGGGGTGTTAGTAGTGATCTTTAATGTTTTCAAGTTTTTCACCCAATTATGTTTCTACACGATTAAGAATTTAGTCGTTTAAGAAAAAAATTATAACTGTTTATGTACGTAATCGTGGAAAATCCGGACTTAGGGACCTCCCTGTGACGAGCGTGTTTCCACAATTTAGCCGTAAGTGAATCAGTTCGTGTGAATTGAGAATTAATTCTGCCAGTATACGAATTTCTAGAATAGTCGTACGCTAACTGTGCTGTTCCATCAGTAATTTAGATTAATTCCATTAAAGGTTCACATCGGGTTCACAAATGTGAAATACGCTGGGGATCCGTGAAATCCTCGCATTCCTGTCGAAACTCCGGACGAACGAGGTTTAATGGAGTCGGAATCAGGCGGCTCATAATGATGAAAATCTCTCCGCTAGTGTCACGCGGTAATTTGCTCCTATTGAATTACCGGCGCCGCTTCTATAGGATCAAAATCGCTTTCCCTCTGTCGGTCCGCGGAGCCGTTTTAAACCTCCATTAGCGTCGGTGGCGGCTCGTCAGTTTATTTTGGAGATTTGTTTACCTCCCTCGTTATCGGGCAGACAATGATGAGGATGGCGGGTTTTTATTGATCGACGAACTATGACTTGACCAGCCCGGAGTGGATAAAATTACAGCGGCATCTCATTTGGAAACTTTTCAACCTCTACTCTTAGCTCATTCCGTAAAAAAAGTGAGCATCGAGTGAGTTTTATATTAATAAAATATGAAAATTCTCTCATAGGATCATGTTGCTTGACTTGGTCTTTAATATTTCGTATTTTATATTTATTACAATCTTGAATTTTGAGCTATTTATTTAATTTTTATTAATAAATTTCTTGGCAAAAGGGAACATTTTATGTAAATAATATTGGCTTTACAAAGAAATCTTGGTATTTTTAACGTTTTTTCTCGATCGTTACAATATTTTGGCGAAATTTGAGTAAATTTTTCATTGTAATTTTGTGGATAGATTTTCACAACCTAAATTAATTTAACCCTTATCTTGGCAGAAAAAAAGTATCTCAAACCAATTGAGACATTTTTTTAATGTTAGGTATCTGTTAGATATCTATATTTCGGGAAAAATAAGGGAAAAAATTATTGTGTTGATTAATCTCCATTTTAATGGAGCATTGCCAAGTTTGGTGCATATCGATTTTGTAATTCAACTACCGGAATATCTTAGTTTTACAATGGAACAGAGTGGTCAAAAAAGAAACAAACAACATTTCATAGTAACATTTTAACATTTATTTATTACATTATGACTATATAGACTATCACCTATCACCATGACTATATATGTGAATGTTGGGGGTGGAGTAGGTGTAGAGGATATAAGGTGTCACGATCTCATTGTTCCCATTTTCCTCAATTTCCTCGATGTGATCTTCAACTCTTTCGAAAAGTTCTTCATCATCCAAATCATCATATAAAAAACCTTGGTTCACCTCGAAGTCATCAACTGCGACAGCTCCAAAACCTTCTGGTTCAGCCTCATCTTCGCTAATATCTGGTGATTCGGGAGGAGGGCACAGGAGTAGAATCCTTTCCCCTCAAGTTTTAGAGTTTCTATACATAAGAACCTATAATAAAAAGAGAAAATAAACGTTAGAAGAAAGCAAAGATTGATTTAAATGTGGAATTGAAATTAAGGCGTTAAAATTTGGAAAGGCTAAGTTGTTACCCTAACCTGGCAATGATCCACCGGTGGATCATTCCATTTTTCATTCGTATTTCGTATGAAAATCAGATTTTTGCTTGAAATAAGACCTTTTCTTTCAAGGTAAACAATGAAGGAAACTAAAAAAAAAAATATATATATACATCTGGACGAAAATGTCAATAAAAAATGCGTCAAAACTTACGTGAAAATGACAAACTTTGTGAGACTGCTCCACATCTTCTCCTGTCACGAAAACAGATTTGAACACGACTAAAACTGCAGGCAAGGTTATGATTTGCGCCTGGATGTTGAATTAGGTTTACCTCAACACGGTACAGGTTGCCAACCGAAAAAAAAACCCCTAGTTTTACTTATATATCTGTAGATAAATGAGTTGATCCACCGGAGGATCACTGCCAAGATAAGGGTTAACAACGAAATTCCATTTATTTCAGAGCATCGTATGATATCTCGGCCAAATTTCGTCGATTGCACAAATTCATTACTAAACATAATAAACCTAATCGGGATTCATAATCGAATGAATTGAAGTGAACGTCATTTCTCCACGTACGCTATTTGATAGGGGCAGTTGACTCAGGTTCTTCAACACGCATTACCGATCGGTCTTGCAGGTTGTTGCCTATCCCTTACGCCGTGTCTGTCCTCCTCAACATTCCATCAAGTTATTCACAAGCACCTATTCTTATTGAATGGAATTGAATTTTGTTCAGTAAATGGTGTATGGTGAGGATTTATTTCTAGATCACTAATACCTAGTAAATCTCGAAGTAATTTTGACTAACTTTGAAGCATGTTTGACTTCAACGGGTGTTCATTTCTGTCACTTGTAACGACCTTTAATGTCAAATCCACTTGCATTTCTGTTTTTTATGAACTACCAAAGCCACGAGATCAAAATTCTTTATAAAATGTGTTAGAGCTGTAAGTATAGCTAATTTCTGTAGAATGACAATTTTTAATCCAAAAATATTTCAATACATAAAAATAAAATGTTTCTATCCATTTTTCGTGGATATACGTTTTGAGGCATTCAGGAACTATTCAGAATTGTTGACAATAGTCACATAATTTGTGTCCAAATTTATGAATGTGTTAAAAATACATAAAAATGCAAGAAAATCTTTAAAATCCAAATCTTTTGATTGAATAACAGAATATTACTAGCATAAAAAATATTGTGTTAGAAATAACTATTTCTTTGTTCAAATGATGCTCAGAATTTAAAATAATTATAGTGAACCGTTCAAGTTGTGTGGACTTGTAGAAAAAAATTTGAGGACTGTCGATTTACATTCGTTGATAGTTACACTTAAATCCGTCATTTGTTCCAGTATAATTCATATTCAATCTAAATCCTTCCTTCAACATTATATCATATAATCATCAACATTTTTTCCAAATGTTAGAAAGAGCCCATCACTTGCGGTATTGCGTTCTGCATCTAAATTTATTACCGGGTCTGTGCAGAGATGGAGAAACGTGTATAGACAAACAGGCGTACGTGCTCTGTTGTCCTTGTATGCTGGTTATCCAAAAAATGAGTTTCTCCGCCTTGTAAAAGATTGAAAAACGCTTTTTAAAAATTACTTATACTCAGTAACGTTCTACATTAGTTGCTACTTCTCTAGATGATCCCCGTTTTTTCCAGATTCGTTCTTGACGATTGAAGAGTTTTTTTAATTCCGTCATGAAACCAATCTCCCGCCAACCAAGGCAGCCAATTTCCCATTTCTGTCTTTACTTCCTTTTCATTTGCTAAGTGTTTCTCAGTGAGGTGTTCTGATGAGTAAGGAAACATGTATACCTATTGGACAAACGGAATGAATAACTTACTCACCAAAATGTCGTCATTAAGTACTCTGCAATGTTCATTACATCCTAAATCTATGGACAAATACTATATTGTAGCAATTCACTCCGTATTTCCAGACAAAATCATTCTGAGATATTGTAATAATTACAATATCTAAGTTAGAATTATTGTAATAGACAAATTCAATGTTTACCCAACGCCTTGCTGGTTTATGGGATAGGAGTCAGGAAGTTGTTGAATAACAGTCAGAGTTCGTTATCATTTAACAATATTACGGATTGCATCTCTGTGCAGTACGGTTGGACGGCAGGGATGGAGAAATGGAGATGTCATGGGATTTTGTTAACAGAGCTCCAGAATTGAAGTTTATGTGTTGACATTCACGGGAATAAGGTCTGCTAATCTTGTGGACTCCCTTCAGACTCCTTAATTAAGAGTTTAGTTCCCAAAACATCGCCTTTAAGTACATTGAAACATTCATTTGTTCTGGTTCTACGGAACTTCACTAAAGAGTAGCAATGGACTCCTTTCAGATAAAAGGATTACGATATATTTTAATCGTTATCTTGAAAAAATCGATTTTTGCCAAATCCTTGCTGATTATCCGATAGATTCAGTTGTTGTTCGTATCGTTTCTTAGTCTTGGAACAAAACTATATTATTTCAAAAATGAGCCCTTTTCAGTTATAGATGGTTTTTGGTACCTAATGGAGCACTCTTGCATTTGGAATAGTCGTTCATTCGGAAAAACTACGAAAAACATTTTATATAAATAAAAACTAAATATCGTATTTTAAAGGTTTCAGAATCCATGCGAATGAGAGTAGTTCAAGTCCCTGTAGAGATAGTTTTGGTTCAAAACAGCTCGAATGAGATGTTGATTAAAATATTTTGAGTCAAGTATAATTTAGTTTTACATTGATGAGATAGTACTGTACTAACCGATCCGAAGGTCTTAACTTCGACGAAGGTCTTTGTGTAGTTGTTTGAACATCAAATTCTACTGTCACATTGGCGACACTATTTTAAGACGGAGAATACGATGCTTTGGAATTGAGCGATTTTCAATAACTGTATCTCAACTACCCTAATTTGTACGTAGGGGTCGCAGATTTGGAGAGAATGCAATATTACGTAGTGCATTACGGTGGCACGGCAGAGATGGAGGAATGCCTATGTCATGGGATTCCTTGACGGGGTCGCAGATTTGGGGAGAATGCTATATTACGGACTGCATCTATGTGCATTATGGTGGCACGGCAGAGATGGGGCAATACCGATGGCATGGGATTCCTTGACTGGGTCGCAGATTTGGAAAGAATGCAATATTACGGAGTGCATTACGGTGGCACGGCAGGGATGGAGAAACACCGATGACATGAAATTTCTTTCCAGAATTGGAAAGCATTTGTTGGCATTCCCTCGACCAAGACCTGCTAACCTTGTGGACCCCCTTCATGGACTCTTGAAGGGTACAGAATGAAGAGTTGAGTTCCCAAAATAAATTCGGTATTTCATCTTTCTCCCCGCTCAAGAGTTCGCTCCTCCGCCGTGCACGTTACGTCCATCACCCGGGCGTTTCCCTCTGCTCATCTCCTACGTCAACTTCCGGACCCCAGACAACATATCCGCCTCATTTCCGCTCCGCCCTCGACCTGAGAATCGCCCCTACGCTCCCCTCCATCACGTTATGTGAACCGCGAGTTTAAACATTTAAACATGAGACTCAATTTCTATTTCTGTTGGGAACCTGCCAATAGAAGCGTCTCATTTAAATACGCCCCATCGGGAAATAATCCTGTTTAACTTTCAATTCTGTCCTCCCCCAGAATTGGTATTTTCCCACAGAAGCTCCATTTCACACGTTAGTAGCGTGTGTTAAAGGCAGAAATTAGCTCCCTAGCTTACTCACCAAATCTTGGTTGATAGTTCAGCCCATTGCATGAACTGTAATAGAAGAGAACTCGAAACAGAACGCCACTTTTCACTTCATTGTCCTATCTTTAGACCAGGGGTGTCCAACCTGCTGCCCAACTAAGAAATATTCCAAATGATGTACGAATGTATGAAGCTCAAAAAACAAACTTGATGAAGCACCATTGTATAGTTCATCAAGAAAATTTATGCGGAAAAGCTTTAAAAATGAATGACGTAATGCAAATCGTTGTTTCAACTGTAAATTTTATACGATCGTCAATTTCAAGAATTTCTTAAATGCGTGGATTCGGAATATGTTGACATAATTTATTTCGCCGAAGTAAGATGGCAAAACGAGAAAATCTTAAAATTGAAAAAAACCGAATTTCCAAGGGTGTAAACAAAAATTGCTAAGAGGCATTTTTGATCTGAAATTTTCCGTAGAATCTTATCCAGGCCTGTGACCGTCACGAAATGTAACACCCTGTATAAGAAACACGACTTTTCATCACGATAATCACAATTCTAACTACAATGATAATCAATCAATAGTCTCGCAATTACTACATCCCTAAATTTATTGTGAACTACGGGAAGAGCGACACAATTCCTACAGAGAAAGTCCAGTCAGTCCTAATAAAATTATTTTCCTGAGATGCTGACGTTGGCAAATTTGCTGCAATACTTAACCACTATAATCATCAGCTTAGGCTACTTAAATGAATAACCTTTAATTGAAATATGATGTTAGTGATATAGTATCGGACCACTTTTTTTAGTCTGTAACCGTTCCATGAATCGCGATTTATTCCACAAAAAAAGAAATTATGTTGAGATATAATAAAATAAGTCGTACAATTTAAAATCCATTAATTTCTTTATCAATTTCAACAAGAAAGAATGAATTTTTTCTGGATATTAAGCTGTAGTTGGCATCAATACAACATCAAGAAAGACAATTTTCACGTATTTACGTTGTATTATTTGAGAGCTTAATTATTTTTCGAAACATGTCGTGGCAACTTGATTTTGCAGACAAACGTTTGAGTTGAATTGAATCTCGGCAGTTCCTACGTTTTATTGTTTTTCGCTTTTCTCGGAGTCATTACATTTCAAATGTCAGCAGCCGGAAGGACAAAGGAGGCACTGCAAAGAAACAGTATATTGAGGAAGATTATTTACATTTTTGCGAAATTAAAAGATATTATAGATGAACAATCTCTAGTCCGTTTGTATGAAGCCTTAATGAGCTCTGTATTGCTTTCTTGTCTGTTAGTATGGAGTGGAGGGTTTGGCACTGTATACAATCCAATAATGACCGGTCGGAAACAATAAACCGGATCATAACAAAATCAGGTTATCGACAATAACCGGTGCCTCTGTTAAGGCGAATGCGAATTCTTAATTTTCTAGATTGATAGAAGTTAGTCGCCTTATGCAATTATTATTATAGTAATGCATAGTATTATAGTAATGCATTCGGTCCCTTTTCAATCATCTAATCAAAATGAGACCGAGGGGAAACTGTATACTAACTTACCTCAGATGCATTACTTTTGCGGGACAATGATATTCAATAAATTAACATTGAAAAAACAAATATTTGGGGGAAATATGTGAAAATATATAAATTATTATCCAACATTTACTTAAACGATCTAAATTGATGAAAGAATACCAAAAAAATGTTTTTTTCTGTAAATCACTCGTCAACGTATTAGGTAATACAATAGTAGAGGTAGTATTGTACTGTCAGATTGTACTCATTTTGGTTTATCATTCAATAATAAACCATTTTAATCGATCTTGAAAGAAAAAAATTTCTAACCCCTCCCTGAAAATTTTTTGGTTTACGTTTCAAAGGGTGTAGAATCCTCAAAAGCAAAAAATAATTTTCATCTCAATATTGGTCCGACATACGCCCCAATTCTTGAGCCAGCTCTCTCACTTGCCCTTTAAGGGTCAAAGCATTGCGCCATAAAAACCTCCAAAAAAAAAACCAAGGCGGCCTAAATTTGGACTTTTTCACCATGAGGAATCGAATGATCCCCAGGTTCGTAGCTCAAACCATTCCCGATGGATGGCATGATCTTATGCTGCAAACATTTGCATCCACATTCACTACATCACTAGGTTACTGCGATCAAAACAATAACAACAGCGTTTTTTGTTTATTTTTATCGCAGAAACCTAGTGATGTATTAAATGTGGATACTGGAGTGAACTCCTAAAAGGGTTTATAGCCGACACACGGGTTGAAGCATTCTGATATGCATGAAACGCTAAATTCTTTCACTGGGGTTTATTATTCAATTGGCTTGCGTTCATGATTTGAATTTCTACTAAGCTTTGGAGTGTGCGTGTTTCACAGGTGATAGAGCGATTATTGAATTTCAGGAGATATGCATAGAGCACGTAAATCGGTTCTCAACCAAAATACCTATTTGGATTGATCAGTTGATCATATTTGTGTGCCTCCTGAAATTCAATAATCGTTCTATCACCCGGGAAACACGCACACTCCAAAGCTTAGTGGAAATTCAAATTGTGAATGTAAGCCAAATGAATGAAATGGAATAATAAACCCCAGTGAAAGAATTTGCAGCGTTTTTAAAAAGGGGCATTATGATTGTAGCTATGTATTTCAAGACAAATTAAAGTTCCAGTTGTATTTATTTTAATTATTTAGATTTATTTTAGTGTGAGGAGCAAAGGAACGGTTAGCGATTCTGCCTTTAATATATCTGCGTATACATCTCATCCCGATCAAGTTGACAGCAGTTCCAACTGGGAAATCGTTTTGGGGAAGTTGGTCGTGGGGACCGCCGCGCACTGACTGCCAGCTCGGCACCTGAGGCGGTGTTCCGATCATTAAAACTTGTCTCGCGTTTCCGCTCCCCCGACGGAGTCTTGTTTGTCAAGACGAGCGAACTCCGTAACGACATTCGCGAGTGGGTTTCCAGACCCGCAATGAAGATACGCACAAACCCCAGAATACGTACATGCGAGGCGCTCACAGATTTGTCCCATTCGAAAAACCGAAATAGCGAAAATGCATGGTTGTTTCTTCGAGTAGAAAACGGAAGTTAATGAATACGTTGCCTGTTTCCACTAAATGCGTGTACCAAAGTATTGATTTGTTGGCGATGAAACTTGTGATGGTTATGGTTAGTAAGCCCTTCTCGATTCATATCCGTCGCCTTCGAAGATGTTCTAAGCGTTGCGGGCATTACCGCATTCAGCTCAATGGAAGGGGCAACTATACCATTTCATCACCTCACATGGTAGCAGAGCATGTTACGACCACTGGCCCTTTTATTATTAAGTCTCCCGTCACCCCCATTCACTCTTATTTCCCCTTAGACTGAATGCCATTAATTATTTATTTATTTGACAATTTATTCATTGTCATACCCCTGCCCCACTTAGTGTAAGCCCCCCCATGAATGAGAGTCTTTCCTTCATTCAGTGGGGTACTATCTATTGTCTTACCCGCAGCCGATTGTTCTAACACAAATAATTCTGTTGCGAATTATTTCTAAAACCTAATATTTAGCTCACACGAAAACAATACTTGAGAAACTTTCAATTTTTAACTTTCAAACATTACTAGGAATGAGCAATATGAAACAAATTTCGAAAGAAAATCTATCTGTTAGCGCAAGATTTTAATTAAATAAATCTACGCTTGTCGCCAATTTTCGAACATATGCCGCGCAGAATTGTTACTTCTACAAAGAGCTTTCATCGTTCAACAAAACTTCAAATTATATTAAAATAAAACCAATATTGAAACCAGTAAAATCGAATGTTACAATCAATTAATTTTGTTTTGAAGAGGAACGACAATTTTGGAACAGTTTTAACTTACCCTTAATGAACAAAAACATTATTTGGTAAACAATTTAGACTCAATGACGAAACCCTTGGTTTCTATGGTAGTATGCGGCTCACAGTGCTACGCAGAATATATATGTCGAGAAAAAGGTACTCGTACTTAGGAAGCTTTGTGGAAGGTACTTACAAGAAATCCTCATTGAAAGGTGCTTGGTCGAGGCTCTATCACAGTTCAGGGTCGGTATACTTCGTTCACGTCCTTCAATGAAAGCGACGAACAGGTCTGTAGCATTCTAAACCGATTATGCTTACCAGCAAACCGGGATTCGTCAATTTGAATAGGATGGTCGCAAGTGATTATCATTTGCGGACGTTTGTGGACGATTGAGGAACAAACTTCAGGACACATATTGGACCAGTCCGTGATGGTCTTAGTTGATTTTCCGGTCAAATCAGCGGTGGTGGTAAGCGATAGGTCAAGAACAAACATAAACACTGAGCATTTCCGTGTAGGTAGGTACCTAGTTCGTTTGAGAACTTTCGGTCGACTGAAGGACAAGATGGGATAGGTTGATCATAACGGAACATTCGACTTTGTTCTAGCGATAAACCGCTTGCCTTGCGACAGTTGACTATGATGAAACACAACTTGGCGATTATGTACTCGTACGAAACAAACACCGCTGGGGGGCACATTACGAGTACGTAAGTGTGGGGCGCGTACTAATAGAGAAACGCGATTGTGGGGCGCATACTAATATAGCACTCGTAAAATTTTAGTTCCTCCAGCTGTAAACGAGAATCATGGTCCTAAAGGAACTTTCTGGGAACGTGTTTTCAGTCATTGAATGCCTCTTCCTTCAGGAGGTTCGAGAGGCAAGATGGTGTGGATCCATACGCTGATATGTGGACCCGAAGCTCCCATCGTATGTTGAATTGGATAGTAAAGATAAGTCAGGTCCTTTATGTGTTCGCTCGTCATTATTGGTTGTTATATAAAGAATTGAGATTGGACTATAAGTATGATAGTTACCTGCCACTGCCAAAACGATGATATTATCGAACTGGTGAAATATTGAAAACGTTCATGAACCTTTTCTAGATTAGATGGAGAACGGACCCAATGGATCATCAAAACCACACAATCAAGCTCACGAGATCCTGCAGTCGTCTTAGAGGACTGTCCCTTGCGTGTATGGTAGGACTTGTCACACCTATAAAACTGCTGATTTGATTTAGTTGAATATCGAGGAAAATTTGAGTATCGAGTAACCACAAGAATAGTAAATCCTATATATTCCAGCCCCAAAAGGAAGACAGCAACTGCCACAACATATATGCGTTTTTAAATGTACTTTTCAGAGTTTTTCCAAATGGATTTTATTCATTCGAAAAACACGTTGCTACGAAGCGAATCTCGTTCGGTTTTCCTCCTACGAACACCGGTTCTCACTCATCGAAAGGCTATCATGTCATCTGTAATGGGTCTTTGTGGGCTCTTTCCGCCGATGTGAACATTTTCTGTCACTCCATTCATCGCTTTTCATTTCATTTCATTTTCCTCGTGCTCCACCCATACTTTTCCATCTCAATCTGGCTTTTCACAATGTCCTACGCGGTCGGCAGAACGAACTGTGGGAGCGAAGGAAAACCGAAATTGAGTTCCGAATTTCACGGCACCAGTCCAATATGGGGTACGTAACTCAAAATGAACGGGCATCACTGCAAAATTCGTCGTTTCGCTGTTTGAATTTCGAAAAAATCGTTGATTTCTATCGTTGAAATATCTTTCCAATATGGACTTAACGTCAACATTTCTGCTATACCTTGCTATTCGTAAATTGAATAAACATAGATGCTTTGCTTGAATTTAGAGGATTCTAAAATAAATTGAGCTTTCGCCTAAATAGTTCCCTAGGCTTTCGTTAGGAAAGACAGCTAGGCGAATAGCCAAACTTGTGAAGTTGAATGTTTATACCGTGACCTTCATTGTGCTCTCTCTCTCTCTCTCTCTCTCTCTCTCTCTCTCTCTCTCTCTCTCTCTCTCTCTCTCTCTCTCTCTCTCTCTCTCTCTCTCTCTCTCTCTCTCTCTCTCTCTCTCTCGGAATGTCTCTTTTTTTGTCTCCAAAATCAAAAATTCCACTTGTCGCATTTTGCGTTTTAGACCTTTCTGAACAATTTTGGTTCCGTGTCTGTCTGTCTGTCAGCAAATCCTTGTTACGGGCAAAACTACACGAAGTTATTGTCCGATTTTTGATGAAATTTTCAGGGATTTTGTGGGTTGGGGTGTAGATGGTCCCCAATAGGTTTCATGACCCCCGATCAATAGTAGCCTCTGCGCATGCGCAATTGTGAAATCCTTGTTACGCGCATAACTCCGGGAGTTCTTGGCCAATTTCGATGAAATTTTCAGGGATTGTTCGGGTGATGTTTGATGTGTAGATGGTCCCCTATGAGTTTCATGACCCCCGGATCAATAGTAGCCTCTGCGCATGCGCAAACGTAACAAGCATCCTTTCGATGTTTTTCAGGGACAAGCAATAACAAATCCGTAACAAGTCCGGGAGTTCTTGACCAATTTCGATGAACCAGGTTGTTCAATTTGATGTGTAGATGGTTCCCTATAAGTTTCATGACCCCCGGATCAATAGTAGCCTCTGCACATGCGCAAACGTGATCCTTGCCACAAGCATAACCTGACCTTCTTGACCGATTTCGATGAAATTTTCAGGGATTGTTCCGACTTATTCGGTATATTTTATAGTTTGTTCAATAGTTGAACATGCCTCCTTTATTTTCCCAAGCATAACAATAAATTTACGCGAATTCAATATTTACGGGGGATAATTTGAACAATTCTTTAGTCAATAATAATTTTCAATGATCTATACAGTCATGTTATGGATACGAGGAAGCTATGTGCCACACCCAGGCAGAGGTTTTTTTTTGCATAAAATCTCAATTATTCTCAAAATGGTTCAATTAAAAAATAAAAACTAATGATACTGTTGGAAAGCTGAGGCTTTTGTGCATTTTTTAGGCTTACAGACTCAAACGTATCATTAAAATTAAAAAACACTAATGAGCCATTAAAAAAATTGTTTTTTTTTTTTTTCAAGATTTGACAAAATTTACTTTTCAGGCTCATTTTTCACCCTTTAGTCATCTTTGAAAAATCACTGTTAAAGACAAACGATAGCAAATTGAATGCTCTTTCCAACAACATCCTTCGATTTGCAAATACTTCAAAAACGCCGGAGTTACGACTGTTTTAGTGACGTAAGGTCGAAAACACGAAAAAAATCGTAAAAGTGAAATAACTCGAAAACGAAGCCTCTACAAAAAAAACTCTAGGAGGCACTTTTTGTTGGAAACGAGTTGTAGAACACGTGTGCGTACTTTTTCGGATTATACGCTGAACACCCTGTGTAAGGGGCAATGGATTTATTTGGATTTGAATTGATCTAATCGTGAACATGACCACTAGTTGATGAAAGGATCAGGTGCCGGAGAAAAACAAACAAAAGAGAAGTTTACATTACTGAAAAAGGAGGGAGAGTCCCAAGGTATTCACGGGGCGATATTTTTGTGAGTCCATCATTTAGTCATTTACCAGACCAACTAATCTTGATAATCTCCGCAACTGTGACGGAGAGTAAAGTTTGGAAATGGAAAGTAGGGGAAAGCTATTAAAATGTTTTCCTCGATAAATTCCAAGATGGGATTTTCCGCTATGACAAACGGAATCGATTTGCATTTACCTCTTTTTCTCCACCCACTCCGCAATCCCTCGGGCTCTACCTGGAAATTGATAATCTACTTATAGGTACCTTTTCCTCGACCTCATTCAATCTCCATTCCATTGCTGCCATGCCGATCCTTATAGCATCCATCTTATCATCCTCTCCCTTTTTCAATGCCCTTTTTTTTCTGGCCCCATTTTTATTCCCGACTCGCGAACTTGTCCCAATTTCCCGTAGCTCGAACAATCGGTTTATATGGGAATGATTCATCTTTCGTGAATTCCTCCGTTACAAATCTTCGGAGATAGGGAATGCTTTTTTTTCGTCGGGTTACCTAATCGTTTCAGTTCACTCTAGGATCGTTGATCCTCGATCCTTATGGATTGCTGGATATCGGTGTCGTGTTCAGAGCTTAGCGGAACAACAATATTTGTCTAGCCATGAGAAAGAAAACAGACGTGGTTCACCAATCACATGTGTTCCAAAAATAAAAGAACATATTACTTCCATCAAAGTTTAACCTGAATGTTCATCCATTCTCAGCTTAATCCTAGCTTTTACATTTATCTCATTTAACCGTGAAAATCGCATGGGAAAGCTTTGAATTAACTGAACTGTTATCAATCCAAAGCTTTCTGTTAGGTTTGCTTGAAGGCTTGCACCTAAATGAAGATGACTGCAAAAACTTCAATCACCCTTCCATTTCGTGATTTCTCCATTTCAAATCATTCTTTTTTAGTTTTAAAAATACGATTAAACACAGAAAAAAACGTTCAAGTATCGGTTTTTGTAGCGAATAATAGTGAAACTACTTTATTAAAACCACTCCCCCTCACATCTATCAGAGCAAAACTCCCCAATTTGCTGCTAAAATATGAGGGGACCCTTTTTGTGGTAACCACTCGAAGTATTACAACCTATCAAAACCGAAATGAAAGATATAGCCGTGAATCACCCCTTGTGCCGAGATGCCAGGAAATTACTTCGACAAAGATTTCAATTTGTATGCCGAGAAGTGGCCGAACGAAATACGACTAACAGAAAATTCACGTCCACTCTGTGTATTTCACTATCGCTAAATTCGCCCGGTGCCGAGCTGATGTTTCCAATTACGTCCAGTTCTACCTTCTGAGCGCCTCACTAGCCCCGTTTGACCTCCGCGTTATTGTTTCCGATTTTATAACGAGATTTTCAGCCGAATCCAAGTTTCATTTCCAGCTACTCGTTCTCTCAATTCACCGCTAAACAATCATCTGTTGACCTCTTTGGAACGATGTTCGATTTCTCAGCAAGTATTAACCATGATTCCGATATTTGGTCGTATCATGTATATAATTGACTAGTTTAAAGGCCCTGCTACGCAGGTTAAAAAGAAATAGGTGAATAACACAATGAGGGAGTATAAAAACAATACGCAAAGTCAAAAAGTCGTACATTCCAAGTCCCGAGGAGGGGAGCACGTCGGTTGCCCTGGGAGACGCTCCGCCCCGCTGGGGCCCTCTCCCCTTCACTGGCGTGGTCGGGGGGGTTCTGGGGGTGAATTCCACTCGCCCAGCGTCCATCCCCTAAATGAAAAACGGATATACCTAGTCTGATACTATCATATTTATATATACGATATTATCAATAATTCCTATCTCAACCCCGATTGGGAACGCCCAATAATTTTCAACTTGATATTTATTATCTTGGGATATTATGAATACAGCCACCGCCTTGTGACGATTTCAACGTTATACGGTTTAAAAACGTCCTACATGAATCTGAAATCAATGTATCATTACTAACGAGTACAACCACAACTATTTGACTGAACGGAAAGCTGGTTTATCAGTTAAGATGTAAAAAAAAATATGAGAACTCAACTTTTAGACACGAAACAATGAAGAGCGCGGCGATCAAAAAATTGTAATGTGGAGGCGCCGGGTATCGATCCCGGTACCTCTCACATGCTAAGCGAGCGCTCTACCATCTGAGCTACGCCCCCGATGGGAAATGATGTGCTGGGATGTTGTACCCAAGCTTGGCATGAAAGATCCCCGCGATTCTTTGGAAATCACTTGGATTCCTACCTACTTACCTGACTACATTGTTCGTGACAAGATTTCACTACTATTCGAGTATGATTTTTGAATTTTAGTTTCCGATAGATAAACTTAAAATAAAATATACCTACATATTGGATATACAAATATCTATTGGTTTATTATTCAAAAATAAACCATTGCAATCGCTCTTGAAAAAAAAATTTTCAACCCCCCCTGAAAATTTCACGGTTTACGTTTCAAAGGGTTTAGAATCCCAATCTGCAATAAAAAACGCTGCAAATTCTTTCACTGGGGTTTATTATTCAATTGGCTTGCGTTCATTATTTGAATTTCTACTAAGCTTTGGAGTGTGCGCGTTTCACAAGATAGAGCGATTATTGAATTTTAGGAGGTATGCATGGAGCACGTAAATCTGTTCTCAAACAAAATACCTATTTGGATTGATCAGTTGATCACATTTGTGTGCCTTCTGAAATTCAATAATCGCTCTATCCTGTGAAACGCGCACACTCCAAAGCTTAGTAGAAATTCAAATAATGAACGCAAGCCAATTGAATAATAAACCCCAGTGAAAGAATTTGCAGCGTTTTTTTATTGAAACACGCACACTCCAAAGCTTAGTACAGATTCAAATCATGAACGCAAGCCAATTGAATAATAAACCCGAGTGAAAGTACTTATTTACCCCAGTAATAATATTTACCTACGTATTATCAGCGTTTCATACATATCATAATGCTTCAACCCGTGTATCGGCTATAAACTACAAGTATCCACATCGGGTATCACTCCAGTAACCACATTCACTACAACTCGACACTATCGGCATCACTAGGTTACAAACAAACAATAATAAACCAAAAAACGCAAATGTTGTCACCATAAATGGGGCCATACATCGAGAATGGTTTGACCTACGGACGTGGGGAAGGGCTCATTCGATTCCTCATGGTATGTTCTTCAAATAGGAAAATATTTAGGCCGATTCGACTAGTTTTGAGGTTTTCAGGGATTTTACAAAACTTTTACAGCCCTTAAAGGGCACTTTAAATTGAGTGAGGAGCTGGCTCAAGAATTGGGGCCTCGTCGGACCAAGATGGATTTTTCCTGAAAATTTCAGATTTTTCGCTCCAGCCGTTTCGGAGATATCGTGCGTACGGCGTACGACGGACGGAAAATTTTTTTGCAGATTCGATTCTACACCCTTTGAAACGTAACATGAAATTTTCAGGGGGGGGTTAGAATTTTTTTTTTCCAGAGCAATTAAAATGGTTTATTATTGAATAATAAACCAAAATCAATATTGGTTCGACAAGGCCCCAATTCTTTAGCCAGTACTCTCACGTAATTTAAAGTGCCATTTAAGGGTTGTCAAAGGGTTGTGACAGAGGCTTATTATTGAAAATTATGAACAAAAAAAAGATTAATCATCAGGCAATTCCGGGTACGGATACGATGAAGCTATGCAGCATGTAAATATGTTATATGTTTCAGTAACTGTGTGTCACCGAACTTTTCGTTTTTCCAATTTTCGGTCCGACCGCGATTGCTTCGTTTCTTTTTGAAAATCCGCTAATTATCGCGATCAAGGCCCATTAAAGAGGGTGTTAAGACCATTAGCACTTGCCGCCATTAACTACTCACCCACCTAATATGCATGTTGACTGATGTTGATTCGTCTAGAAATAGTCTCGTTTGTCCGTCGGTAGGTGAGCAGGCCTACAAATGAGAGGCGAGAGGAAACGTCGTGTTCCCGCTGACGAGGATGTGGGAGGCGTTGAGGTTGAATTGAAAAAACTAATCGTCACCTTGTTTATAGACTTCCGTCCATTGGCGCGTACCGTGAGACGAACCAGGTGCTGAGTTTATCTGTCTGGCTCCCGGTTGACTGTCTGGTTTTGTTTGTCTAGTTCGATCTTCTTAACAAAGCCCGTGCAAAGCGGATAATTTTGTTGTACAGGTTGTGATAGCCGACACCATCTATCGGCTATCAGCGGAACAATTGCGAGAGGAGTGGCGAGGAGTGACTGGGGGGGAAGGAGAGATAACGAAAACTTGCGACAAGCCCCTCTCCTTACGACTTTCTACCCAGCTCTCATCCGACCAGGTAATCTGTTCTTTCAATTTCCGTATTTAAATCAAATTGATATTAATATCCCAGATCCATCCTATTAACCGAACTCCTTACCTAATACCACCTGCGGTGCTATTTCATAAAAAAATAAAAATATTAAAGGAATACGTAAATCGTTTCCACATCGTGGTTAATAGGAGTCCCATAGTAATTCTTGGAGCAATAAATACATTTATTGAATAAACAACTATATCTATTTCC
Organism: Creontiades dilutus; assembly: GCA_031894815.1. Classification (NCBI taxonomy): domain Eukaryota; kingdom Metazoa; phylum Arthropoda; class Insecta; order Hemiptera; family Miridae; genus Creontiades; species Creontiades dilutus. Next base: position 493,414 of record JAVIWC010005560.1, on the reverse strand, counting down.
AAAATCTTGCGTATAATTATTTCTTGAACCTTATATATCTGTATATAAAATAATCTTAGTAATTAATAAGGTGAAAAAGGAGAATAATATCAAGAAATCGTAATCAAGTAAAGGTAGAATTGATATAACAATTCCTTTAAGTATTACATGGTAGCAGAGCGTGGTTAACAAAAAAAAACCTGATGAGCCCACAAAAAAAAAAAAAAAAACCCGGATGTACCAGGTTAACAAAAAAAAAACCTGATGAGCCCAAAAAAAACACGGATGTCCCAGGTTAACAAAAAAAAAAACCTGATGATAAAAAAAAATAAATAAAAATCAAAAATAAAAAACAATAGTAATGATAAATAAGTAAATAAAAGTAAAATAAAATTTTAATAATAAAATAAAAAAGAAAATAAAAACAATATAACTTAAAAGACAACCTTAGAACACAAACAAAATCAACAACAACGTAAAATAAATAAGAGCTCCATCTAGGAAGAAATGTAAAAAAAAACTTCAAATAGGACCCCTCTCCACCGCTGTACCCACAACCCTTTACGAACCCCTAGAAGAACGGGCAATCACGCATATGAATTTTCAGAAAACAACCAAGAAGCAAAAGTTGCTGAAAATATGTTTGCTATTACAATGTTGAGGTGGGTTCTCTAATGCATATACATGTTACGCGGAGTGTGTGATAGCCGGCAATTGTACAGAATAGACGGACATTTTATTGATTAATTTATTTAAACGAACGGCAAAAGCCAATATACGAAGAAGATACAAGACGAGTTAATAAATACGTCACAGTCACTCGACTCCAGGTAAGCATTAACCTCACGAGGCAAACGACAAAATGGTCGGTTTAGAAGTTGTGAGCTGCTAAAGGCATCTGGAACAAGATTGTTTTGGGAGTTCTGTATTGTAGCACATTTATGTTGATTTTAGGGAGGAGCGATGAGGATTGTAGAACTCGATTCACAAGCTTGTGAAAAAATGTAATACCTGCGACCTCTCTAGGGCTTTTGAGAGTGGGCAACCCGTACTCTGCCTCCAGGCGTAGGCGTGCCAGATACCGGGGGGTTTGGGGGTATTCCAGTTAAAAACTGAACATTTCAAGCATATTAACCTCAATGTCCTGAATGGATTCAACAAAGGGGGACGAGAGTTGACTAAAACAGTCCCCCACACGGTGGCTATGAAATGTTGCAAATGTCCGAGGATATAGGAGACATAGGCCTCCTGAAACGGTTCGAATCCCAGTCCCTCATGTTGACCAGACTCAGATAAGATAAAGAGATATATGAAATAGGGGAAAAGGTGGAATCCTGCTATAACTGCGAGGCCTCAATCAGCTCACAGATTTTTTTTTTAATCTTATGCCTCGACGATTTGCGGCAACTTCGGCCATTCGTCTTCTCGCAGCCCAATATAACGCCGAGTTTCTTATATAAATACAATTTTCGGCCTCCAAGGATGCACGGACGTCTTCAAGCTCTGGACAGTTACCCAGATGCTGACCAACCATGAACCCGCCTCCACAGAGCACACAATCTGGGCTCTGAAATACACCTATTCTGTGCAGGTGGCCTTGGAGGTAGTCATGGCCTGTGGTTGTGCAGGTGGAGGTGCAGGTGGCCTAAAACAGGCTACAGCTACTTGTCGAGGAAGGTTATGTGGAATCCGTCCGTTTTGTATAGTCAGTGTTTGCCACTTCCTACCTTCAGCCTCCCGCTGCTGCCTTACTTCCAAAGATTTCATAATACAGGTCTTAATAGCTCTTTTGGAAGTGTGGTACGTGATGCTATTCTCAAATTGGGCGGAAAGGGCACCTTCTCTCGCCAGACGATCAGCCTCCTCATTCCCATACACTCCACAGTGTCCGGGAATCCACTGAAGCACCAGTTCCACTCCTCTGCCGATCAACTCGTGTGCTCGTTGCTTGGACCTTCTCACAATGGAAGTGTCGCCATCCCCTCTAGCGTTGCACACGGCCCGGAGAGCTGCCATGGAGTCCACAAAAATTGCAGCCACAGATCACAGATTGCAGTGAAGAATTTTCGAGCACGAGGTTGTTCGTGATCGCCAAGTTTCACCAAGACAACGTGTACCTATGAAATTCATACATCAACGAAATTCAAGGTTTCGAAGGTTACTTGAATTTTCGTTTTTGACATTGTTGGGAGAAGCGACATCAGTTGTAATATAACGTGTGGTTGACAAAAAAACGACGAAGGATGACCCAAAAGCCGAGGATTGCGGGTTTACCTAGGTCTGTCCTAAACCTAATCCGTTCTTTTAAAATGTTGCCCTACATTCACAAGTGTTGTGGCTGCTCTGCTTGTTCTACCTATTTCTTGAGGTCGTAGCTGTTATGCTTGCACCACCATATTTACAGCTGGCTTCCTCTGAAACCCTCCTCCTGTACAAACGAGCTGTAGCTGTGCCCCCCTTCAGAGAATTCTTGCTCCTCGGCGTGCCTTAGCTGACTACTGAAATTAATTCGGGCGACCTCGCTCCGCGGTCTTTTCGTCACCCCTTCTGGAAAATACGTAAATCACCATCATATTCAAATACCTATTTATGAGAGAGAGAAAAAACATTTATCCATTATATGCGGTGGAATGTTGGATTTAACTCTTCCCGGTAAAATTGAGTCGCCAAAAGTTGAAATTAAGATGCCAAAAATATTAAAATTTATTTGTGACAAAGGTTCAAATTTATTATCCAAATACCTATTTATTATCCAAATTTAACTCTTCCCAATAAGTTCAACCTTTCAAAATTTCACAACTCAACACCAAATTTTCTTAAAATCACAAAGACAAATTTACGAAAGCGGATATGGGAGAAGGTGTGCCGATGCGTGTGAAGGCTTCCTGTTTATTCTGCGGCCTTTTTGAAGGTGCTACCGCCGCCATTCCCGAGATAGAATAACCACCTTTTACCCGTAAACTGGCAAAGTCAGGGTTTGAGGTTCGATCCCGCCTCTCGCGGTCCCTTTTCATCGATACGACGAGAAGCGCCAAAGGATGAACCGTTTCAATTGGGAGGAAAAGGAAACGCCAACTTCCAAGTCTTCGAACGAGGCGTGAAACCCGTCAGACCTCCGCTAATGACCGACCTCGTTAACTGGCGCTCTTCCTTCGTCCGGCTTCTGATATTTTGATTTTAACCGAATCTCATCCTCCTCCTGTACGACAGGTTGCTGTTATAACGGTATCGTGTCTCTTCAAGTTTTCGCGGTGTGTTTGGAACACATCCTTCGTGCGTGGAAAGTTTTTTTGAACTGCAAAAGAAAATCAAGAAGAAACACCACCGACATAAATATTATTTCTCAATGGCCATTTGTGATTAGGTAGGAAACCTAATGATCAGGCTTCAGAAATTGCATTTTGTGTCAGGGACAAGAAATTTGATTTGCTTTCTAATTACATCAATCATTAATATTGATGGTTATCATGAATGAATGATGATTCTTCACCCTGAAGTGTCAAAGGTTCACGGAGAGGAACAAAATTCTTCTGAATCGCTGCAGTGTTAAAAAACAACAAGTTTATTAGGGCATTTTGACACGTTCCCCTTTTTCTCTACTGATTACGTTTAGGTAGATTTATAGATACCTGAAATGAATGATGATTATTCATTTTGCATTGTCAAAGGTTCTAGAAGAGTAGCAAATTTCATCTAAACCGCTTTATTGTCCAAAAACAACAAGTGCAAGGGGGAGTTTTCACGTTTCCTTTTTCTCTACTGACTGCGTTTGGATAGATTAATAGATACCTGAAATGAATTATGTTTTTTCTTCTTGAAGTGTGAAAGGTTTAAGGAGTGTAATTAATCTGAATCGCTTTAGTGTCCAAAAACGACAAATTTGTAGGGGCGTTTTGCCATTGAAATGTCCCCTTTATCTTCTCTACTGATTACGTTTGATAGGTTGATAGATGGATGAAATGAATGATGATTCTTCATCATGATTCGTCAAAGGTTCAAGGAGAGCAGCCAAACTAGGTTTAAGGGAGGAAATTCAAGCAGGAAGGATGGGGTTCGGAGTTAAGAAAGAATATTCCCCCTCAGTTCTATTGCATTGCATACAGAAAATTTCTTAGTCTCGGGGGAGGATGTTAGACGGCTTCTAAAAGAACGAATTGAACTTCAAAATGCAGAAAATATAGGATTGCGTTGAAATTGAGAGGTCCCCCTTCTTACATTTACTTGTTATACATAGATAGATTGTTAGATAGCTGGAATTAAGATTCTTCATCTTGAAGTGTCTAAGATTCAAGGAGAGTAGTCAAATTCATCTGATTCGGTTTCGAGTGCAAAGGCGTTAGATCGTTCAAGGGCGACAAGTTTATGGGATCGCTTTGACATTGAGATGTCTCCCTTATTATCCGAAATGAAAAGACAAATCCCGTCCCGAACCCCTCGATACTAGAAAAAGGGCCCTTTCGGTATTTTCCAATATCGATTCCCCCCCCCCCCCCCGTTTCTCATTCCCCCTTTAGCAGCTTTTTGACTCAATAACCGTCAGATTGGGGTAGGATCATCCTCCCCAGCCCTTAAGGGCTGTCACATATTAAGGGAAATGTTGGATAAGAGATACGCGGGGTAGTTAGGGAAGGGACAAATCCACGAGGAATAATAGAAGAGAACGGGCATATGGCCCTTCGCAACTGCGAGCTCCTCACTGATAACATCTTATTTGTCGGCGCTTAGTGTGAAGCAAATCCCCGAACAGATGACACTCTAATAATATAAAATGGAAATCGATGATTCAATGTTTATGAGGCAATCAAGATTCCAATTCAGAATGAAATATTCGAAATCTATACCTACGGTGAATTTCTAATCATACAGAATGATCTAACTATTCCCTAAAATGATGACGAATCAGTTCTTATGCAGATAGTTTATCAGAAGAACATTTTCAAAAATCATTTGCTACCTTGTTAATGTTCTTCTTATTTCTTTTCTTACTCCTCGTCCTTTAAAAAGATGAAAATACACTTATTACTCGTGTATGATAAACACGAGTTTGTCGTTGTAGTATATACAACGATCATCGAATCGCCGCTTCAAAAACACTTGAATGAACGTTCGACTCTACGATGGTCCGCAAGTCATTTTCGGATGCCATTAAAGTATTGCTCCTTGATAATATCTTTTAACCCAACTCGCTTGGTTTTTTCGACTGTTGGTCTACCAATATGCAGAGGTTCTGTTGACTGAAAAAGCATGCACATTTTGATCCCCCTGTTTTATTATCATTTAAATTATTAACAGGAGTATAATCCAGTTCTTTGCAACCGAACCGACAGTTCCTTCAACTAACCTTCGGGTGGGCTCCTTCCGCCCTTTGTGATCCCGACATCACCACTTTTCCGTCCTCCCGAGGGGGTCATTCGTGTACCTGCCACCTTGGTAAGCACTAGCCTCTCTGGTGCTCTGGTTGAATCTACAGATTTTTTCAGGGAGTTGGTTAGGCTTAAGGTTTGTTTTGACAAGAGGTTCAGAACCAGTTCAGAATCGAACACGCCCCTTTTTGGCTGTTTTTACACGCCAGAACTAGTACTGAAAAATCTCGAACCTCTTGGTTTGCTGTTCGGACAAGGAGTCCAGAACCATTTAGAACTAGTTCAGGTGCCAGAACTTTTAGTCCGAGACATGCGTAGTAGATTTATCGCGTTATCAACGGATATTACCTATTCCCGCCCAGATACGGCCTACCTACACCGTTGAGGTTGTCAAAACAAACTCTGTTTCAAGCATAAATCCCGAGGTTTACAACAATGTCTAGTTCGTCATCAAGTTCGAGTGATGAGGACCACACCGTCATCAGTGAACCTGACTTCAGCTCGTCTGACGAAGAAGTAGTGGAGTACGTAGTTAATCAACGGCTGCGCCCGAAAACGGAGTTTTTGAGCATTTTAGAGTGAGTCGGCGTGTGTTAAAAAAATTAGGTAGTCAAGTTGTTTTGATTTTTGTAGGAATATTATTATGTGTTATCGTTACTGTTTCCTCTTTTTTTGGTCTCGACGTTTGACGGAACCATGCGGGAAGGGGACGATCAGGTTTTTGGTTCCATACTAGTTCGGAAAGCGTTCGTACAAGTAGAACGAATACCGAAAGTTCTTCTTGGTGGTTCTATCCCTCCCCCTGTAGGTTCTGGTTCTATCCCGAACTGGTTCGGAACCTCTTGTCAAAACAAACCTTTAGTAAGCATCGTTTATGAACACAGAATGTGCTCACGTAAACCCTTGTTAGCCCCCCTCCCCTCCCCAGCCATTGCTTTCATCTCTGTTTACTAGCTCCCTTCCTCTGAGCTAGAATCCCATATTTGTAGGTTGCCTAGGCAATTTTTCATCTTCGGTACTTAAATGTGTAAAATTAATCATTTAAATGATCTGGCTGTAATTGAAACTATATATGTAGAAGAAAATGATCCATTCGAACGAGGGGGCCGCTTGTTAGAGGGATAAGCCATCCAGTTTTAATGTCGAAAAGCGTTGGGGCGGCCTCAATATCGAACGAAATATGAATTGTAACGGGTTACATGTAGGTGGAGCGGCGGTTTGCTTGGGGGAAGGGTTTGGACGATATGGATGGGGAAGGGGTTGTGCGGTTGGACGACAGAGAGGGCTTGGATGACGGGGTAGGCGGTTAGACGACCAGGAGGCCTGGCGGCGGTTAACGGAGGGGCTCGGAAAAGTAGGAAGAGCACGTCCGCCCGGGGCACATAACTGTCCGGCCCGATACATAAAACGTTGGGACGCGGATGGGGAGCGGCGCCCCGGAGGCTCTGGGGAAATACAATCTCCGCCTGAACACGGTCGCCCTCCAGAGGGAGGACGACGGCGACTGTCCTCCTGCGGACTGAAGCGATATCCTCCTGAAATATGCAGCCGAGTATTCGTTGTAAATATAGAAAATCAATTTCTCCCATTTAAAGATATTCAGTCGCTATTAAGGTGAAACTGTAAAAAACGCTGCTAATTCTCATTTTTTGGACGTCTCTCAGTAGAAGGAGCCCTATTATAATCGATCCAGGGGGGTGTAGAACAATCCAAACTGACAAAAAACGCTGCAATTCTTTCACTGGGGTTTATTATACAGTTGGCTTGCGTTCATGATTTGAATTTATACTAAGCTTTGGAGTTTCACAAGTGATAGAGCGATTATTGAATTTCAGGAGGCACACAAATATGATCAACTGATCAATCCAAATAGGTATTTTGGTTGAGAACAGATTTACGTGCTCTATGCATATCTCCTGAAATTCAATAGTCGCTCTGTCACCTGTGAAACACGCACACTCCAAAGCTTAGTAGAAATTCAAATCATGAACGCAAGCCATTGAATAATAAACCCCAGTGGAGGAATTTGCAGCGTTTTCCTAAAATTTCAGATTTTTCTGATTTTTCCTGAAAATTGTCAGAATGCTTCAACCCGTGTATCGCCTATAAAGCCTTTTAGGAGTTCACTCCAATATCCACGTTACTACATCACTACATCGCTACGTCACTAGGTTACTGATATCAACACAAAAACAATAATAAACCAAAATAACGCGAATGTTGGCAGTGCCAACTTGGCACCATAGATCGGGAATGGTTTGACCTACGGACCTGGGGAGGGGCTCATTCGATTCCTCGTAGAGTGTTCTTCAAAAAGAGTACACATTTAGGCCGCCTTGACTTTTTTTTAGGTTTTTAGGGATTTTACAAAACTTTGACCACCCTTAAAGGGCACTTTAAATTAAGTGAGAGAGCTGGCTCAAGAATCGGGGCGTCGCCGGACCAACATGGATTTTTCCTGGAAATTTCAGCTTTTTTGCTTCAGCCGTTTAGGAGAAATCGTGCGTTCGGCGTACGGCGGACGGACGGAAAATTGTTTATTCAAGATTCGGATTCTACACCCTTTGAAACGTAAACCATGAAATTTTCAGGTGGTGTTAAACAGTTTTTTTCAAGAGCGATAACAATGGTTTATTATTGAACAATAAACCAAAATGGGGATTTAAACTACTTCCATTTTCAACCTTGAAATGAGATTTCTAAGTCAGATAGGCTCGAAGATGGTCTTCGACCCATCTCAACGATTTTGCATCCAAAATCATTTAGGAATGACACCCCACTTACCCATGTCTGTAAAAACCTCGAAAACCACGTTTATGGGCCCAAAATCCATATGAGAAAGAACGGATTTTCTACGTCTGTTATCATCAAGCAAATGTTTTCCTGTTTGTGGCAACATTCTCTCAGGCAGTTTCCCTTCTTGAGCCATCTTCTTTTTGTTTTAATTTTTTTTAAATTATCAATTGGCAATTGCAATTTGGAAAAATGACAGTTATTTTGTAATGTCTTTTATCTTTTTAAACACCCGTGATACCGATATCCAGTCGTTTATACAAACTCAAACATACAGGGTGTCCCAGGAGTTATGCACAATCCGATTCCTACTTGTTCTAAAACTCATTTTCGAACAAAAATGCCTATTAGCACCTTTTTGCCAGAGGCCTCGTTTCCGAGTTATTTAAGAGCGATTTGATATTTTTTTCGTGTTTTCGATCTTATGTCATTAAAACTGTAATTTGAGCTATCTCCAAAATTGAGGGAGTTATGACAGTTTTTAATGTCATAAGATCGAAAACTAGAAAAAAATGTTAAATCTCGAATAACTCGGGAACGGGGTCCTCTGGCAAAAAATTGCTACGAGGCATTTTTGTTCCGAAATGAGTTGTAGAACACGTAGGAGTCGGATTGTGCGTAACTCCTGGGACACCCTGTATAACTAAAAAAAAACCTAACGTTTGAAAATTGGGAAAGCTACGAGGGGGCATTGTCTTGGTCCGGGGCTAGGATATGCAATGACCCGCACGACCCTCAGGTCTTGAAGGAGGGGTTGCTTTGTGCGCCGTGTATTATCAACCCTAATCTGATTTGTCCGTAGCGTTGGGTGTTGCAATGTTGATAATTTGTTGTTTCTGACCAAATTCAGTTTTAGTAAAATGTTTGTTGACTCAAACATGTTATCCAGTTGTAGGACAACTGTAAGATATTGGGGTTTAAATCGAGTTCATATAAAGAGTTAGAGTTTAAACAAGATTGCTGTAATGGGAATCCATCTTCAAACAGAGAGACAAGATTGACGAAATAGACTATATCCTTTTTGTGTCGCGTAAAACTTACAACGGACGGACGTTGCAGATAATTGAAAATAATAAACCAAATCGCTTCTGATTCTGATTTTTTATTTTTCAGTTCTTTCATTTCGTCCTTCAATGCACGATTTTTCTTTTTTTTAATGGAAATAATTCATACTGACGTTTTCTAAGGGTGGTGAATGCGGCGAAAATAGTGAAAAATTTAGCTAGATTTATTATGAAAGGGAAAAATTGGTGGCTCAAGTAGCTACGAAAGTCTGCCCTTGCATACAAAAATCAAACAGCAGTAGTAGCTATCGGCATACCTTTGTCAACCAATCAGTGAAGAACAAAAATCAATTTTTAAATGGAAAAATCCCAATCATCCTGTATGCAAGAGGAAATCTGTCATTGGTGACTAAAGTAGATGAAACTGCAGTAAGGACAAGGCTTTTGTAGGACTGCTCTTGTCTACAAAACCGAAACACGAATAGATGCTGTCGTCACACTATTAACAATCAATCAGTTACAGATTGAGATCGATTTTAAGTAGGACAAATTGCAGACATCCTGTGTGTTAGATAAACTCTATCTTTAGTGGCTACAAAACTAAAACTCCGGTCAGACAAGGCTTACAAGGACTGCTCTTGTTTGCAAAACCCAAACACCAATTATAGCTTTCGGCGTCCAATTAGCGATCAATCAGTTAACAATATCAATTTCGAAAGGAGGAAATACATGAGGAAATCCATCATTACTGGCTGAAGTAGCTCAAACCTCGTTCGGACAAGGCTTATGAAGGACTGCCCTTGTATACACAAACCAAATACCAATGTAGCTGTCGTCACACCATTGACAATCAATCAGTCATAGAAAAAAATATCGATTTTGAAAGGGGAATGTGGCAATAAAGGTTGAAAAGAGAAGAGAATCGGTGTTTGCTCGAGCCTTGCACTTGTGTCCTTGTTTGCGACGGCAGCTGGTCTATTACATTGTGCGCGGTCCGCCATCTGCGCTCGTTCGCACAAAAGAGATTTTGCCGTCGTGTCAAAGCGATTGGGGCGATGAATTGGGCCGCGTGAAATATCGGGCCATTTCCACTTAGGTCAACATTTATTCATCATTTATGTAGTCAATTTATAGCGTAGTTTTTTTTAATGAAAGAGGAGGGTGACGGAATTATGTTAAAACATGGCATTTATGTTGATAGCTCTAAGAATGTGTTCAAATTTAACTAGGGAAGTAACATTAGAGGGAAAACACGAAGTTGGTCGGCCTTATGGACAAATTTCGGATAAATTCCTCAAAATTCTATCATATAGGGGTTTCAAAGTAGGTTTTAAAACTAAAAATAATCTCAAAGCTTCATTAGGTTCTGTAAAAGATGAAGTTGACGGATAAGATAAAAGTGAGGTTTATAAACTTAAATGCTCTTGCGGACTCGAATATTGTGTGGAGACAGGAAGAAAATTTAGTGAAAGAATAAAGGACTTCAAGAAGATTTTTGGGGTAACAAGGAAGAGTCAGCATGTGCCAATCATCTGTTAGAATCCAGTCACAGTTTCAGTTTTGATTTAAAAACTGAACAGTTTCTAGAATATCTTCACTTTTGTAGGAGAGGATGTGTTCTGAATGTCCTATAAAATTTTTAAATAAATAAAAGCGATAGAGCTGGTAAATGTTTTGAATGAGGGCGTTCCTAGGTATATGTCCTTCATTAATAGGTTCATTTCTGAATTCTCAAGTCAAAATCAAGGGTTTTCGAGCCAAATTTACGGTTTTCGTAATCAAGTTTTTGGTGGATTTTTTTCTAAAAAGGAAATGTAGCTATACATTAACAAAGACACAGAAAAAGCTTTACAACTTGACCAAATTATTTAAAACTTGAAAAATATCTGTTTCTTAAGAGTCAAAACCAGACAGATCTTACATAAAACAACAATTGTCTGCTTACGTAAACAACTCGAAGCAACAGCATTATCAGCATGTTTAGTGACTACTGGGAGGCACACAGTTCATAAACAAGGACTCTGGCTATTGTTGGTGTTCAGCCGAGCAATAGAATTTTGAAGTGTTTTGTCTCTCCCGAAAAATTTGCCTAAGTGGATCTATCTGGTATTTCATTTTTGTTAAAATTGGGTTTCCACGAGTATTATTGTAAGTTTTTCTTTGACATATACTTAACATCCCTGTTATGTGTTTTCAGAGAATGTTTGACATAAAATATTATGCACGTTCATCCAGGCTGTGATTGATTTGGATTCTTCAGAAGTAAAATGTTTTCCCATGCCGGGAATCGAACCCGGGCCTTCTGGGTGAAAGCCAGATATCCTAGCCACTAGACCACATGGGAATTAATTGATAGTGAGATTATATTAATACAGCCGCAGATTAATTTTCACTCAGCTCCACTAGAACCCGAACGTATATTCATATCATGAAATGTGTAGATATCAGTATTCAAATGGCAACAGCCAGACGGCAGGTGATTTTGGAGTGAAGGATTACTTTTGTTTTGTTGTTTCACTTGTTTCGGTTTTCGTGAAAACAACTTTTTCATCTTCATAAATAAAAGTGAAAACACTTAGGGTCGAAACTTACTAAAATAATTACAAATTAATTTCAAAAGCAACTAATAATGCACACATCTAAAAAAGGTTTTGAATCACCCTCATCCAGTCACTTGCGTTGTCTATCTACTCACACATAATTTTTGAATAAGCTATCATCGAGATATAGAGGCTCAAAGATTGGCAAATTTTCCCAATATGGCAAATATTAGCAGAAATCACTCTTTTCCGCCAAGTTTATTGTTATTAACGTACTTGATGATGATATTACAAATTTATTTTCATATTTTGTGTTGTTATGCTACATCTCCTCCCCCTTCATAGCCTAGCTTCATCACACCCCCCCCCCCCCTCCCACCTCTACCAGTAAAAACAGCCAGAAATGTAGGAATTAAGAATATGACTCTGATGTATCTTAAAATCTTTTTATTTGCTTAAAACTCGAGTTTAAATCGTTAAAACTCGAGTTTAATTCGTTAAAACTCGAGTTTTAACGAAACTCGTATTTTAACAAATTAAACTCGAGTTTTAACGAATTAAACTCGAGTTTCAACGATTTAAACTCGAGTTTTAACGAATTAAACTCGAGTTTTCCCGAATTAAACTCAAGTTTTAACGAATTAAAAAGATTTTAAGATACATCAGTGTCATATTCTTAATTCCTACATTTCTGGCTGTTTTCGCTGGTTGGGGATGGAGAGGGAGGTGGGGGGGGTCGGTGACGAAGCTAGGTTATGAAGGGGGAGAAAATGTAGCATAACAACACAAAATATGAAAATAAATTTTAATACCATCATCAAGTACGTTAACAACAATAAACTGGGCGGAAAAGAGTAATTTCTGCTAATTTTGGCAAATTGGGAAAATTTGCCAATCTTTGAGCCTCTATATGTCGATGATAGCTTGGTCAAAAAAAAGTTGGGCATTTTCGCAAGCCCAAACCACCAGATGACTGGACTATAATATAGTTATATTATAACCTAGTGACCAGGGATAACCCAATTTAGTAAAAAATCTTTACGAGATGGCGCAAATTGGCTGACAGATTTGGATTCAGCACACCTTGAAACATAAAAGCCAGTCATAATATTTGAGGCAGTTGAAAACAAAATTTTGTTTTTGTACCTGTGAAATCTTTCTCCAATTCATGAAGGGACGTTTCAAAAAACCGTTATGTTACTAGCTGATTCATTTGATGTAAATGATCAATCGGTGTATTGATGACTGATATGTCACGTCATGTACTTTTTGTATGAGGGGAATGTGGACTTTCGGACGAATCCCATTAATAAATTTGTTTAAAAAGTGTTCCGCGTTAGGTCGGAAATCACGCTACTTCCACCCCTGGACGTTACGTCTCGACCCCCAACCCCCTCGAACAAACCAAATAATTGAATGGGCTCGTTTTATCCGCGTCAGTTTCCTCTTGGTATGATTATTTCGAAAATGTTTACGCCTCTCTTAATTACAGCAAGTGATTCATTATTAATGGCTCGGACGTACGGGCTCGTAATGGCCTTCGTTCTGCCACTTGTCGACTCAACAAATTTCGTTTTTTTTTTCACGTACACAAACCTCGGCGAGGGTGTAAGGAAGTTAGGCCCCCCAACTCCCCCGTTTCAAACGAGCTCTCGGATTCAATTTAATTAAAAAGAAAAACAAAACGAAAAATTCCGGTTTTTAATGTAAAGAGAAAGAGAAGGGGTGGAAGTGCGTCGGATTTGTTTTAGCTCTGATTAAAAGGAGAACAAAAGTTTCGTAAAAAAAAAGTACAGTGCTCATTAGCGGGACAACCCCGCTCCTCCACCGCTCCCTTTAGTCTCACCTATAACCGTGAGGTGGGGCTCTCTACATCATTTTCAGCCGACCGTGTTACTGTGAAGAGCTCTCTCCTCGACTCTTGGCACTCGACCAAGAGATTTTCTAATGTTTGATTACAGGAAGTGCGTTCTCTACAGTCTTTTATAAGTGCGCCCAAGCGCCCGCTACCTGGCGGCTGCATTGTTTACTTCGTCACTCCGTGCACTTTTTTTTTTTGGACTTTCTTTGTGTTGACGTGAAGAAACGAGTTCTTTTTCAGTTTTGTGACACGCACTCGCGCACTTGAACGAGTGGCCTGTTTTGAAGGGCTCCCGTCTTTCATAATGGGGGGTTCGCTCTTTATGGCGGATATGTGACTTTTAATGGCTACAATTAATGACAAGTGCAGACTGACTTTCTAGAGTAGGTAGTTGAGAAACCGAGAAATGGGATGGAGTACAGAGAACAGAAGAACTGCACTAAGTAGAGCCAATTTTTGTGCTGTGGAGTTGAAAGTGTCTCTTAAAGAAGTCTGCCAAGTTGGGAGTGAAGGGTCATGACTCATGAGCGAATCGTGGCGTATTGTCTCTCATCTCTTCATTAAACTGAACTATTTGGTTCCAATATCTGCTACTAGGGTGAGTTTGGCGTCCCTTATTCCTCATCCCCGTGCAAGATATCTGACTGGTAATAGGTTTCTTTTCTGTTTTAACTAACGTGGAAGGATCAGGAAATGCTAATATGGTATGGATTTTAATGCCACAAGGAAATAACACTGACAGATAGACTGAGAGTCAAAACTAACCATCAAGTTCTTGCAGCTTTTGGAATAATGGAAAAATTTTCCGATTTCTTGCTCAGACAATTGCTTTTTCGTCCCCGAATTCTTGAAACCTGAACATTTTGTACCGAAATCAATGTAAGATTGTCCCCGAAACGAAGAGCCCTCGCGAATCGCAATTGATTGACTGATACATTGCATTTTTGAATCTATTCTTCATGAAAGTTCGAGGGGGAAACATTTTTTTTTCTAAACAATCAAAAAGACATAATCATTTATTTTGGGAGCCATGATGTTATATTCAGCTGTTTCATGCTGCTTAATAGAAAGTTCGATGACTGCGCAGAATTTTTCGTTCAGATATGTCAAACTGTGGGAAACCACCTCTAATATACACAATTATTTACATTAATTTTAAATTTATTAATTATTATTAAAAATTAATAATGATAAATATCATCAACTCGAAAAGTGAAGGATAGGTAGAAATCAATGAGGTTTGTTTGTCTATAAAATAAACCGTTGTTTTTCTATTGATTTGCACGTTTCTATGTCAGAGACGTAGGGTTGCAGAATTATGAACGAGTTGATTTACCTGTATATAAACCAATTTCTCAATTCAGACGTAATACTGTACGCGCTGGAGGTGTTTGTATCTGTGTTCATCCGTTCTTCAATCTGACAACCATGAGCTCCAGAAATTTGATAGAGATGCTATGCAAGTGAAGAGAACAACTACATCACATGATAGAGTTGGTTACATTTGTGCAATTCAAACTACAATCAATGATACAAGAGCATTACTTTTGCCCGTTTACATCACACCTTGGAATTATATGTATAACTTTTTCCCTGGGGGGAAAAGCAATGGATCATGGATATGCCCATTGGTGGAGGTGTAATTAGAAAATTAAAATGATGAAATACATAAAATATGCACGAGGTATTTTATGAAAAATGTATTGGCATTGAACATTAATGAACAAAATTGTCAAAATTTGGAAATATTAGCGGTAGCTCTAGTAGTGCTAGCTGTATCTCCAACAATATCCATGATATATTGTTTTTCCTCCCAAGGAACAATTTCTTCAAAACTTCAACTAGTTTAATTCTGTCAAGGGAGTACATGTATTTTCTCTGCAGTTTTCTTTGTGGGAGTGCATTGTCTAACTGGTGCTGTGCTAAGGGTTAATATGCTGGGCATGCTTCGGAATTGAACATTTTTCTTTCTACAAAACCCCAATTTGATCTTTCTCATGGTCCCGTATCGAGACACTAAAATCCTTAATGTTCTTCGACCATTAAATTCAGTTAATTGAAGTTATTTTTCCAGTTTAAACCTCCTGCTGATGATTTTGTAACTCTTCCCCACTATTTTGTACTATTTTAAAGGCCCTGCTACGCAGGTTAAAAAGAAATAGGTGAATAACACAGTGAGGGAGTATAAAAACAATACGCAAAGTCAAAAAATCGTATATTCCAAGTCCCCGAGGAGGGGAGCATGTCGGTTGCCCTGGGAGACGCTCCGCCTCGCTGGGGCCCTCTCCCCTTCACTGGCGGGGTCTGGGCCCGGCGTCACCACCCCTTGAAAAAAACGGATATACCTACCTACCTACTCTGATACTTTCATTCATATATATACGATTTCTTAATTTCTGTTATTTTCCGCTCGTTTGAATGTATTGTTGATTGTAAATTGGGCTTACCTGTTTATAAATAAAGGAACAGCCACTGAGAACGAGAGGAAACTATAAATCGACAACTGTAAAGTTTGGCGCTGAAACTGCTGGACCTGTTATGAAGAACCCAACTCAACTTATTTGTCAGGAAGAGAAAGTGACAAAACGTCGCCTGAACTGTAAACTCGCGAGTTTGATTAACACGGGAGAACATTGAGAGTAGTATCTGACTTCGCTTTTTTCCGTCGAAACCGGTTTTTTGCTTACGGAAACCGCCATTCAGGTGCAAACGGAGGCGCGAGGGCGAGGATTAAGGACCGCTTCTTATCCCAGAACCCCG
The DNA here is from genome assembly GCA_031894815.1 of Creontiades dilutus. Lineage (NCBI taxonomy): Eukaryota > Metazoa > Arthropoda > Insecta > Hemiptera > Miridae > Creontiades > Creontiades dilutus. The sequence goes on along the minus strand of JAVIWC010005560.1, from coordinate 477,114 downwards.
TCTCGCCTTGCGTTTAATGGAGAGAGTCCCAGTTTTTGTCTCACTCCATATGAACACAGAGCGACTGTAATGTCCTATGTTGTGAAGGAGAGGTAGGGGGTTACGTCCAGAATAGAGGGGTTATGGCCGGGACAGGGGGCGAACCTCTGCGACGGTGAATTAGCGCACTTGGGACCGCTTAAAAACCCCCATTTTCCTCTCCATTTTGCCCCATTCCGGTTGAATGGGGTCGGTCGCGAAGCTGGATTGTGTGACGAACACGTTCAGAGATGGCGGTATTGTTGAATATAACGTTGAATGGTTAGCCTGTTCGTAGGATGTTGTAAATCACCGACCTTTTCCTAATTAATATCCTAATAATAATTAGTTGTCGGAACGCCGATCTTATAAACATTGTTGAATCGTTGGTTTCTCTGTGAGGGGTCCTCCCCAAGCCTTATCCTGAATTTCGCTAGTTACCTTACCCAAAAAACACCTTACCCAAAATATTTCTCGTTTTTCCAAATTCGTATGAAACTCACCAACATCTCATACCATGTCATTTTTCTGAAAACTCCTTCTATTCTATATATTAATATAATTTGTTTCCCCATGAGCTAAACCTCATTCATGCGTATTGTGATAGACAAAGATGATTCCTTCTCCTGGCTCGTTTTAGCTTTCAGGTGTCCTCCGAACGTTGCAGGATAATCCTATTGTTCTTTCCATCACCATCTTCTCGTGGTAATGACCTCGTACCTAGTAAATTTTGTTATTTCCTCAGGAATTCTCTGCTTCTGTTTCTTTATGGGTTTTCAACGACCCTTAGACCACCCAACTACTGTTTTCTCTATTTATTTTGTATCACATTGAATTGGCATTTTGCTATTCTAAAAAGTGTTGCCTTGTTCATACTACAATGAGTGCTGTAACTATCATGGACAGTTGTATGAATACTTTGGCTAAGGTTAACGAAAATAATTTTGGGAGATATCTGTAGCATTGATGATACCTCTGAGATCCCATGAATTTTCTTCTCTTTATCAAGTGGCTGGTTCTGGATTAACCAACAAGGAAAACTCCTATTCCACAGTTTCGGTATCGATAAATGGTTTAGCACCAGCTGGTTGTTTGAACCTAGTAATCCTGGCTGTCGGATTCAATACCCATCCCCACGACATTGCTGCTTCTAGGAATGTGAAGCCCAATCATGAAAAAGTTCATCAGTTCGCTCTTCTTTCAGTTAGGTACCCACCATTCGTTTCACTTGCAGTTACTGAACTGGGAGTGCTTGTTCCTTTTGATCCATCAACTTCATTGAATTTCCTGCGTGCTGAAGCTGTTGCTGGAGGAAATCAATTGCCAATACCTGCATTAACATGACAAAACAGTTGCCAATTTTCTGGATGGCAGCATGGCAAGGCCTTTCTTCTCTCTGAGACCACCCCCTGATGAGAGTGCGTGTCATGTGATCTGCCATTGCCCTGTGCTGGGAAGACAGCGTTTTCTAATCCGGGTACAGGCATCCATTGATCCTCGGGTTATTGAAACGGGAGAGGTTAAGACTACTCTCATTCGACTAGATGTGGACCTTCCAGGGTCGATGACATTATGTCAACAGACTGGGATGTCAATGCCTAAACAGTAATTACCAAGCAGTTAGTGCTTGGGTCCCAGGCAGTTCCTGACGATGGGTGCAAGTGGTGTACACTGGGCATATATTGCTTGGTTCGGCAGGGTGACCAAGTCGGGCAGTCAAATGTGCTTGGGAAGGAGTTGGAGGTAACGACCTCTTTCTCCAGCCACGGTAGGCCCACCAGGACTTCAATGGTTAGAAAAAATCCCCTCTTGGCTTCCACCTACAGTACAGGTCAACACATGGATTGTAATAGTCAATAGCCCTTAGTCAGCAATAATTGAAACTCATTAAACGTACACGTGCGAACCAATAAGGTACATCTATCAAACCTTCACAACCTGGTATGCCATTTTTCCCAAGGTCGAACTCACCTAAAGAGTACCATCAATAATGGCAAAGATTCTGCGGTTCACGTGTATCATCATCAGGTATGTCCTATGCCCTACATTCTTGCAGGGCTTAAAATTCCCTCGGTATTTCCTCGAGCGTAGTACCGTAAAATAACTCGAGCGAACAATCGGCATGGAGAGAATATTTATGAGATCGTGTTCCATCCTCATCCGTTCCAGCAGCAAGGCTTGCGCTTGAAAATACAATAGCAATGCCGAAGTATAAACACCTGAAATCAAGACTTTAATTCTATAGACACCAATTACGTGCACATTGGTTGAAGCTCAGCTGAATGCCAATCAAGGATTTACTTCTTCAAAACTTGTACAGAATCGGCCTTCTCGCCTACCCAAAACCATCGATAAAACAGGGACATTTTAATTGGGTATTCCTAACAACTTTTTAACATAGATTTTAAAATATTCTTATAACCAAGCAAACATGTCAAGACCTTTTTTTCTCTAAAGAAAATTCACGGTTTCAACCTCGTTCTTCTTGATTTTTCATGTTCTGATTCAATGATTTTCTTCCAATTGATAAGTTGGTGTTGTTCATTGTGATATAGTATTCATTAAGCTTGAATAAATCCGAGCTTTCAATATAATTGAAATAACACTTCCCAATGTTTTAAACGGAGTGGTTATTGTTTAGGGAGCTTTGATAAGATGTTTAAATGTTTATTAAAGTCAAAAGTAGGAAAAATGCAACAAATTGTAGTTAAAAAGATCTACTTTCTCAAACTTTAACGAGCTTTGTTGGTCGGGAACCACAGATCCTAACAATTCCAACGATATCTAATACCTAACGTAATTTTATTCAACTTGAACCGTTAACATTTTTTGTGAGTTTAGTAACCCAGATCGTTTCATTGCGAAAGTGGCAACCTGGGCTACCGATCTCTTACGACATCAACATTTTTTAATCGCCCGCAGATGAACCTAGAATGCTCAAAGCAAAGGCTTTGTTCCGCTGTTGTGAAAATCACCCGCAAATGAACCTAGAATGCTCATAGCAAAGGCTTTGTTCCGCTGTTGTGAAAATCACCCGCAAATGAACCTAGAATGCTCATAGCAAAGGCTTTGTTCCGCTGTTGTGAAAATCACCCGCAAATGAACCTAGAATGCTCATAGCAAAGGCTTTGTTCAGCTGTTGTGAAAATCACCCGCAAATGAACCTAGAATGCTCATAGCAAAGGCTTTGTTCAGCTGTTGTGAAAATCACCCGCAAATGAACCTAGAATGCTCATAGCAAAGGCTTTGTTCCGCTGTTGTGAAAATCACCCGCAAATGAACCTAGAATGCTCATAGCAAAGGCTTTGTTCCGCTGTTGTGAAAATCACCCGCAAATGAACCTAGAATGCTCAAAGCAAAGGCTTTGTTCCGATGTTGTGAAAATCACCCGCAAATGAACCTAGAATGCTCATAGCAAAGGCTTTGTTTCGCTGTTGTGAAAATCACCCGCAAATGAACCTAGAATGCTCAAAGCAAAGGCTTTGTTCCGCTGTTGTGAAAATCACCCGCAAATGAACCTAGAATGCTCATAGCAATTTGTTCCGCTGTTGTGAAAATCACCCGCAAATGAACCTAGAATGCTCATAGCAAAGGCTTTGTTCCGCTGTTGTGAAAATCACCCGCAAATGAACCTAGAATGCTCATAGCAAAGGCTTTGTTCCGCTGTTGTGAAAATCACCCGCAAATGAACCTAGAATGCTCATAGCAAAGGCTTTGTTCAGCTGTTGTGAAAATCACCCGCCAATGAACCTAGAATGCTCATAGCAGAGGCTTTGTTCCGCTGTTGTGAAATAATAGTGTCCCCACTCCAAAACAATCATAAGATTACATTGCAAAGCTCATTTCGTTAGAAGTGAAACCAACATTCCACGCGGTTTCAAATTTAGAAAATATGAGAGAAATAGTTTGGGAGCGAAGTGACTGATATGAAGGGGTTTAATCAGCGGATTGCTGAGAGGTTCCTGTTTAAATGGTTATTTATGCCAGGGATGTGTACTTGGTATTCATAACCCTGGGAGTCTGCCTCAATCTCGAAATCTATCCCCGAGCATTTGAATATTAACAGGAAGGGTTTGGAGAAATCTACTACGCCGCACGGGAGCACAGATGACAACGAAGCTGATTGTCCAGGTAGCTGGAGCTCTCCATTCCATTTCATCATTTTCACTCCCCTCTTCGAGTCTGTCGCCCTCCTCCAAAAATTGATCTCCGTTGTCTCTGAGGGACGTTAAAGTAAATTTATCTCGACGTTTTGACGATGGGCCTTTTCGGCTAAATTTCCGCCTTCTCGCCGTGTTTTTCTCATCAATCGAGATCCTTTTTCCCGAGTCCCCCTCCTCCGTGTGGAAAGTCGGTTTTGTAAAGGCTCGGCACGTAGACCCCCCCAATCACTCTCCCAGCGATGAGAACGACCTTATTTTTTTCCTCAGATACGCCGTTTAGCATGAAAAAGCGGTTTGTTTATCTTCACTGCCAGGATCCGGAAAAGGATTCGCGTGATTAAGACCTATTAAAATTGTAAAAACTGGCAAAACCGCCAACCAAGGCTATGTTACATAGTTTTAGCTTCCTCATATCCGTAACATGAATGTTTAGATCGCTATGTTTTAACCCTAGAATGATAATAGTATATTTCACTCCATCTGATAATTTGTTTCTTATGGATGGAAAATTAATAAAAAGCAAGCTATGGAAGGAATTTTCCAGTGTAATTAACTGTTGAAATCATTCATTCAATAAAACTATAGCAATGGAGCACAGTAAAACACTAGTAGCATGTAAAATACTTTTCATTCGTACCCAATTAGGGTGATGAATAAAGTTTCAAAAATATTGTTTAATCATCAATTCACATTAATTAGTTCTGGGTCAGGAGGCAGTAGAGTAAATTTGACTTTGTCAAATGAATCCTATTGATAGCATGGAGTATTTCTCAATCCCATTACTTTCGGAACCAAACGCAGAGGGCGTTTTAAATGAATTGATCCCTCGTCGGGTCACAAATCCAGAATGAATAGCTGGATTGGCAACGTGGTAGCTGTCAACAAAACACTTGAAGTATCTGTTTACATCGTAGGAGGAGTAAAAATCACTCCATATTGGCATTCTCGGGTTAAACCATTTCCTAAGAATTCACAGCAGTTCCCTATAGTTGGTTGAAATAGTAAATTCAAATATAGCGTGCAATATCATTATGAGAATTTTATTTTTGATCTTTTTAATATAATAAGTGGCTTTGTAATCGTATAGTAAATTGTAAAAACCCCCTCAAATGTTATTATTTTACTTGTCAAGATGCGTACTTTACGAATCTACCATGCCCGCCGCCGTAAAGGCCATGAAATGCCTTAGAATTGATGTAAACAATCCGATCTTTTCCATATTGACTCCACTTGTGATCTTTTAGACACCTCAATCACTTCATACCGATGATGCTGTGGTCAAGCGGCGAAAAACGTGCCATACATCTGGGTTTTCGAAGTGTTTACTGACTGAGAGAAGTCATTTCCCAATCATTTTGGACGCAAAACCGATTGAGGTAGGTTTTAGGTCGCATAAATTCATCCTTAGGCAATAATCACAATTTCTGAATCTAAAATCGACCCCTAGAAGCTCATAATTACACAAGCTATCATGTATTATTAAAAAAATAACAAACCCATGTGTTACAATTGCGGTGTTTTTCCCAGAATGACAATATTACATGTATTTACAGAATAAATCACATTCGTAATTCAGTGTAGTTCACAATGAACACTCTTTAGAGGATCTTGGGGAAAATACTCTCCCCCTTAATGAAAAGTTGAGTTCTTATCAAACGGGCAACGCACTATTGTACGTCAGGAAAACGCACTTTCCTAATTCTTGGGCAGACATATACCAGATTCCCTTCTGTGTCCTAATAGCTGCCATAGCCACTTTAATAAATGAGGTTTCAACACACATAGCTCGAGGAGTAGCTGAACGAATCTCTGTGGTGCTATACTTCATCTTCTTTCGTTGATGTGCAAGCTTCTCCGAGTGCCTTTCACAGCCAAATACAACTTAGGCATGAATGATCCAATAGCTGAGGGTTTTTCAACAACTGGCCTATTCCCACTTATTACAAAATGCACTTCACTTCGAACATCTCAGTGCTTCTTTTGTCCGTGCATAACAAAGATGGTAACACGTCGTTATGCCTTGCCTTCACATGATTTGAGTTCCAGAATGTGAGTGGAGAATTTGATTTTGGCAATACAATTTGTGAGGTGATGGAATGGTATAGTTGCCCCTTCCGAGGAAGTGGATGCATTAATTATGCTCCGCAACGCTCAGAGGATGACCCAGACGCTTGCAGGTCCGATTCATCTCCCAAGGCGACAGATTCTAAAATCGGGAAGGGGCCAACTAACCATATCCATCACAAATTGTTGTAGATCTCTTAAAAGTGAAAATGTTTCTGCTACTTTCAGAAAAGATTCGGCACGGAAATAACCTAAATGCTAAGTTAAACATCTGCATTTGCTAGTGAGATAGCAAAACGTTCGATCATATAGGAAACCGAATTTTCCATGTTGAGGCTGGTAGTGGAATTCAACCCAGTTTAGGGGCCTGGAGCCTGAAACTTTGGCAACTGTATCTACCTAAACGGTCCAGAGGGAGCTCTAAAGCTGTTAGGATCGATTAATTTCCAAAGGGAGTCACATTCTCCTTCCAGCGGGTAACCTATTACGTAGATTCCCCAGAACTAACGCCTCCGTACATCCTCCAATTTAGTTGAGTGTCTCTGGCGCCGCGGCCCTCCCCTTAACGCCTTCCATTTCCGCATCCTAGTGGACGTTTTGGCACACGAATCGGCTAATTTGTAAGTTCTAAACCGCTAGGACCCAAAAACCACTTTCACCCACTACTTGGAACTAACCGCAGAAGTTCAAAAGACCGCTTGCATCTTCTGATATTGAATTTATCTTTGATCATTTAGATTCTGATATTTCAAGTGTTCCTTAGAAATGATTTTACTGTCATCTATTGATTGACTTATGGACTGGACCCATAGCCAATCTCGATACCCACTTGTTACTACGTTTATGTCAAAATAGCCCCGCAAATTAAATTTTCAGGCTTAAAGTAGGACAATTGAGCATACCATCAGTTTGGGCGGGAGTGATAGTTTTAAATCACGCTTTCATTTGTTGCTGTCTACAATATTTCTGCTTATTAGAACTTCATCTCCTTCCAGTGCTTTCCAAGAGTGACGGAATGTGGGATGTCAAAGAAAACAGATGTGGGATTCGAACTGTGTTGATTGTTGCGTTGGATATAAGCCAATTTGTTCAGAATGTGAGGAAACGTAGCATAAACGAATGAATTGCTACAGAGTATGTTAGATATTAAGTCAGGAAGATCGAAATCAATCTGAATTATGAAAAGACTCTTCGATGCACAGGTAGATGAAAAACACAGGATATCGTGTCTGAGGTTAATGTGATCATTAAAAACTCAAAATTAAAGCCAGGATTTATAACGCTAATACTACTAAGTTAAAATGGGGAAGCATTCTGAAGCTATGACAAAGGTACAACGGTAAGGGCTCACACCACCGAATCCGTCATGAATAAAATTGAGAGGAGTGTTAGAGTTCTGGTGAAATTTCAATATTGCTAGTTCGCGGTTATGAGAAGTTCCGTCATCGGTGATTCGAGGATAGGATATTGCCAGTTACCGCATTTCAAAGGCGAGAGAAGGGATCGTTTTGCGACAGAGCGCGAGGAACAAAGCTGTCAGACGATAATAATAATAATAATAAAAAGACCAAGAGCTTGTGAGCTCTTTATCGTGTGGGTACGATAACTCGGGAAGAGCTCAGCGTTGGGAAACTAACCTAGGCGAGTTGTTGATCTTTCGAATTTGTACAAAACTGCATAGATATCATCCACACATATGAGGCGGTCCGAAAAAAACGGAAAACAATTTTTTTCACCATTCGATAGTATGGAATATAGGCTGAGCATGCCCTGTATTCGGCTTTTTGCCCCGGAAAACAGGGGAGAAAGTAGAGAGAGAACCTCACAAGAGAGGAGTGACGAAGATTTTAGTGCGAGTCAGAAGGGCGAACATCGACAAAATTCAAAGACGGAAAGATATTGGAATTTACTGAAAACTGGAAAGCTGGATTTTTTACCCATAAAGGATACAACTTGAAGGCAGAGATTGCTGTGGAACTTCAATAAGGAAAAGGGCAGATCTATAACCCTCTAAAATTTGATTTGTCAAGTCGTGATTTATTTATGATCCTACCCCTAGAGCGCCTGCAAAACCAGAAGACCTCAAAGCCGTAGTGGAGTCGGATTTACCCCTTGGAACGGCTACTTTTTGGACATTTTGGAAAAAATCAACGGGCTGGAACAACCCCGACGTAGCAGAAAATTTACAAGATGATGTGGAACATGATCATTAATCCTATTCCTGATCATTAATCTACTTTATTTACGCATATTATTGTTCTGTACCTATCTGCATCTTGCACGCAATTTTTAGCACACAATTACTTTATTAATCAATATGAAAGGTATTGATTGTTTTCAAATTCTCTTATATGTATAATATCCAGTATAGGTATTATACAGGGTGTCCCATCTATACGGGCCCATTAAGGAATTACAGCCATGGTGCGAGCTATAACAAAATTGAACCGGATCTTTTCTATAGTATTTTCACTCTGCTTGAAGGTGGTGGAACCTGTTTTTCATTTTTCGATGTTATAGTTCCTCAAATCTTCGATTGAGACTTAAGGTTACCTCTTGACCCCCCTTTTTTATTATAGTTTTCAATTCTACGTTGAATTTGAAAGAAAACATGCATCGTTGAAAAGTTTTATTAGAGACTTCGTTTCAGAGTTATTCCACTTTTTGCGAACAACAAAAATCGACGAAATCTTTTAGGAAAAAACACTTTTCTCCAATTATCTCCAATATTTTTTAGATTTTGACCACATTTTTGAAATCAGCATCAAATTTACTATCAACAGAAGCCAGTTTCCATCATCATCAGATTGAGTATATTAGTAGTACACATACAAATTTCACTAGACACGTTTTATAGGCACTTTTCATTCTACTGAAATTAGCTACGTTTCAGTTAGACCCCCTTGCTTCTGTAAACAGATTGCGAGTCGATCTCTCTTCGAAGAAGTTGTTCTTCGTACCACATCTGGTGGAATAGCTAAGCAAGCTTGAATCAGATCACCTTTTAATGCCTCTGGTGCAGTTTTGCCTGGCGTACATTTTGTCTTTGAGATAACTCCAAAGGAAAAAATCCAGTGGGGTGAGATCGGCAGATGAAGTAGACTAGGGTATCCCTATGTACTTTTTCCATTCTGACTTCGAATCCAAGGTCCAAAAAATCCCCTGACCCCCAAAATTTTGAGCTATGGCCAAAAAACTACCCTTAAATTGATGTCAGAACCTTCTTTTTGAGTCATGAGATTGGGATGAACTACGACATCTTTTCAAATCAACTTTAAAATTTTTTTTTCAACTTCAGACAAGGAGAGTACTTGGGGAAACTACCCCTCTTAATCACCCCCTCCTAGGGGTTGAAATTTGAGTTCTCACGCCAAGTTGAGTGGGGTATGGATTTATATGTTTTTGGGGTTCCTGAGACCGAATTTGAACTTCCAAGAGTCCGTAGTCACCTCTTCTTCCCTTTATCACCAAATAATTTTACTGAAATAATACTGAAATTTCACATTTAGATTAATTTGGATAAATGAGACAAACAACTATGTATCCCAAAGTTCGCTCTTGTGACAGGAAACAAATCCCGTAATTGGACGCTCGTCTTTAGGGCATTTTAAACTTCACGGCGATTTCCTCTAAACCCATTTTTTGACGTTCGCTCCTCATATTTACCTACTTAATACCTCATATTGCACAAAATCTATCTACCTCCACTAATCTATCCATCTATATGATGAAATCGTGGAATGTACTCGAATAAAACATTTTCACGGTGTGAGTTTTCAAGTGTCTTCTGATTTGGGACTCTATGGCTTTAGATATGAAAGGCATTCATACATATATACTTATATACGTATCAATACATAATTATAATTTATTGTGACAAGATTACAACAGTAGAATTATTCATGAATGTTACCGTTGCACTTTTGTTTATTAATTCATTTATTCTGTTGCAGGTATGAATCATGGAAGGCATTCACAAATTATGAGCGATACTTTTCAGCGGTGAGTACTACATTTGAATCACGTAGCATGTTGGTGTCATCGATGTCATTATCGAGGAAGTAATTCGTTTTTTAGGTCCATACAATTATTATCCGATTGGTTTTACAACCGATTTGGTTTCGATATAAATTAAATCCCGCGGAGTGGTGGAAATGTAGCGAATATCGCTATAAAACTATTTAGGAAGCAGTCGTCCTTGACGTTAATTTTTGTCGTCAACTCCCGTAGACCCCGGAAAACGGGTACCTACATACGCAACTGAAAGTTTTGCGCCATTTATAACATCTTGAAGCGACGTTTCAGAACTTGGGGATTGCCCTGTCACATCCAAACAATATTTTCCGAGGCCCCCCGCCGAAGTAAACAAGATATTTAGGTATCCTCACCCCCGCCACAGTCGAGGCAAACTCTTAGAAATCCTTCATTTATTTCTTCCGCTTCAAACTCTTCCACGTCCTGCCAGAGCATTCGGAGCAAGGCCAACGGTGGGCAGTCCCCAGTACGTAATATTCTTTTGAACTTGTGACGATTCAATATGTTATGGGTGATTCCTATTTTACGGGACAATCGCTGTCCTTCATTGACAAATAATTTTTGTTCAACTTTTTCCAAAAATTATTTTTGTAGATTTTATGTGGTAACTAGGCCTGTTCATGGCTGTCATAAAGTTCGGCTATCTTCATTGTGCATGCCGGTAATTGATCGGAATGTACCTCTAATCTCATTGTCATGGTTTTTCCGTGAATCAGAATTTGAACTTAATCCGAAATTTCATCCGCTCAAAGTACGTTTTACCGGAAATATTTTAGCTAGTATTTTTTTAGAATTAGTTACTGGATGTTAGTGCGCTTACAAGTGGGACTAACTTTTAGATAGTCGGTACGAATCAAGTGCTCAAAGTTTGTCCCTTCTGTCTCATTGTCACGGGTTTGAAGGAAATCATCGTAGCTCTCTCAAATGAGGACATTTTTTGGGAATTCAAAGTTTTTTCAGCGTTGTTAACCCTGCCCTTCGAGGAAACACCATGCTTCCGCCATTTCTATACAGTTGGGGCTCAAAAATGAAGTTAGCCGTTTGTAAAACAGGTGTGTACGTTTCATACTTCTCATTGTTATGGGTTTGAAAATCACTCTTAATCAATCTTATTGATTCGTTTAGTATTCAATTTGGGATAGAGATGTAAAAACTCTATTTAATGCAAGTTTCAATTTCTATAGTGTTCATTAGACTCCTAATTGCAGAAGGTTAATGTTGATTTCTCATTGTCGTGGCGATTTTAAACTTCATTGTTGTGGCTACTCAAAAGCCGTCATGGCTGTTTGAAACATTTTTTATTCAAGTTTGGTATTTGATACTAAATAAATAATAATAATAATATGTCATACTTGTTCTAGCACAAAGTCAAGAAAAACTGAAATCAGATATCTGTCTCATTCAACCTTACCTACACATCGTTTACGTAATTCTATCGTTATTTGGTTGACAAAGCTCATTGTCATGGATACATACCATTCTCGTAACCTATAAAATTTTAAAACCTGAATTTTGAGAAAACAAACGAAAATCATGCGTGCTTGTACATCACTATACCATTAGAGTAACATCTAGATTGTATAATGAAAAAATCATAAATTTAGGAGAACAAAATTTTTTAGTCAGAATCAAAACCTCGATTGTCCCGTTGAATGAGAATCACCCTTATGCCTCCAAGAGAGAGTTTTTAAGTAATGGTAACTTATGAGACATGATTTCTATTGACATTCCAAGTCCTTATTTTCAACTACTTCCTGTGAAATATTAGATCCCTCGTCACGAAAAACCGTCACAAAAGCCATGACGCAGTTTATTTTTGTATAGGTATATTTATTTATTCATAAACACGGTCTAAGCCCAATTACAAAGAAAAATGAAATTGCTGCGTTTATAGAAAAAAACAAAAGTAACAGAGTTTTGCGAGGTTCATCATTTACTCAAGTATAGTTTGTAAGGAACTTTTCAAACTACTTTGAGATACACTGAAAATGTCCAGCCTCATGATTCTTGGAGACGGAGAGTTGACCAGATCATTGGTGCTGTTATGGGGAAGCCGAAACAATTCCGACTTCCTGGAGGCTCTAGCACGTACACGGAAGGAGAGGGATGCAAGGAACTCCGGCGAATCAACCCGATTCTGCAAGACCTTGTGGAGAAAAAGAAGATCCTGCCTCATCCTCCTTACGGAAAGCCGCCGGATATCCAGTTTTTGTTGGCAGTAATGTATTTTTGTCGTAATTAACCAAGAAAGCTGAAATTTGAATGGTAGGTTCTGTGACTAGGGCACATAAGTAGATTGTGGCATAGATCAGGGTATTACGCGCGTAAGGGTAGTCAACGCGTACGGCTTTCCTCACCGGTGGCCTTGCTCAGACGTCAGCGCACCCTCCGAGCCCAATGACAGCCTCTTGACGCTCCCTGGTCGTCTATAAGGTTTCGCGTCGTTCGTCCCCTTCTGTTTCTGTTGCCGGTAATCCCCGACAGAAAGGGAGAATCGCTCAGTTCCTCTCGTTTCTAATGGCTTCACTGTAATGGGCCGTGCAGTAAAGGTTAATGAGCAACCTACACACCAGAGGGTGCTTCCGTAATGCCTTACATATCACCCATCAAAGACCTCCCTATCCTGTATTACAGGGTTTTAGTGCAATATCTAACACATAAGTATTTTAGACTAAAACGTGAAGACAAATCCTCAAAGTTACGTGAAATACAAGCAGATATACCCCAGGGTAGCGTCAGGATGATGGGTTCCAACATCTGTGCCGATATACTCAAATTAAGATCTAGCATTACACTTCGAAAGCAACTCTTGTTTTATGTAAAGTAATTCGTACAGAGTAGGGAAAAAATTTGAATTTTTATTTTTATATCACAATCTAGTTTTTACATAGCTAATAAGTGATATATTCTGACCTGATGTTAACTCGATCAAAACGTGCAAACGTGAGCAATTTTGTATATATACTGATAGTTTGGCGTCCCTACATAATCACTGGATACTGTTCACTTAACTAGGTTCACTACACTTATTCATGTGGTTTTGGTTTATTATTCAATAGTCGCATTAATCGCGTATTTTTTCGCTCTTGAAAAAAAAAAAAAAAAAAAAAAAATTTAACCCCCCCCCCCCCCCTGAAAATTTCATGGTTTACGTTTCAAAGGGTGTAGAATCCGAATCTGCAATAAAAAATTTTCCGTCTGTCCGCCGTACGTCGTACGACTATTTTTCCCAAACGGCTGGAGCAAAATATCTGAAATTTTCAGGAAAAATCAATATTGGTCCGACATCGCCCCAATTCTTTAGCCAGCACTCTCACTTAATTTAAAGTGCCCTTTAAGGGTTGTCAAAGTTTTGTGAAATCCCTAAAAACCTCAAAAAAAGTCAAGGCGGCCTAAATTTGGACTTTTTTTGAAAAACTTTCCATGAGGAATCGAGTGAGCCCTTCCCTAGGTTCGTAGCTCAAACCATTACCGTACGGCCCGATTTATGGTGCCAATATTTGCGTTTTTTGGTTTATTATTGTTTATGTTTTCATCGCAGTAACCTAGTGATGTAGTGGATACTGGAGTGAACTCCTAAAAGGCTTTGTAGCCGATACACGGGTTGAAGCATTCTGATACGCATGAAACAAATTTTCACTGGGTTTATTATTCAATTGGCCTGCGTTTATGATTTGAATTTCTACTAAGCTTTGGAGTGTGCGTGTTTCACAGGTGATAGAGTGATTATTGAATTTTAGGAGGCACACAAATATGATCAACTGAACAATCCAAATAGGTATTTTGGTTGAGAACAGATTTTACGTGCTCTATGCATATCTCCTGAAATTCAATAATCGCTCCATCACCTGTGAAACACGCACACTCCAAAGCTTAGTAGAAATTCAAATCATGAACGCAAGCCAATTGAATAATAAACCCCTGTGAAAGAATTTGCAGCGTTTTTCCTTTTCAACCTTCTATCAAGGTGTTCAACGTCGAGACGGACGGCCTCTTCGTTGACATGCCCCTGTAGCCTCTGTTGATGGGCTGTAGCAAATCTGTGTATTTCGGTTTGAATCAAATCAAATCCGAGATCACGATGGAGGTTCTCATTTCTCACGTACCAGGGAGCATTAACTACGTCCCTGAGTACTTTATTTTGAAATTTTTGAATTATTGTAATATTACTCTTCGCTGCACAGCCCCATAGCTGGCATCCATAAGTCCATCCAGGCTTGAGGACTTGTTTGTAGAGCATAAGTTTGCTCTCTATTGGCAAGACTGAGCGTCGTCCCATGAGCCACTAAAGTTTTTTTTGTATTTCAGGCCAGTGGCGTATATATGTGATATTTTCGGGGAGGGCCAAGAATAAGGGGGGGTCCGGGGTCCGAAATTTTCAAATCAAGTGTCTAAAATCACATGTTCAACTATTCTAGCTCTAAAAAAACGGAGAAAACTGGTTCTTTTCCCAGGGTAAGCATATTTTAGGCCTAAATAATATTCAGTTAAACCAAAAATACAACATTAATTTATATCTTCCAAATTTCCTTATATACGCCCCTGTTTCAGGCATAGTGCGTTTTTTTTTTCCCCACATTTGATTTCTACAGCAACGTTGCGTCGAGCGTCATCCCCAAGTATTTTGCCTCGTTGGCGTACGGGATGTTTTCACCATTGAGAAAAGTCGGTTAGGAAGACAGTGTCTTCAGCTAAGGTAGCTGTTATGTTATTTTCGACTTCTGGAAGGTCAGCATTGTTTGAAATGAATGAAATGGAATTGTTTATTTGTAAAAGCCTTCTGTCTTCACGAGGTTGGCAAACAATGTAAAATTCTCAATGAATACAGTAACGAACTGAACAAACTATAAATATAAATGTATACAAAAATAGAGAAATATAATAATAAATATAGGTAAATGTCAATTAACATGGGAAGCCTTCGTTCGAAAATAAAACTCGATCTTATACAATTATTTATAAATCAAGACACTTTTTGACTTGTGAATGTATCTTTAAAGCTCAACGGGGAGGAGAGTTCATAATGAGACGGTAATGAACATAGAAAATAGGAACCACGCTCTCCACGGAGGACGGGACACACACAAAGGTGATGAAGGATGGTGTCAAGTTCAGAAAGGTGCCATAATAAAGGGCTATTAAACTTTTAAATGCTCAATTTAGAAAGTAGGATCCCAGGCATCCGAACTTAAGCAGACAATCTCTTAATCTGAATACCAAGGTCGGAATTCAAATAGAAAGGGGTGTCCCCAGGGTCGGCAATATATTTCTTAGTTAGGGCTAAAAGGGGCTAAAAGGGCTAAAATGTTCCCATCTGATTGGGGCCTCCAAAATGCCTGAACTCGTTCTATGAATCGTCTTGAGCAGACCATGATGAACTTTCTGTATATTTGAAAGTATGGCATCCATTTGAGACACCCAGCTGTACTGTCGTTCTGGCTGAATCAGCGTAAAGGGCAAGGAGATGGGAGAAGCAGAGGTTTTGTGATCTAGAGTTTTCCATATTGCACAACTGAGACTACCAACCCAAGACCAGGTGGAGGATCCCAATCTTTACGTTAACTTTTAACCTCTTGCTAGCTTCTCCGCAATTCGATTAAATGAAAAAGTTACTTCGCTGGATCGGATCGCAATCTCGAAGTCTTCCTGGCAAAGTTAACTCCCAGTTAGTCGCCGTCTCTTCTACTCCGGACAAACCAAAGTGTCGACGCTCTAAATCCGGGAGGAGCCTTTGGCAATCTTCCATTCTTCTTGAGGTGTCCGGAAGGGCAACGTACCCGTTCGCGAAAATGTATCATACAATAAACGAAAGAGTTCACCATTTCATGGGACATCTTCATGATCCAAATTGGTTTTAAATGATGCATGCATTTTGAAACGTGCACCATCGAATTGAAGCGGGACAGGGGTATGAAATATATAAAAAAGGTGTGGATCACGATATTGTTAACGTTGGCACCGCCTCTTTCTGTGCTCAAGGATGTAGCGAGCTATAACAAGCTACACCTTCTGCACTCTAAAAGCATTTGAAATCAATGGTTGAAAAATATAATTTTTTTTTTCCTTGAAAATATTAGATAGAAAACATAATCTAAAAAAAAACTATCTCATTTTTTAACCGTTAACCTACAATGTATAGGTTATTGGTTAACTGTTGTCCTTTATGGTGTTTTTTCGCTGACCAAAAAATAAATACCTTTAAAAATTACTGCTATTTTGTAAAGTGAATAAGAGCGGTTTATGAAGGGAAGAACAAAACCAAATTTTCTAAGAACATAGTATGTACATGCAGATAAACTTTTCTTAAAGTAATAATTTAAAATTCTAGCCCCTTGTTAGGTAGAATACTAGTTTAATTTCGAACCCGACACAAATCTTCTCCTTTCTTAGGAAGTGCACATTTCTAAAAATGGTAATTTATTAGTAGGAATTAAATCGGATAATCGAATGCAGCCCTCAATCAATTAACGAGCGATTCCCATTTGACTTTCAGTAGCCGCTTTCTTTGAAATTATTCCGACTTGTTCAGCATAATTGCTGATAATCGAGTCGAACCGTCGTCCCTACGTTGACTTTGCTGCCCATTTTGATGATTTAAAAAGTTTTTTGATTAATACTCCTCCCTTTTTTCTTCCTCCTCGCCTTCTAAGGGGGGTTTGGGGGTTCTTTTTCGAAATTATACTTGTTCTTTCGGGTTTCGGGGTAAAGAGTTGGAGGGGAAAAGTTGAGTTTTTCCAACCCCCTCGATTCGCTCGCTTAGTGAATAACAATTCTGCCGAAGTTGAAAGCTCTCGAGGCGTTCTATGATTAGGTGCCTCTCTCCCCTCGCACTGTTCAGTCAATGCGACACCTGAACTTCCGTCTCATTCGGGAACCTTCCTTTCCACGTTCTTCCTTCAAAAGTTCGTTCAACACTGTCGAAATGAGGCGATTCTACTGCACAACTCATCTCGGATTCCTTATTTTTGACAACTTCAGACCTATTTGCTGGATTTTTTTTTTTTTTTTTTTTTTTCAGATATGGGATGGGAGGAACCCCTGGTCACTGATACCACTGTGACCTATTGTGGCACTTTCCCAATTTCACTTCAAAATCTCTTTAATGGTCTCTTCATTCACAAAGTGAAGGAGGTTTACAGGTGTTTCCTTGTCAATATCGGAGGGTGTTAAGGCACTCTTTACGAAATGCCGGAATCTATCGATGCAACAGCAGGACAGTCGCAGAGTACGTGTTCAGCTGTCTTCGCTTCTTCGCAACAGAGCCGGCATTCTATTGTCCTGGCCTTACCCATTTCGTTAAGGTGCTACCTTAGAGGAGAGTGGCCAGTGAGGAGTCCCACAAGTTTGCGAAGGTCTGTACGCCTCAGTGGCAATAGGGAATGTGCGCGTTTCTTTGAGATTGTAAGAAACCGCTTGGCTTGTCTCTGCTTAGGAATGTCTTGCCAATATGTTGTTCGAGTCTTGTCCTCCCATTTCTGGACCTGTCGAGTTATATAACTCTTGGTAACCCCTAGTTGCGGTTCAGGTCCAATTGGGCTGGACTCTGATCCCTTTTTAGCTAGTCGATCAGCTTTTTCGTTGCCTTCTATTCCTTCATGACCTGGCACCCAAAGCAACGTTAATTTGTTGCCGAGGGCTGCAACCTTGAGTGAGGTGAGGCAACTCCAGGAGAGCTTTGATGTTATTGAGAAGGCAGAAATGGCCTTTAATGCTGCCTGGCTGTCTGATAGTATGTGAATTCTTGCGCCTTTGAGTCGTTACCTGGCAATCTCTTGTGCACATATTTCTATTGCATGGGTTTCTGCCTGATAAATGGTGGCTACATTACCCAGAGGTTTGGAAAGGGCAAAGTTTGGGCCCCTGATCCCCAATCCCGCTGCACCATTCATTACTGACCTATCCGTGTACCACACAAGTGAACCTGGCTCAAAATGAGGTAGTCCTATCTTCCAGAACTCGCGGTCATTGATGATCACCCTAAAGGGTAGGTCATAGTAAATTTTTTCCAACATAATGTTACAATTGTATGTAACGAAATACATCTAGGAAGAGGGAATGAATGCAATACCAACTATAAAAATGAAAAACTCGGCTTCTTGGACTTGGGCTAAACATGGTAAAACATGGAGCACTATCAATCAAATACACAGGCCAACACAAAAAGGAGGTGTTGTATGGTGCCGAGGATGGAAAAATAATGCTTCCTCTAATACTCCTCGGTATGCTACTCAACCGAATTGAAGCTTGGGAGACAGCGTTTAGGATGCGATAATCTTTCAGAATACACTGCCCTCAGAGGGCTGTTGACAGCCTCTCCTCCAACTCAGTCCTCGAGTTAAAGACAATAGTTGTGAGCGAACGGATGATCGTACACCAACCCGACTGGTCTCATTCGATTCAAGGAACTAATTTCTAACTGAATCAAACTAAACTACCAGTTCAGATCTGAAGTTATTTAGATTCATTAATATTTCAACCCTTAAAAATGAGTATTATCCCCTAAAGGCCCGTTCACACGCACATGCCATTAGCGCAAACCAGCTTGTGCAAGCCAGTTTGCACAGTTAAATCGTTGCGTGTGAACGGAGTTTGCGCAAGCCATTTGGTTTGTGCAAACCAAAAAATATGGCTTGAGTAAAATCTGTCTCGGACAGAAAATCGGCATGAGTTTGGAGCAAAGTTTGAGAGTGAGAATGGGTATTTTCAACCCTTAAATATGAGTATTATCCCTCATATTACGGGTTGAAATATTAATGAATCTTATTAACTTCAGATCTGAACTGGTAGTTTAGTTTGATTCAGTTAGAAATTAGTTCCTTGAATCGAATGTGACCAGTCGGGTTGGTGTACGATCATCCGTTCGCTCACAACTATTGTCATTAACTCGAGGACTGAGGGAGCAGAGGCTGTCAACAGCCCTTTGAGGACGGTGTATTCTGGAAGATTATTGTATCCTCAACGCTGTCTCCCAAGCTTCAATTCAGTTAAGTAGCAAACCGAGGAGTATTAGAGGAAGCATTATTTTTCCATCCTCGGCACCATACAACACCTCCTTTTTGTGTTGGCTTGTGTATTTGATTGATAGTGCTATATGCAAGGTGGGCACACAACCGAGTCTACGAGTTTTCCAAGTAGTGTGTGTAGGTCTTCAGCTCTAGGTGCTCGGCGATTGGCGAACATTCGTGTGTTCCGCTCGTTTTCGGTGAAATACTCACTTCAAAGGAGACGAATATTCGCCTTTAGGCGAGCACCGCCCCGACACACTGCTCGGGTATACAGGAGTGTTGCGGGCTTCAAAAGGTCGATTGTCATTGTGGAAGGCGCTTGCCGAAAGTATAATGAAAGCCTTTCTTCTGTCCTTTGTTTACTTGGGCTGTCGATATTTTGGTTAGTTGAATTGACTGAATTAACGAACATCTATTTTGGTAGGTGAGTACTTGGAAACGCAACTTACGTTTCTCTGCCCCGGTTTATAGAAACCATCCACAGTCTCCTCTGCCTCTTCTTCCTTTTTCGCCACAGAAAAAAACCGCTGCTGATTACCGTATACGCCGCAGCTGCAATGGTAATATCGTCGT
Source organism: Creontiades dilutus (assembly GCA_031894815.1). Classification (NCBI taxonomy): domain Eukaryota; kingdom Metazoa; phylum Arthropoda; class Insecta; order Hemiptera; family Miridae; genus Creontiades; species Creontiades dilutus. The sequence goes on along the minus strand of JAVIWC010005560.1, from coordinate 457,256 downwards.
CACGGGAGAAGAACCGGTACTGACTGAACGACCCGCTACACTCTTCCAAATATTCGTCTTTGTACGAGCGAGCACCGTGCTCAGCGAATCGCGCATGTGTGTGTCAAGCTGCTCAGTGTTCGCCATTTACCGAGCAACTCGGGTAGGTACTTGGCGAACATTCGGCTCCAGGCTAATACCGCATGAGTGTGCCCACTTTCAGATTTGGTTGACCATGATGCCAAGATGGCTGGAACATTACGAACGGCGCATGATTTTTTAGACAAATTTTGTAAAAATATGCCCCATACTTTCGGATAAAGGCTCGGGCTCGCCGCACAGATGGTCGACGGATTTTGGTTTATGTTCAATGAGCGGGCCTATGTAATCGTGTAGCAAAACATTTTTGTAACCCCACATCGAACGTTGTCGTTTTACGTTTCACGGGGCGTAGATTCCGAATCTGCAATGCCCGTCCACCATACGCCACCCAGACCATAAAAGCCCTTGGAATTAATGTAAAAATATATATTTTTCGCACATGGGCTGCATTCTAGGGGTGCAGTTGGTCCTAATTTCTAGCCACCCGATCGTCTCATTGGGCGAAAATGCCGATAACTTGGTTTCTCAAGTTTTAGTACTGACATAGGCAAATGAGGTGTTGATATCTGGTAATTTGGGCTGCTAAATTGACAGCGATGGGTTTCAAATCCATAGAAATTCAACCATAACAAATAATTGCAATGAGCCTAAAGGTGAACTCACAAACCTCACAATCAATCACTCAATGAAATAAACAGTAACGTCATAATAACAATCGTACTTGAAGCGTAAACCAAAAAATGTTAATATGCTCGATTACAAAGGTTCATCGTTGAAAATAATAAACTAAAATAGAACTTTTGATTTTGGAGTAACCGAAGGGGTTCCATTGTAAAAGTTGTGGAGGTCAAGTCGGCTGGATCGAGGGAAAACCTCAGAAGAAAGGAAGTGACCGCTCTCTAATCCTCCAATTAGTTCCTTAATTTGGACTGAGGAAAAAAGAAGAGAAAGTGGGAAAAGGGAATGCGGGGACCCGAAACCAATTCGCAGGTCTTCGATTTAGTGTGGGTGGCAACGAAACGTCCTGCCAGGGCCGACCAAGAGAAGGGAGATTTGTCCTGGGTGGTGGTGATCGTACTTTGTCCTGGGTGGGAGGTGAGAAACTGTTGGAACGGGAGAAAAATCTTTTTTTTCGTTAATCCTCCGTCCCACTCCATTTTCGCAATCCCGTCGCGTATCCTCGGTAATTGTCCATCGTCTCTCGGTCGGCCTCCCTCACCCTCAGCCTCTGCCTCAACCTTCCTCGTAGTTTCACACGAAGTCTCGTAAAGAGCCCCCAAGTATGGGAAATAACAATTATATCGCCCAACGACGGAGCTGGGAGGATTGCGGAGTTGATACAGACTTAAGTTACTTACAGGGAGAGTTACAGGGATGCTGAGATGCAGGGGTGGGTGGGAGCTTTTGTTCTGTCAGCAAGGGTGTGAATCAGAGTCACGCGCCGTTTGCAATCCGAAGCGAAGGAAAGTGATTAGATCCGTCGCTCTGTCGCTCGCCGGTCCCTCATTGAATCATCCAACTCTGAAGCTCCTCAATCATCCAAATGCACCAGAAGCCTCCAGCTGCATGATGTTCATTACTTTTGATGAGCGTCCACGCGGAGCGATTCGATTCATTAACGCATCAAGTCCAACCCATTTAGTAATTACGGAACGTAAAACGCTGCAAATTCTTTCACTGGGGTTTATTATTCAATTGGCTTGCGTTCATGATTTGAATTTCTACTAACCTTTGGAGTGTGCGTGTTTCACAGGTGATAGAGCGATTATTGAATTTCAGGAGATATGCAAAGAGCACGTAAATCTGTTCTCAAACAAAATACCTATTTGGATTGATCAGTTGATCATATTTGTGTGCCTCCTGAAATTCAATAATCGCTCTATCACCTGTGAAACACGCACACTCCAAAGGTTAGTAGAAATTCAAATCATGAACGCAAACCAATTGAATAATAAACCCCAGTGAAAGAATTTGCAGCGTTTTTTAATGGTTATCAGAATACTTCAACCCGTGCATCGGATATAAACCCTTTAGGAGTTCACTCCAGTTTCCACGTTCACTACATCACTAGGTTCCTGCAATCAAAACAAAAACAATAATAAACCAAAATAACGCTAATTTTGGCAGCATAAATCGGGCCATACATCGGGAATGGTTTGACCTACGGACCTGAGGAGAGGCTCATTCGATTCCTCGTGGAAAGTTCTTCAAAAAAGTCCAAATTTAGGCCGCCTTGACTTTTTTTGAGGTTTTTAGGGATTTCACACAACTTTGACAACCCATTAAGGGCACTTTAAATTAAGTGAGAAAGCTGGCTCAATAATTGGGGCGTTGTCGGACCAAGATGGATTTTTCCTGAAAATTTCAGATTTTTTGCTTCAGCCGTTTGAGAGAAATCGTGAATCGTGAAATCGTTGGTTAGAAAATTTTTTTTTTTCAAGAGCGATTACAATGGTTTATTATTGAATAATAAACCAAAAGAATACTGCAACGGACGCTCTATTCACAATCCTGTTAGTTGATTCTTATTTATTTATTTATTAGCAACATGAATAAAATACACATATCCAAGATTCGTTAATCAATATAATAATTGCCCACCAGCCTAAAAGTTTATAAGAAACTTGCGAGGGCTGGTGGAGTTAAGCTCCGGCACTTCACAAAACAAAAACCACAATTAATTTTAGAAAATCGTAATTAAAAAAGTAAAATAAAATGTCAAAAGCGTTTATATCGTACAAAATATTCACTTAAAGTAGTATATTCACATACCTAGTATATTCATAATGCACTTCCGAAATCTTGCTTCACATAAAAAATCAGAAATATTTAATACCATTTATAAATTAAATACAATTATAATAAGGTATAAATTTTATACCATTACAATATAGGAAATACAGTTTGCCCTATTGGATATATTCGTAAGATTGGTGGGTTTGGATGTTGTGTTCTCGTGCTTTCTCCAGGTCTTACAAGAGGAGACCTCGAAAGTTAGTTGCCTGAAGGGATAACATGAATAGTAGTATACCCAGATGGTTTCACTGAGAAGAACCTGTTTTCCAATATAAACTTCCCAATCAATCAACTTTATTGGAATTCACTTATTACTATTTACAAAAAATCGACGATTTTCTCTTCAAAAAGCGACTTTTTCGGGGGGAAATGCTGTAAAATAAGGTCAAATCAGCAAACGGATAACATCACGCGGTTCTGCGTTGATTGGAAAATAATAAATCTAAAATCTTGTATCAATGATTATGTCGTAATTCAGTTATTGAAGAGTCTACGTACTAAATTGCAGCTTGTAACTGTAAAAAGGACAGAAAGTATTTTTGTGATTGAAGGAAATTAGTACTTCATGGCGGATCGCTCTAAATTTTCGAACAAACAATCTTAAGAAATCGCCACATTTCTTTTTCGTTTAGGAACACTGCTAACAGAGTCATTGAACGCCACAACTCACGCATACATAAATATAGAAAGAATGGACCTTGTGTGTAATTTGCATCATTTAAACTTTCGAGTGGTTTTGGACTATCTAATTGGGAAAACTAATAGTTTGTAACGGCTCACTTCGTTCTCAGAGTGTCAACAATGATAATCAACCGAGTCAACTATGTATTTGTTTAAAATTCCTCTCCCGAAACGAGATTTACAAGTGAAAGGGGCCGGGCGCTGCCAATTGGACGTTCTCCAGCTAACCTGACACGGCTTCTGATTTGGATACTCGACTCCAGCTCGTCTGTTAGTTCACAAGAAACACGGCAAACTAATTTCGCTTAAGTCAAAATAAAACTTTCAAACTAAAGTCGGACCACCCGGTTGGTACAGTAGACCGAAAATACAAACAGAACTTACCGGACCGAAAGAGCATCAAAGAAAAGCCCGTGCTTTACAATCTTGAAGGAGTTTTATACGGAGGGAAAAATGGCTATAATAACTCATTTTCAATTTTGAACATTCAACTACAACAATCATTAGAAATATACGAGTATGCTATTTATCAGGCGCTGTTTGAGTCAATCTTACAGTTTGCTATTGTAATATGGGGGAGCACTTTCATGTATCTAATTGATAAAATTTTTAAGATTAAAAAAATGGCATTAAGGGTATTGTTCAATAAGCCCAGGAGCCATCCTAGTGATACATTATTGCATGATTTGAATTTGTTAACTGTCCACATTACATATGCTAAAACTAATCCGTTAATGCTAAAACACAAAAATATATATTTTGCTGATGTGAGACAGAGGCAATCAAAATCATACCGGTTCAAGTTGCCGATAGTGAAAAATACATTTGCTCAAATGACGACAAAATACAGAGGCATGCAAATAGTCAATAAAGATTTTGAAAAAATTAGAAATCTAATGAAGATAAACAGTGAGCATCTATTCAAAAAAGAAACTTATAAACTAATAAGAGATAACCCATATGAGGGGGTAATACCGTGCACTTAACTTTGGAACCAAACAGTTAAGGGACAGAACGTCATAAAAATGTTTTTCTTGGACGAATGGCTCGAGAATTTATTCTATTTTCGATATCTGAGCATTTCCCTTACATAAAAGGATTTTTAAAGGAAAAACAGCCGTGAATGTTAAAAAAGTGCTTTGGGCGGCATTTCCCACACTGTGGGGTAATGCCGCCCGCACTATGGGGTAATGACGCCCAACCCCGAGAACTGAATTATCTTCCCCTCTCAACCGTCATTCAACCCATTTTTTCCAAAGTTAGAAGGTATTTATGACAATAAAAACCATGAAAACAGTCAATAAACTATAATTAAAATGAACGATGACTTAGAAATAGGTAAACTACAGTCTTGTATATAGAACTTTTTTGAACCCACACTAATATTTAGCTTTTCTTTCTTTACAAAATTATAAAATAGCCTTGCATACACCACATAGTCCGTGATCAGGTCGTCCCATGGAACACATGTAGCGGCTGCTGTGATTGCAGTGCTCGCAATTCCACTTTGGCGAATTATTATCGGCTTCTTGGCAAATTGTACACAAGCTGTCCACAAAAGACGAAGTCAAGAATTCTTCAACATCTTCGTCTGTGTCTACAACAAGGAAAACAAGTCTAAATTTCAAATCAATCGGTTCAGGAACACCTTATGAAACAAGTGTGTGACCGTATCGCAAAAGTGTAATAAATTGCAAAAAAACGCTGCAAATTTGATTACACATGGGTTTATTATTCTTGTGTCGAACTTTATTACACCTAAACTCATGTTTCTTTGATCCAACCCTGTCAGATGGGATGGGGCTCGAAAAAGTACGGAAATATTGTCATTTTGCACCATTTTACCCCATGGAAATGGATTTCCTCGTTCTGGGTCAATCGCACAGGTTTGGGACCCACTCCAATCGCTTCAGCGTCCAAAATTACATGGAACACGATACCCCACATGGGAAAAAACCCATTTTTGTTTGAGTTTGACGAAAACCGCCATTGGGTATTTTTACATAACGTCTAGGTATGTTTTTCCAGTTCAAATTTATACTCGTTGTGTCCCTTTTTTCATGTACATCACGATCCTGGTGATGACATGATCGAATTAACTATTAGATCACGTTTGAATTGCTTAAGACGTAAGTACCGCACCGTAATTAGGGTCCGATGCGAGCCGTCAGGCCACTACCTAGAGGCTTGGATTTGAGCTGCGTTGCCAGACCCTGAGGTCTTCAGAAAGTACCGCTCCTACGTGGGCAGGAGTATAGGGCCGCAAACTCGGAAGCTGACGGTATGCTATGGTTACACCCCCTTGAATATCCTGGTGAAATGTCAACAACCTCAACTCTCGGGGTCGGCTTAAGTTCTGAATTAGCTTAGTCCTGAATTTTACTTCAAGATGCTGAAACCCGCCCTAACTGGTTGAGCCATTCGGCCGATTTCTCGAATCGCTTTGTCTGTGGGTTGTTTTCTTTGAGCAGAACCGCTATATTGTCCTCCAGATTGGCTGCATCTTTCAAAATATCGTTCTTCGTTTCCGCCAATGACGATATTAAGGCGTTGGAATGATGACGTCATGGTTTGTCCGATCGCAGCGGTGCAACCGCCGTTCCAGGAATGCAGTTGGCGTGCGGGTGAAAATTCGTTGTCATTAGTCACAGTCCGGTCCCGTGCGCCTCGAGGTCCTCCACATCTTGCGCCTGACGTTTCTCTCACGCTACTCGTCACGCACCGCCAATTGGATACCGAGCTGATGAGGTCACCAGGTCTCATATCCACATTCACGTCACTACCTTCCTAAGTCCAGTTTGCTGTCACTAGATGATGGAGCTTTGCGAGAGGGTTCTTGATACAAAACACCCCATTAGCAGCTAATATCCAATTTTCAGCGTTCTACGTAAAACAGTATAGGAAATGAAGCACCATACAGAAGAACAAAGCATAGAAACACAGTTCCGAGCTCTCCAAGTAGATCGTGATGTCTTCTTCTCGCTGTACCAACTCAGAAGTCGTCTAACTAAAATCCTGCACTGTACATTTCATATTTCCATATTGTAGGGTGAATAGAACGGAAAAACAGTCCACTATAATTTTTTTGTCATTTTCAATAGCTAGCCTTTGTAATATACCAAGAACCAGAAGTTAACCCCCCCCCCCCCAACAAATTTGGAAGTTTTTAGTAGTCTGTTATGTAATCCATTTGTTTTAGCCCTTTAAATTTAGGTTGATCGCGAGTGATGCCGAGAAACCAAGTAGATGCCTTATGATATTGTTTTACCCAATTCAAACTTGCAAAAAATCTACAGCACATCTTCTTGATGATGTAAGTCACTTCATGGTAAATTCGTTACATCAGCCCCCGTGCACCGTCACATCAGTTCATTTCTTCTTGGACAGTTGAACGCTCGAGAACAACCAACAATTTTAATGGAACGACCGAACCGGTGATTTCATAGCGCCCCCATCGAAAAATGTTGGGAGGGTAATGTTAATCGGAGCCGACGATATGTTATACAGGACCCCATGAACAATGAGACACGTGGCCCGAGAGCGTTTCCCAAAACGCGGCAGGGACGTAGCCCTCATTTGGCTCTTTATGATGAGAAAGACTGGGGGTATGATGTGGAGGGGGTTGTGGATACTGAATGGAGTGAGAGGAGAGGTGATGTAGGAGCGAGTCGGAGTGAGAGGGTGGCTTTGAAAATGAGCGTTTTCGCCTTTTGTGGAAGCTGAAACAAAGAGCGGCAGAGCATAATAGCGAGAACGGGAAGGGAGAGGGGAAGTATGCAGAAGGCAGGGGAAGGGGGGTGAGGTACTGAAACAAGCCTGGAACAAACGTAATTCAAGATAATATTACTTGCCAGTGCTCCGCAAACGTTATGAGGGCCCAGAAAAGGCGTATTTTTGAGAGAGAACTTCCCCTTCTAATCAGGGGATAATATCTACGTATTGGACATTTTGAAGAGGGAGCTCTTCCCTGCTTATGAAGATTGTCATAGTTGAACAGTAATCGATTAGAAATCATTATTGTTTATTAATCGACAATCAAATGCGTTGTCAAACGGAATTAAACAAAAGCCAATAAATATCCAAATGTAAAATAAAATAAAATAAAATGTGCTTTTTTCCGGATCATTGTTTTTACAGTTTTGGAGATATTGAAATCAAAATTCTCACTATCATCATGCGTTTCAGACTACCAATAACTATTTGCGTTTCGTGTGTGTTTGCTTGTCTCTCTGGCTGTCGTGTGTCTACAAGTTCTCGTAACCCACTTAATTTCTTCTACTTTCATCCTGTTGAGGTGAACCCAAGGAGGATATAAACGGTTGTGCAGTTAACTGATAGAGGCTGTATTTCAAATGAATGCGTACGTGCTCAATGAACGAGTATGGAAATATATAATTCAATTCGTATTTGTTGATATCAAATAAATAAAGGTGTTGTTGAATAAAACCTTGGGCGCTTCTGCCAAAGTTGAGGTTTCGCGGGTATCCAACAACATCACAAAATATGCTGCTTTTCCACTACTTAATTAGGGAAGTGAAGTCACTTTGATAACTAGGATATGAAGTCAGTCAAGTTAACAAGGGTGTAAGAGCAAGCTAAAAACGAAGGAGAGAACTGAGACCGGATTCTGTTAACCCAAAACGGGCAAATTTTGTTTTGAGGGGAAGTGAAGAAAATTTAGAGTGGGGAATCGCGGGGAGCAGAGAGAGGGGGATAGTAGAAACCAATCAGGGACGGGGTTACAATTACCCCGGGAAACCCCAGGGTGCTAGGGGGGAAGACTACGAGTGACTGACCGTTTGCCAGAAAAAAGGTGGCTTGGGAAAAACCAACGGCACAAAACAGCTTGGGGGATATTGAGTCCATTAAAGGCTTTACATAGTTTCACAGAGGAACGGGTTTCAATGACAGAGGTATCAACAATGACGAGTATGGTCCCGTTAGCTGCGGGCGTTGAATACGAGTCAAGTGTGGTTTTCAAAAGGTAATGACCCAAACACCGAAAAACTCTTCATGATCCAAAACCATTTCAGATACATCTGAACACATCCGATCAGAATGATATTTTGAGAGTTGTGGAGGGTTCTTAATGAGTTTCATTGCTCTCTAATCAATGTATTGATTGATTTCCTTCATAGCAGTTTATTGATTTTTATTTCCAATTTAATATTAATTTCAATTTTAATGTCCGAATGACATTCTTTCAAATCCGGCACTTCAAATTTCAGTCGAATTTGAATTACAATCATATCCAACTTGGCAGCTATTTTTAAAATGGTAACATCTACATTTCCAAAAATGAATATTTAAAAATATAGAATACAAAATAGATATATTTTACAAATACAATATTCAGTAAAGTTCACATTTAATTAAGATGCTCCTGATTGTAACTCACTTTCCGCGTGAGCCCCAGGATCAGGCTAAATATTGATGTATTTGCGGATAATTATGTGTATTAGTACCTAAATCTAAGCTGCATTTAGCAAAATCTTGATGTGGAATTTAAATGCTGGTCATACTTTCTGTACTAATTGAATTTAATTAGAGTTGCGGAAAGACATTCTAAATTTAATAGAAGGCAAATGTGCAAAATGGTGAAGAAGTAGCATCCGTCGCAGTACCTAACCATGGTTGAAGGAGAGATTTGTGGGTAGCTCGTACCCGACTATAAACAATTATATTTGAAAGACTTTCATAAATCTAGACTGATTCTCCCTTAATGACGCTCGGTATCTTCCTGGATACCATTCCTTCAACCTCCACTCCCCGAAAAGGAGAATGAAGGATATAAATAAAAATGGGTTCTTAGTCCAATTTAAAACCCAATTGGTATAATAGAGTATCTGTCAACGGTCATTTATGTTTTTTCCGGTTTCTAAGTGGAATGCTAGAGAACATGAACCAGGATACCTCTCTTCCGGGAATTTTTACTTTTGAACGCAATAAAATCATTTTCCAAACTTTTGGTGTTTTAGCGATGGTTGAATCATACTTGACAGAAATATTACTAGAGTTGTAAAATGTAGTCAAAATTTGAAAATAATCGTTAGCAAATGCTCAATAATGGTAATAGTAAGAAAAATAGAGATACCATGAGTTTCATTTCTCAAAAAGGAATCGTACAAGATACATATAAAATAGAATTTAATCATTCATCCTTTTGAAATAAGTTATGCATTTATAGATAAGCAAAAGACAAATCATTGAATTAAGTTGTTTTGGGATATAAGCTGAACAAGTCATTAAGAAAGAAATATGATCAATTGGGTTATTAAGTATATACAGAAATTGTAAATTATAAATAAAGAATGACTTTTGATGATTGTATTACAACTTGTCAGGTCCAGTACAAATTTCTGACAAAAACAGATGTTGCTTTTATATTTTAAGGATGTCCAGGAGGAAGTTTCCGTTGATAATATCGCTGAGAATTGGGGATACATCCTTGAAGTTTGAGCATTACTACACCGGTCAACACGGCTATCAGAACAATGTTTATAGCTGCTTTCAATCTTAATATTTCATCCCGCAAATACTACAAACTGTGATAGTTGTAGTTGAACGAGTGCAATATTGACGACGAAATAAACATAAATATAAATCTCTCCAGTTTTCTTTCATTGCCCCGATGTTTTTTTTTTTGCGAGGAAAACACGATATAATTCGTCATGAGGACAAACAGCCAAAAACTTAGGTGCTCCTTAAATCTTCCCCCAAAAGTAAAACAGGCGATCGTTACGGGGACGAAAAAACGGTTAAAATGAACTGTAAATCACCAGTCACAGTTATCGTTGACGATGAAACCATGCAGAAATGTTTTTTGTTTAAATCCTCTCTCTATCTCTCGATCCGTCTCTTTTTCTTGAAGAGAGAGGGAGAGGGAAAGAGTTTTTTGTGTGGGGTTTTTTTTGTCAGACGTATGGGTGCGGGCGGTTAAAGAAGGTTGTAGGAGGTTGAGTGCAGGAAACGCTGTGAATTTATGTTTGCGAGGTTCCTAGAGGGTGAAATGTGCCCGGCTCCCCGAAGCGGTAGTTCCCCAGATCCGCTGGCGTAGTTACACTTATTCTATTTATGTTTCCCCTTCTCTCGGGACCGTTAGCCAAAGCGCCAAAGGGTTTTTTTTTCTTTTAGCGAAGCCTCGCTCTGACCCATTTGTGTATTGGACGAAATCCCCGGGAAAATAATGAGTGAAAACAAGGGGAGTCTCGAGGGGGTCGTGACGTATATCGGAAACTACGAGGCCTCGGACTCCGTTCGCCGCTCTGGATGACTAGAATTTCTATGGCCGATTCCAACAGCGGTTTATTCATTTACACAAACCAGCCATACTAATTGATAATATCAATTTTATGGCAGCTGTTCTCAGTATCTTAGTGTTAGATTAGAAGTTCTCAATTTGGTGTGGAATGTTGACTAATTGGTTAGTTAAGTTTAGTTAGTTAATTTGGTTCTGAATTTTTTCGGTTTTTGGTTTATTATTCAATAATAAACCATTTTAATCTCTCTTGAAAAGAAAATTCTACCCCCCCCCCCCCCCCCCCTGAAAATTTCATGTTTTACGTTTCAAAGGGGGTAGAATCCGAATCTGCAATAAAAATTTTTCGTCCGTACGCCGTACGCACGATTTCTCGCAAACGGCTGGAGCAAAAAATCTGAAATTTTCAGGAAAAATCCATTTTGGTCCGGCAACGCCCCAATTCCTTGAGCCAGAACTCTCACTTAATTTAAAGTGCCCTTTAAGGGTTGTCAAAGTTTTGTAAAATCCCTAAAAACCTCAAAAAAAGTCAAAATTTGGACTTTTTTTGCTCTTTCCATGAGGAATCGAATGAGCCCCTCCCCAGGTCCGTAGCTCAAACCATTCCCGATGTATGGCCCGATTTATGGTGCCAACATTTGCGTTTTTTTGGTTTATTATTGTTTTTGTGTTGATATCAGTAACCTAGTGACGTAGTGATGTAGTAATGTGGATACTGGAGTGAACTCCTAAAAGGGTTTGTAGCCGATACACGGGTTGAAGTGTTCTGATAACCATTTAAAAAATATAAAAAAATGTGAAATTGTAAAAAACTGCAGTGCCGTGCATAAGAGCGACCATTGTTTTTAGTTTCTGGGGTTTTTTTTTCAGTAATTTTGATGGTCGTTCAACCACCATGATTTGAATTTATATTAAACCACCTTCTTGTGGTTTGTTGGTTGACACACCTGTTGATGGTCCTTCTGATAGAGCGATTATTGAATTTCAGGAATATGCTATCACATTAGTCTTTTCATAATCAGTTATGCCTCTACCAAAATACCTATTTGGATTGATCAGTTGATCATATTCCTGTCATACCTCCTCAACTTCGGTATAATCTGCACGTTGTTATTGTGAAACCTGCATTCACCACTCGTTTAATCAATCAATTTCATATTATCTTTGAGGCCCTTAAGGTCCTTATCCTCCTGAGACGTATTGGTTGAGCTCCCAAGTAGCATTAAATGTATTTTCTTCGTTAACCAATGATGCGAAAAAAAAAATCGAAACCATCTTCAAGTCTGAATATTAGTGTGTAAATCCCCGATCCCTGATGAATGAATGAATGAATGAATGAATGCATATTTATTTCCATGAATGAATGACATTCAAGTATATTATAAAAATAATACTTCTTCTTGCCATATTTACTACCTACTGGAAAATACCCCAGCGCTGTGGAACCACAGTTCCGTCCAGTTGTTCATATATTATATTGGTAATATGTACATACCCATATTCTGGTGTATGACAGATTGCATGAAAACTCGTCAGTACCTAGGTTTTGGTGGAGCTGGATTCGAAACAAAAATAATAATTTTGTCAATTCCTTCCATACATTAAAGGCGGGAAAAAATAACTAATCCAACTCAACTTTTATAAATGATCGCGAATAAGGAATCAGTATTTGTGGGCCCCACCTGAATAAGACAGGTAAAAAGCGAGGGGGACTGCAAATAAGAATTTGTGTTCCTCAACAAGAGAGCGAGGCTTAAATATATGTGCCTATGGCTAGAAATAAAATTTGAAGGGGCTGCAGGGAATGACGATACGACAGAAGGACGAAGGGCGTACAAGGGTTGATTATGATTGAGGAAAAAATAATTTGGATGTTTGTGGTAAAAACAGAGTGCAGATTTTATGTACAATTGGTCAACTCAAATTTGGTCCAATGGTCAATTGGATCAAATGGGTATGCTCAAGGGCTGGCAGGGTAATTTTCGCTCTTTCAGTCTCTGCCTTAGATGCGTTTTCTGTAAAAGCTAGTTTATCATAACTTCATTGCTGAATCGGCCAATATGAAGGGAATAAATTGCGAGGGTTCCGCCGCTGAACTTTCGGCCCTGACCACTCAAAACGGCATTGGTATTCAAATTGCCCTCTAACGACGAGACAAAAGATCCTACCTCAAGTTGCCGGGGCTCGGCTGATGGTGACAAAAGGGAAGGGACGGAGAAAAGACGGAAGGAGCCCGTGATTTAGCCTCCCCCGACGGCGAAGATCCCTTTTGTGCGGGACATCGCAAATTTTATGGGGCAGACATGAAATTAACTCAAAAGGCCGCCCTTTTCGCGAGGGGCGCTTTACAGGGTCTTCCATTTCCTTATGAAATCATAAACAAAACAGTGAAGACCTTCCCTTCTCCTCCTGCCCGAGTTGGGAGCACGCCAACCCTCCCTGGCGCCCTCCAACCCCCGCTGCCATCCTCTTATTTCATCCCCTTTTCCAGAGGGCTAATTAATTTCTCGGAGATTAATCCTCTCTCGTCGCCATTGTTTTACTATGGTAGGTACCTTCCAGCCGAGCTGAAACCTCCCCGTCCAAACGTCTCGCGTCTCGACTGCTTTATTTTCTGTTTCTTGTCACGGAGGGAAAGAGGAAATTTCAAACCAGAACACTGGAACAAGACAGAATCCCATCAACTAGGTCTAAGTGAGCATTCTCAGTGAAAACATTTCCATAACTACCCACATTGTAGTCATGCCGCATCCATTATTTTCTTCAACTGAGGCGAAAACGTCCTGCTCAACTCAAAATTCGTTGACGTTGTCTCACAATCCTGAAACAATTTTCGTCCTCCTATTTTAATCTTTTGATTTTAATAACAGAATAACTTGTTAATACAAAAGCATACTAGTTTCTGAAAAACTGTTTATTGATTGGTTGTTCTTAGTTCTTTTTTTCGTGCTTAAGTACGCCATTATTACTTATCATTTGATACCAAAAACGCTGCAAATTCTTTCACTGGAGTTTATTATTCAATGATTCATAATTTGAATTTCTACTTAGCTTTGGAGTGTGCGTGTTTCACAGGTGATAGAGCGATTATTGAATTTCAGGAGATATGCATAGAGCACGTAAAAAAGTTCTCAACCAAAATAACTATTTGGATTGATCAGTTGATCATATTTGTGTACCTCCTGAAATTCAATAATCGCTCTATCACCTGTGAAACACGCACACTCCAAAGCTAAAAATTTCTCTAATAATCTGTACAATACTAGATGGATTGGTTTAAGATACTTTTATTACTTTTGAAATGCAATTACAGCGAACATCCAGGCCACCAAACTGAACAGAAAACTTCATAACAAGTTTGTATTAACAACTTCATGAATTTTAGGTTCGTCGATGGAGAGGTGAGTCATTGCAAAAATATATGTTGGGAGCACTAGAGTCGACCTTACATGTTTTAAGTCTTCCAAAAGTAGCTGGACTTCTAAATTGTTTACATGAGTGGATAGCCCTTTTCTCAGCGAAATTCAAGAATATACTCGTGAATCCAAAACATTTCCAATATTCGTCATTGCAAAGCTTCAAGCTTCTTCCATTTCTACAAACGATTCATGCGCTCTCTCACGCTTCCTTGTTTGTGGAAAAGCGTAATGTGCAGCTCCGTGAAGAATAATTCCAGAATTACAGACAGGAATCTCTAATGTGTAAAAGGCCTTAGGCTCTTTCCTCCCGAAGTGATCGCACAAGGAGAAAGCACGGGGTAACATGTAACCAAACAGGCTTGAAAGGGGACCTTTGGGAAAGGTGGAAAAGCGTCGTTACAAAGGTTGTTAGCCGCGAGCGGTGAGAGCAACTTTTAATGGTCGCTCAACTTATAACTACAATGGCGAGCGAACCTGCGGCCTCCTTCGGCCGGGGAGTTGACGTTTTGCCGCGGCCCCGGGGTTCGAGAACACGCGACAACGTTTATAACGACACTCGGGAGCTAACTGAAAGACGAGTTTTAGAGAACTGGCCGAACTTGGTGTAATAACGTCTTTAATGACCGGGAAGAACCACGAGGTTTCCGCAGGTCGTCCGCGTGAGGCTGATAACTTGTTCTTACTCTTCGTCATCTACTCTAACGGGGCTCCAGGAGTTGCATCGAGGATTTCACAGTTGCATTGGAAGTTTTCGATGTAGAAACAAATCGAAACCAGGCTAAGCTCCCTCAACCACTGAATTCAATTTGAAATGTTTGGGTGTCTTGAGAATTGGTCAAATTACAGGCCTCCTAGTCCTACGTCTCGAAATATTTGACGTTCTCCTTCAGGGCTAATAACAGAGGATGGATACATAGCATTTAGAAAACATTTCTTTAATATGGATGAGAGTTAATACTGACAGACAGACTCTTTTCTATGTTTTTATTCCAGTTTAATTTGAAGTCAAGTGTCAAACCCAAGTATTTAACTGCTTCAGTATGCGGTATTTTATTCGAATTGATCTCAACATCCAAGATTTGGACTTTTCGGTTAGTGAAGTTGATGTGGGCTGATTTTGATTCATTCAGCTTCATTCTCCACATCTTGGTCCACTTAGAAACCTCAGTAGTAGACGTCTGTAGTTTGCGTGTTGCAGCTTCTATATCATCTCCAACAGAGATCATCTGCAACTTACCGCAACAAGAAGGCACAACTGTTGCCACCTTTGCAGATGATACGGCTATCCTCTCTGTTTGAACAAATATGTTCTCAACTCTCCACAGACCCAAGCGTAGATGAACAACGGTTTTGTACTAGGTCAGCCTTGAAGCAAAAGTGCAGGTTTGCTATCAATGACCTATTTAGTTGGGAACAGAAATCTCTTAGGCTGCTGTATAGCTTTACACTACCTATAGCAATATCTTGCTACCTACTTTCCCAAAATTAGTAAGTAGTAGTATTAGTAAGTTTGAAGGAACCAATCATATGATAATAAGGGACAGATTAGTCTTGTAGAGTGATGGATGCAATGGTTTCCTTTCGCTCCCTGGCACAATCATCTACTTTACAGTCATTGCTTCCTTCTGCTTATTTTCAATGTATTAGTAGCATAGTGTTGCATGGCATGAGCTTTGGGCAAAGTTGTTTTCCATAGTAGCCTCAAGTCTGACGTGGTCTTCAGTCACCAATGTGAAAAGTTCCGTTGGCCTTATGGATTTTCCTTACAGTAGCACATCAGTTCTAGGCTGAGTGCTTTCAGGATTGACAATTCCTATCATACAAGCCATAGAGTGGAGACCGTGTATATTGACACGTTACTGCAGTAATCAAAACAACCAACTTCTAACGCTAATGAGTTGATAAACGGGAATGATCGACTTAGCAACCTGTTATGTTTTGAAATGTGCCTATCTCAAAGTAATCCAACGTTATTACGCTCGAACCGTGCTTCTCCCTCCCCGCTGACGACGTTAATTTCCTTTTGGCAATAATTGAAAAGCCCGAAAATTCAATTTCCAGTCCCCCCCAACCCACAGGAAATACAAGGTGAAGCATATCGGCTACTTACCCACTCAGCAGTCACTACCCGCCTGCCACCCTAATGGAATTAGGTACTCCGAGGGTAGGTGAACGGGGGGCGAGATAAAACAAGCGATTAGAAACCCCGTTCAATGCCGGATCGCGAGCGAAGCTTGTCGAGCTAAACATTGAAACATTACCACGAAAGCGGTAATTACGCGGCTGATAGTCGGTGGAAGGGGGTTTGATGAGAGGGTATCACAAGCCACCGTCAAGAATTATCCGTGTAATTAAAAACTAACTCATGCACACAGGAAATTACTCTCATTGCTAGGTTTAAATGATCAAAAAGTACGTTTCATACCTTTTTGGTTAAATATTTTCAATTATAAACCTCAACATTTGTGGCTTTATGTTTCAAGATGAATAGGATTCAAATATTGAATGAAAACTCGGCGCTCCGCGCCTCGCCAGGGGGCAAGCCCCATGGACCCCCTTTTGCTTTTATTTAGAGACTACTGCCACAAGTATAGGAACGTAGAATACGCTTTAGCCTCGATTGAACGCTGAACGTTCAACGATGATCATCGAACGTTTATTGTCGTTTAAGGATCGTTCATTAATGTTTTAGTATTGTTGATTATCGTTAGAGAAACGTTCATTAACGTTTAAGGATCGTTCATTGGCACTCGTGGAACGTGAATTAACGTTGATGAGCGCAACATTTCACATTATATATGAAAAGGTTGCTGTGTGAGAGAAAATAATGAATTCTTTGGATGCAATTAATGCTCTGGCAGATTGTCCAGAAACACCTCTGCTGAAGGTAGATGAAGTAGAGCAGAATAAATGGTATAGAATGGATACACTCAAGAGAGTGTCGCAACTACTACACATGGATGTAAATATTCTTATGTTTATTGGTCTCGCGTCACCGTTTTCGTTCCCGGATACCATACCCTTTTTCGTTCCACTCCCGCGTGACACTTTTCGGCTAGTTAGTCCATGGATAAAGCGTATTCTACGCTAAGAAATCCACCGTACACCGCATAGTGGGGCAGGATTGCCGAAAACGCGAACTTGAAACAAAAATGTGAATTTGGTTCTTAATTCTAGACACGCTGAAAGTCCATGAATCGGCATGAGTTTGGCTAAAAACGACCAAAACCCTTGAGAAAAGTTAAATATTAATAAGCAGAGCTTAGATAGGAAACGTTTATCAATGAAAAAGCGTTGAACTTGTATCTACCAAAAACGATATTTCGCGTCGCGCCCATCCTTAAGAAATGAATGATTTTCAGAGAAATAGAAGAAAAAGTTTTGTTAGAGTTATAAAAAATGGTGAGCACCATTTGATTTATTTGCTCTTTCCACGACAAACATTGATCTAAAATTACCCCCAAGATACGAACAGAAACACAAGGCCAATTGGACGATTCACAGGCAGAAGAATGACAATGTTCAGAATTTCTGGAACACCTTTTTGCCTATAACTTTCCTCTATAAAATGGGATTTATCAGGCTTAAATTTCTTGTTCATAATATTCTCCATTGTTTTATCGTTGTAAGGTTATTTCCGTATGTTCAACTACTTCATTCCATGAATGACGGCCCGTCTTGCCAAAAGCTTTGTCATCAGCTGAAGCTAAAACATCCCCTTTGATATTCAAACTGAGCATAACATTTACACAAACTATAAACAAGATTGGCCCTAGTACCGAGCCTTGAGGAATTCCCCTTTGAAAGATCAAACAATCACTTAAGATTTCACCAATTTTCAGTTGATGTGGTTAATTTTCGTGTGTGTATCTTTGTCGTATCCATATTACAAATCCGCCTTGAACTTCAAGTTCATTTAGCACCCTGATAAGTTTTGGTTCATTATTCAATAATGAACCATTGTAATCGCTCTCGAAAAAAAAATTTTAAACCCCCCTGAAATTTTCATGGTTTACGTTTCAAAGGGTGTAGAATCCGAATCTGCAATATAAATTTTTCCGTCTGTCCGCCGTACTCACGATTCCTCCCAAACGGCTGGAGCAAAAAATCTGAAATTTTCAGGAAAAATCAACATTGGTCCGATAACACCCCAATTCTTTAGCCAGCACTCTCACTTAATTTAAAGTGCCCTTTCAGTTTTGTCAAAGTTTTGTAAAATCCCTAAAAACCTCAAAAAAAGTCAAGGCGGCCTAAATTTGGACTTTTTTTGAAGAACTTTCCATGAGGAATCGAATGAGCCCTTCCCCAGGTCCGTAGCTCAAACCATTCCCGATGTATGGCCCGATTAATGGTGCCAACATTTGCGTTATTTTGGTTTATTATTGTTTTGTTTTGATAGCAGTAACCTAGTGATGTAGTAATGTGGATACTGGAGTGAACTCCTAAAGTAGCCGATACACGGGTTGAAGCATTCTGATATGCATGAAACGCTGCAAATTCTTTCACTGGGGTTTATTATTCAATTGGCTTGCGTTCATGATTTGAATTTCTACGAAGCTTTGGAGTGTGCGTGTTTCACAAGTGATAGAGCGATTATTGAATTTCAGGAGGCACACAAATATGATCAATAAATAGGTATTTAGGTTGAGAACCGATTTACGTGCTCTATGCATATCTCCTAAAATTCAATAATCGCTCTATCACCCTGAAACACGCACACTCCAAAGCTCAGTAGAAATTCAAATCATGAACGCAAGCCGATTGAATAATAAACCCCAGTTAAAGAATTTGCAGCGTTTTTTATCGGAAACTATATCAAAGGCTTTTGTTAGATCTATGAGGACAGTCAATACTTTTTTACTCCATGTCAAAAACAAACTACTAAACTTGTTATGCTTTCAATGTCATCTTCTGCGTCAAAAACAGTATTTTTAAACCAAACTGTCAACTCAATGAAGGTGTGGACTGTAGATGAGTTTAATCGCTCTCAAATCGATACATTTTCGAATCCTCAAATGTAAAGTACACTATATATCATCTGCTCAGAACTGATCGTACTCAAATGTCGAAGTTAGTTTTGGAATTACGGTCCTATAATTTCATTTCAATTTCGCCACGATCATATCAGTGTTATATCCGCTTTAGAATGATTGCGGCAGACCAGCAATAAATGTCGACTAACCTTTGGAAGGTGATGATGTCTGTGGGAACCTGTGCCCCGGCATTTGTGGGAAGGGTTTGTGTGGAGCTTGTATTCAGCATGTTTCGAGACTGTCTAGAAATGTTCATAAGATCGTTCACCTGAACGAAGAATTCATGTGCCACACCCAACTTGACGTTTTTTCAATACTGAGGTATGTGGCGTTAGTTATGACACCGGGGTCGAACCCTAAGTAAACTATCGACGCCCTCTAATTGGCAGCGATCGAGGAAGCGCCAAATGCCGTCGAGCATCAGATGGGCCCGGGCGTCGCTTTTGTGCCTCCACTTCCAACATCCGATCCGATCACTTCGCTCCACAAACTCCCGAATCCGCAACCCCTCTCTGACGTTCGGGCTCCCGGTTAATTAGTGGTTACGGCGTGTCGCACTCCGAAACTGTTTAATATTCAGGTATCGGCGAAAGGGAGGACCCACCTGTTTCGAATCTGAATGGTTGCGGTGCCCCCGTCTGAGGTGAGCTGAATTTCAACTCAAGACCACATGGTTCTATGATTGCGAAAATGTTCTAAATATTTGTTTTGATCGATGTTCCAACAACAGAATCATTATGTGTTTTGAAGTACTCCATAACCGTGTTATTGTCAGAATGAGAAGATAGCCAATATATGAACTAGTTTTTCCAGTGACGGAATGTGGCAAAACTAATGGTCACGCGTTTTGCTCATTCCTATTCATATTTTATTGTATTATTTTTTTTTCCATGTTTCAATATGTTATTCAAAAGACTTATCGCAACAAAAACAAATCCGGAGTCAACTCCCAGATATTTTGTTCCTAAAACAACCTTAAAGTTGAGAAAGTTGGACCTCAACGTGGTCGGGGAATGTCATTTTGGATGTTAAAATTGAAAATTTCATCATTTCCATTATACTTTAGGGATGATTGATGGATGGAATTCGTTAAGCAACTGTGTTAGTATTCTTGACTTTTCCATATCAAAATCACTGGGGTTTATTATTCAATGATTCATGATTTGAATTTCTACTAAGCTTTGGAGTGGGTGTTTCACAGGTGATAAAGCGATTATTGAATTTCAGGAGATATGCATAGAGCACTTAAATCGGTTCTCAACCAAAATACCTATTTGGATTGATCAGTTGATCATATTTGTGTGCCTCCTGAAATTCAATAATCGCTCTATCACCTGTGAAACACGCACACTCCAAAGCTTAGTAGAAATTCAAATCATGAATCATTGAATAATAAACCCCAGTGACAGAATTTGCAGCGTTTTTTTTTTCAAGAGCGATTACAATGGAAAAATATTCTATTTGAAAATTTTAAATTTCGTAAGACGGAGCATGCAGATCAGAATGCTTCAACCCGTGTATCGGCTATAAACCCTTTTAGGAGTTCACTCCAGTATCTACATTCACTACGTCACTAGGTTACTGCGATCAATACAAAAAAAAACTCTTGTGTTTGTTTTGATCGCAGTAACCTAGTGATGTAGTGAATGTGGATGCAAATGTTGGCACCATAAATCGGGCCATACATCGGGAATGGTTTGAGCTACGGACCTGGGGAAGGGCTCATTCGATTCCTCATGGAAAGTTCTTCAAAAAAATCCAGATTTAAGAAGCCTTGACTTTTTTTGAGGTTTTTAGGGATTTTACAAAAATTTGACAACCCTTAAAGGGCACTTTAAATTAAGTGAGAGAGTTGGCTCAAGAATTGGGGCGTTGTCGGACCAACATGGATTTTTCCTGAAAATTTCAGATTTTTTGTTCCAGCCGTTTGGGAAAAATCCTGCGTACGACGGACGGACGTAAAAATTTGTATAGCAGATTTGGATTCTACACCCTTTGAAACGTAAACCATGAAATTTTCAGGGGGGATTGAAATTTTTTTTTCAAGAGCGATTACAATGGTTTATTATTGAATAATAAACCAAAAGCTTACCAGGAAATTGTAGTTGGCTCTACATTCACTCATATAAACAACCAATTATCGAGGAAAAGTGTAATACTAATGAATTTTGGAAATATGATATATTAACTGAACAAGTCTAAGGGAATCTAAGAATTTTTATTCTGGTCGGTATATAATTAAGAATTATCGTATTGATGAAGGATTGAATCGGTCACATCTTTGTAAATGTTTGCATGTGTTGAAGTTAGCAGGGCATTTTATATGCGATGGATACGTGCCATAATTCTATGATGGCGCATGAAGAGTCATCCTTAACGCTCTTGCCCTGATAACCCCGTCTTCATAACGTCCATCATCTTTTTTTTTTTTTTTGAGGAGAGAGGAAAAAACTCCTTCGCGAAGACGTATCAAAACTGCGACACACAGGAACATGTTGCTCGCAAACCCTCCGCAACATAAAAATGTTATAATATCGCGTGAAACGACCACCGTTGATACGCGGCGACCGTCGTTGGCGACGATGTAAAATCTCTTTGAACCACTGTACCATCTTTACGGCTCCACAGCCCCCTCGGGCTCCTCCGAGTTTTTACGGTTGCCCCGGCGCTCTACTTACGTACTACAAAAGGCCTTACGGCTCTCTCAGCAGTAAAAAAAAAAAAGAAGGGCGTTATGATCTCGTATTTTTCTGACGTTCGAAGAGGGCTAAGGCGAAATTTAAAGATCGCGCACGACGTTCTATTTTTGGGAATTTCTCACATTCTCATAACTTTTTGTTTACACCTGTTCGGCCACAATGAAGCTCTCGGAGCAGCGTATGACTTCAGGATAATATTGATTTGAGAAATTCCTTTCTTCCATCGAGAATTAAAATCTACTACTGGATTTAATTTATACCTATTTTTCGTCAAATTCAGAATTTCTGTACCTGTATTTTCATTGTTATCATTTAAATGATTATAAGGAGTGCAATCCAGTTCTTAGCTACCGACCCGACAGTCAACCCCCGCTCAACAATCCTTCAACTAACCTTCGGGTGGGCTCCTTCCGCCCCTTGTTGTCCCGGGATCACCACTTTGCTGTCCGCCCGAGGGGGTCATTCGTGGACCTGCCACCTTGATAAACCTCTGGTGCTCTGGTTGAATCTACAGATTTTTCCAGGGAGTTGGTTAGGCTTAGTAAGTACCGGTTATGAACACAGAATGCTCTCACGTAAACCCTTGTTAGCCCCCCCCCCCCCACCCAGATGTAGCTTTCATCTCTGTTTACTAGCTCCCCTCCTCTGAGCTAGAATCCCATATTTGTAGGTTGCATAGGCAATTTTTCATCTTCGGTACTTGAATATATAAAATTAATCATTTAAATGATCTGCCTATAGAACCATAGAGGTCTACTGTCCCGCTTTTTTTAAATATATTTTAAACCGTTCCGTAATGATTCAACAACTGTAAAACTGTCTTAAATAAGCATCCACATGTTCAGACACATCTTCAAATGGTCGTCCTAAAATTCGGTACACCCGCACTGACTCTATCTTGCCAGGAAGCCATCAAGTCCCGCATATCTGCTGCTGCTTGCGAAATGAACATTTCTGTCTCATCAAAGTTTGGAAGATAAAAGCTCTTATATTGGACAGCTGTATAGTTACTAGAATGGTACTCATTTAGTCACGGTTTCGCTAAGAATAGATTCTACATCTCAAGTCACAATCATAGATCACTCACGATAGGTAGGTATAGGTTCTTCTATCTTCAGGGCTGAAATTCTCTTCAAGTAGCTGTTGGAAGAAATGGTCTGCAGCCGGTGTTTGGAGATGAGGTCGGTATCCATCTTTGCTTTTTAACAATTTTTGAGCTTGGGGTAACCAACCTTGTGGCGATTAAAAATGGCAACATGCCTATTCAATTTTGAGTACCTCCTTACCTTTGCTGGATCAGATCTCAGGAACTCCATCTTTGATATCAGAATCAGGCTAATGCGATTGTGGAGTAACCTGCAGAACTTCCCTATCAAGCATCTTCATGTAACTTTTGCTGTAGAGCTTGTCTCAACCACATTTCCACCTAGTGACACTTCGCGCTAAATCTTAATGGTAGCTGTAGCGAAATTGTTCATGAAAAACGTAATCTGCATTTCTTCGGCTTCCACCGCCTCTTTCACTCGACTGGTTTAGGTCGGTTATTGGCCATTTAAATATAAATCTTTCCAGACGATATCTCATTCAAATCCAAACCATGAAACCATAAATAACTAAAAGTATGCGCCCCATTGTCTTGGGCAACATCAAAGACAGATGGAATGCGATTTTCTTTGCGTTAGGCCTACTACTAGTTCCTTTTATAATTTTCCCGGAAAAGGTAGTGTGTATTTTCACAAACGAACTAGCTTATTTTACAGTTCACACTTGATTTCGAATACATTCTTGCGTACGCATAATGCTTGGAACACACTTAATGTTGTGCAAATCATATCATCATGATTCAGGTCCAGGTGTCCAGTAAGAATTTTTGCTCCTCTCTAAAAGGTACATGTTTAGCCTCTGGATAGGAGCAAAAGTAGAATCTGCAAGGTTGCATCTTCTTTATCGCTCTAGATGATTGTTTACTAATCACTACTCTTCTTGTAATATCTTCAAGTTGCTACCAAACACTTTATATTCATTTACCGGAACGCCATGCTTATGCGTAAAGAGCAAGTGAAGGGGAAAAAGAAGAACTGACTATCATATTCAGAAAAACGTTTTGGCTGATAGGTCGATACTCGCCACTGAACATCCTCAACAATGTTCTGCTGTACAAGACAGTGCTGATACCTTTAGGGAACTATGAAATTCAACCGAGGGTGCACTGTGAAAACAGACATTAGAATTATCCAAATCTTCCAAAATGAAGTACTTTGGGCAATCGTAAATGTTTCTCGACACGTGAGAAATGGCGTACATCATAGGTGGAGATAATTTAAAAATATGCAACAATCGAAGGCTGCTCAAGCTTAAGAACCCAAAGGCTCAAAACTCAAAGCTATTGGATAAGCTTGTTCGTCGTTTGAAGAGGAGCAATCCCTTTGATCTAGGAATCTGATCTCCCGCCTTTGAGCTGAACTGTAAGATGTCGTACCCGTCACAGTTGCTATCTTGCTACTGTACCAACTGAGTAGGTAGATAGTTACCTACATAAGAGTGCATAATGTAACTAGTTGTTATACAAATGAAACCCTTGGGAAAATGTTTATTATATGAACATGTATCCGAAATCTTTCTTATCCACACTTCAGTAACCCGTAAAGGTTATGTTCTTGTTTGGTTGAGTTTCGGTAGTAAAAGGGATTAGAGAGTGGGGTCCGGGCTCTTGCCGTCAGATCCCAAAGCTGACTGGAATTCTGCAGAGTTGTTCTGCCAAGGGCCTATCACACTATCCGTAGAGTTTTCGGGCTGGTTGTAGCTGTCCGCTGCCAGGTCCTCCAGGTGCACGTCCGTATTGGTCGACGCATCTCTGAGAGATTTGCCGATGGATCCTTCTTTCTTTGACGTTTCGTTGACCTTTTCTTCACCTTTCCGTGATGCTGTAAAACAAGAGAAGGTAGTATGAAGTTCATGCATGATGCATCAATTATTTACTTCATTCTACATTATACTGATAACTTTTTTCAATAATCAACTACAGTAATATCAACAAAAATCCTGCACTTCCCAAAGAACCCCATCAGATCTCCAAAATCTACCAAGTACAACTTAACTACTGCTACCTTATCCCTCTGATCCTAATGGGTACACACATGGGTAGTAAACTGTAGGAGATAGGAATTAATCAAATATTTGCTCATAAATGCATGCTGCAACTTCATAAGCAGGGTTTCTGTTCACTGAAAAGATCTACTAGCCGTAAATAACCAAATTTAATTATTCTTTTCATTCTAATTCCGAGTTATGATTCTTTAGCTAAAACAATTCTGGTTTCTCAAATACCCACTTGTGATGTAAGTTTTACCTGTGTCGCCTATCTTCTTCCTCGCCCTCATAGCTGCTAATTCCGCCGCAAGAATTGTGAATCGTCCTAGAAAATAAAAGCAATAATGAAGGCGTATTATAATTTTTTTGCATGGAAATTGAGGAGCTCTTAGAGTTTTAAAGTTTAGAGTTTTTCCATTTCTCACAAGTGATAATTCACCTATATTTAACCAAGTTGAAAACCGACTAAATCTAAGTGACAATTCTAAACTTATTCAAAAAAGAGTTAAGCCTCATTATAAAAGGTGTATTCTAGTCTGAGTTTAGTTTAGTGGAAAGAAAGTAAATCTAGGCAGAAACAGACCAAATTCAAGTGATAAAATTCCAAATATATTGTATGAAAAAGATACAAACTTGAATGGAAAAGGACTAAACATAAGTGGAAAACCGATGTAGGGAAAGCCGAGTTAGAAAAAATCAAAGTGTGAAAACTCTGAACATTATATTGAAAAGGTCCAAACCTGAGAGTAAAAGGATACACCTATGTGTGAAATAGCAGAACCTAGGTAGAAAATTTTCAAATCTATGTGGAAGTTGAGTATATCAAGCTGGGAACAGGCTGAAAAGTAAGAAGTCGAAACATAATGAAAAACATGCAAATTTGTGGGTAAAAGAACTTAATCTATTCAGAAAAGGAAAGACATGGACATTCAAACGAATCACGGAGAGTAATTCGTCCCAATGGCTGACCATAATACCGCAATTAAATGACGACTTAGATCTCTCACCGACGCAGTTTAGATGCATGGCATTTAACTCGATGGGAATCGAACCAGTGCTGGCGGATAACGAAGATGGTATCGAACTGGTTGCAGACCTGAAAATCCACGGTGGCGTATTTGGATATCCGCGCAGTTAACGCTTACGCCTCCTCCTGCATCTCTCAAACATTTACATCAGTTTCCCAAAATACAGCCAATGCAAAGCATAGGAAATACGACAATGCTGCCGAGGATATGAGGGGCTCGTTTACGCCGTTGGTGATATCCCTTCACAAAGAGTACGACTGCTTCCTAAAAAGAGTAGCAACTGTCCTGTCCGACAAATGGGCGATACCTCTTTCGCAAGTGACCCAGATGGCAATAATACGGGCGGTTTCACTGTGAATTCAAGGCTCGAGGAGGAAAGTCAGCTGCCTTGGGCTTGAAGATGGGGCTCTGACGCCGCTTTAGCCAATCAGAGACCTCACCCTATCAAGTAACGGGTTACTCCCCCTGCTATAGGGGATGACTTAGTTATAAGTTTACTTTTTACTCAAAAATGCAGTGGTAACCCCTGCCACCCATTGTAGATTGAGTGGATACGTTGTCCGAGCGAGCTAAGGCATCAGTCCTCTGGCTGTTTACTTTCAGTGAGAGTTCTGATTTGCCCGGTTCGAATCCGGCAGGCACCAATGATTATTGCCAAAATCCTATCAAGTGTTTGTATACCTGTCCTATCGTTAGACAGTTCTCGATATCACGTGATTCCAAATCGCTCCCAACCCAGGGGTGTGAGGGAATGGGAAGCCACGAGCGAAATCGTCAGACCTGGTTCAGACCCTATCTAGAGGACGGCTAGCGACGTCCGCGACACCTCTGGGTAGTAGGACGAAAATCCAAGGTGAAGTTGAGGTGAATTCCCATTCTAGATTGCCCTGAGAAAGTTAAACAGTAGGTCACTGCGACTAGCCTTACCTGTAACTTTAGCTCCTACATTGTAGGCAAGTATTTTTGCTGGTATTGCGGATCGAACGTCATAACCTTCATTCTGTTTCTCCTTCAGCAGAAATATCCCCGGACGCACGCAGCGCTTCCTTGCAAGGAAATTTTCCGAAGGCTTTGATCTCGCCACCATGATTGGAAGATCATCTGAAACTGTAAATAAATCTTCAGAACCTATGCCCACCTCAACAAAATCACAAATCTGCATATTCCTGAAGAACGAACACATTTTCTACTTTGCCAGTAGTTATTTTAATCGTATGGAGCACCTCGAATTTTTATTGTGCTGCCAATGGCAACATTCTGTTTCACGTAATAGCAATCAGCTCAAAGCTCACCCAAAATAGAAAACCATAGTGCAGTTCTGCAGTCTTGTGCGAATAGAGCGTTCATCGTGTAATAAATAACGAAAATGCCATGTGCAGTCAGGAAGTTGAGGTTTTTTAACGAAATAAACGTAGTTTCTGTAAAAATACTAGCTCATGACTTTAGAAGCTGAATCAAATGGTGGCACCCCAAGCCTCAGCAATTGAGCGAAAATCGAAGTAGTATTTGAAGACACTTACAAGTGTGATTCTAAAGATCACGAACTAATTCGGATGTCGAAGCTGCACTAAACGATGCCAAACCAAACTTGTATAAATATATTAGTATCTTGTTTTACTATACCAATGTTCAAAAACTTGATTTTCGCTCAATCGTAGAGGCTTAGGAATACGTGCCTACGTCCACTACGTCTCACTTCAGTATATCAGCTTCATGTATTTTTGTCACATATTTAAACAGGGAAAAACCAAAAAAAGCAGCAAATTATTCCCCAAAGGTTTTTTTTAGTTTGTAATAAATTGCAAACCAACGCAAATAACTGATCCATCCGCTGTTGTGATTGGGTTTTCATTTGTATACTGTACGTTTCTTAAAGATAAAGAGATTCTCCCACTTTCAGAAAAAAAATTAATCCCTCTCAAAATCAGTGGATGTTCAATTTAATTGAAAAATTTAGGCAAGATACATTTTTTCTAGGACGATTACAAAGATCCATTATTGAAAATTGGATCGATTTCTCCAGAGGCTAGGCAACTTGTGATGTAAACCAGCAATTTAAGTGTATTAATTAGGTAACTCATTTATTACATTAATTGGAGTTTCTTTATTAACTTTAGTTTAAAATAGTTACTTTTTGCTCATTCAATTTTTTTCTTGGTTATACAAGGGTTTATTCAAGGGTGCTTCAAATTCAATAAATTTTTAATTTATTCGTTCAAGTTTTATTTATTAAGTTAATTCATTGTTTAGTTTTGTAGTGCGATGGATATGGATAGTTCCTCTATTAGCCATTGGAAATTTTTCTCTGGATATTGCAGGCTAATCGCATCAACGCCTGGAAAGGGGCAGCTCTACACTAACCAGTGACGAAAACCTGTCATAAGCCTCATTTTTCACCAAACAGATTTGATTTAAGTGATGGTTGACGTTTAGGTTTCAATAACTTGATGTCAAAGACATACATTTTTGTCAAAGATCAAATTTATCTGAACAATTAGTCAGTTTACAAAGGTCAATACTTTAGCTGTAACGTTGAGTTCCCCTGAAATTGAAGCATTTCTTATTCACCCCAAGATGAAACTAAGACAACCACCAATATGAAGTGATGTAAAATATTCTCCTTTGAATCGAAAATATCTTCACTAAATATTATAAACACACAGCAAAAAAATGTCCTCCCAAATTTGAATGTCAGTGACTTACCTTTCCCCTTGCCTTTCGCTTGACCATTCAGTTCTGCGCTTTTTTTCTTCCTTTCTTCTTCATCTTTCTTCGCTCGCTTTATCCTATCTTCTTCTTCTTTTTTCGCTCTTGCCTTGAGTTCTTCGTCTTTCAAAGCTTGCCTCTTTCTCTCTTCTTCTTCTATTCTTGCTCGCTCCTTATCTTCTTCAGCTTTCAGAGCTTGCTTCTTTCTCTCCTCTTCTTCCAATCTTGCTCGCTCCCTATCTTCTTCGTCTTTCAATGCTTGCCTCTTTCTCTCTTCTTCTTCTATTTTTGCTTGCTCCTTATCCTTTTCCTCTTGCAAAGCTCTCCTCATTCTCTCTTCTTCTTCCTCTTCTTCTTTTTTTGCTCGCTCTTTATCTTTTGTTTCTTTCAAAGCCAGCAGGTTTTTCTCTTCTTCTTCTATTCTTGCTCGCTCCTCATCATCTTCTCCTGCTAATACTGCTCTACCCACATCATCTTCATCTTCTGCTATTACCGCTTTCACCCCATCTCCTCCATCTTTCGAATCTGGGCTATTTTTCTCCTCTTCAGCTAATCTTGCTCGCTCTTCATCTTCTTCGTCTCTCATAGCTTGCGCCATCCTCTCCTTTTCTTCTTCTAACCTTGCTCTTTCTTCATCTTCTTCGTCTTTCAATGCTTGCCTCTCTCTCTCCATCTTTTCCTCCTCATCTTTCAAAGCTTGCTTCTTTCTTTCTTCTTCAGCATTCCTCGCCTTTAGGTCCTCAGACTCTGGCTTCATCTTCCCACCCATAGTATCCCCTTGTAAGAAATCATTTCCATCCTTGTTATCTGCACCTACACTACCTTCGTGTTCCTGTGCAGCGCTCGCTCTCACTTCTAATTCACTGGACACGTTACTCTCAATCTCAAATTTATCCAATACACTGGGTGCTGTGATAGAAGGCACATCCTTTCCTTTTGACTCATCCGATAACTTAGCATTATCTTCACCAGCTTCACCGCCTTTCACTGGACTAACTGTTTGAAGCAAAGGTATCAAATTAATCTGAGCAATTAAAACTATGTTAGAAAAATATTCCCAGGTATCAATTACTTGCCCACAACACTCAATTTTCAAATAAATGCCTGAAATATTCACAAATGTTAATTACTTACACATAACATGCAATGCTGTTTTAATGTTGGTAAAAGTTATTTTAGGCCAAATTTTATTAAATTTTAGTACCACAACATCGTATCTGGTTTGGTGATTCTTCAGTCCAATCTTGGTATTGTGATTATTCGATTACTCAATCAAAAACGCTGTAAATTATTACTTAAAGATTGATCATTCCTAAGTTAGATAAATATTTATGTTTAGCAGTTTTTGCATAATCACTCATCTACGTATAATGGATATAGCCAACGTTACATTATCTAAACTCTGCCCTGCGCCTCCACACCTTGTAATTGTGTTATAGATGTCACAAAAGGAGCCCCATTGGACACAAGGGCCTTTCAGCTGATCTCCGAGCCTTAATAACTTGTAAATTACTCCTTAACGTGCCAATGACAGTTGGATGACTCCGTCAAAATATAACTCTGTGAACAGCAGCCTTCACTAGTATCTTTTCACAAAACAAAAGCTAATATAAAATTACCTATAACGGTGCAATGTACAGTACATCCGTACGCCTTTGAAATGCACGGATAGAGCTGCTGAAATTCAACGAAAAACATTAGACACCTACCTGCGCTTCACTTGTCCACAAATTCCATACGTATTTTATAAATCTCGATTTTGGAAGGAACTCTTGAAAACAAAATTCCATTGCAATTATATAAGACGGTCCGATCTCGCAGTTTCACTGTGTTCAGGGACATTCACATTCATGTTAACGTTCTACTTTTCAGACAGAGTTCCAACCCTTAGCGGGAGCAAACGGACGGTCGTAAATAGGGTTCAATAACGAATAAAAAGATAATATTCTTATTTGTTAATATTTCAATGCGAATCCCTTATTTTGGAGCATGTGTGTTTATTTTTTGGAGGATACGTTTCGTCCTTCACCGAGGACTTCATCAGTCTTATTATGTCATCAACGCTTGCAGAATTCCGGCTTAGACATGGTGGTGCCACCACTCATCCCTTCACTTTGTTTCATTACTTGTAGTATGAGCAATTGAAGTTTTTTAGTTGCTCCCTCATCCTTCATAAATGAAAACTAGACGTGATTAAACAATTTTTTACTATTGTTGTTGTCATTAATTGCGTTAATTAGTGGAAAAGAAAATTAAAAATTAAAAAGAGAGAGAGGAGCTGCAGGCAAAACTCTCAATTCAATTGCCCATACTACAACCTACACCCACTACTAATATTTCAACCACGCCGAGTTTAATATTTCAGTGTTGCCGAGAATTCAGCCACAACTAGATCCCAAGTGTGATAGTCACCCAAGTTTCATCAAGTGTGGTCCATTAGTCTAGGAAAAAAGCTCCGGACGACGTAAAGGCCTTAAAGATTTTTTGAAATTTATTTTCGGATTCCAGACATTTTGAAACGTTAAAAAAATAATTTTTAGGAGGTTCTAACATTTATTTTTTCTCGGTTGATTAGGAAAAACGTTCATTATCGGAAATTATAAACAAAAAACCATATAAATCCATTAAACTCTCATCATTAAACCTCATCTACTAAAAATGAGAGAGATTCATGACGCAGCTACCCACAGATAATGTACCCATAAAAATTTATATCAGATCTTAATCAATAGTGCTTTCCTAATGAATGGTCCATAAATTTGCGTTTTAAAGTTATACATACTCTCAGAAAGGCTAAATTTTGAAAGTAAGCTTTTTCGAACGATTTTCTACTTACTGATATTCTGAAGATACGACGCAAAATCTTCATTGTCTTCGGAATCTGTCAACATTTGCAATAGTGCTTGAATACTGTTTTTGCGATAACCCCATAAAACTTTAAGCAACTTTCAATTTTCACCGAAGTACCTCATTTAATCAAATTTATAACTATAAAACTTGAGAAAAGGACATTTGTCAATGGGCTTCATTGAATAACAAAGGCGATTTGTTACTCATCTGAAATGCTTTGAAATTTCACTTGTTATGTACTGAATGACCAACGCGAATCTCTCATGAGCATCAACCTCTCGCAAAAATTAAATGAAATTGAAGTATGGATCTGAAACATTATTGAAGGCACTGAGTGGTCAGCAGGTGCATTCCACTCCCTTCAAAAGAACTGAATATATCAATTAGAGGTTGGAGAAATCGATTATTGTACTATGAAGTGGTGCAAACCTCTTTGTTCTCCTTGCTGCTTTGCAGATTTCTCAGCTTCATTCAGCAAATTTCTGTCGACTCTTGTTTTGTGGCTGGAGGCTCCTCCTCAGCGCCGGACTGGTCACTTTTTTTGGCGGTATCTCCCTCATATTTTTGGCTTAGCGGACTTTGTTCCTGCGAACTCGGGTTTTTCACGATTGGATTTGACTCCCTGAAATAGATTTCAGACGTTACGTAACTGTGGTGAAGTGTCGACAGACAGCAACAGTTCACCATTCGGTAGAGCTGTTAGAATTCCACAGCAATGTATAATATAATGTGTTTTAATGTGCAAAAGAAGTTCCCTTCTTCGGCATTCCATGATTAAGGTCTCCCTAGTCAAACTATGACAAAGTTTCAAGAATAGCCCTCAATTTAGTGGTACACGCTTTCTTCGGATTCCGACAGTACCTGTCACCCTCCTCCTCTAAAGTATTTGCTGTCCTGAAGGTCACTTTGGGCTACAAATTTCGTGATGTGGCCACTCTAGTTCTTGTCCACACTTGCAAGCAGGGTTGGATATGTTAGGTAAGGGGGCTTATATTCTAAACTTGCAAGCCTGAAGAAAACACCTGTTTGCAAAACACTATAGGATACGTCTGAGTGTTCTAGCGGGGTGAGTGCTCTACCAAATAAGCAGGTAGAGGCCTGAGGGTTTAGTTCTTTTTTTGGGAAGCCCCATTGGAAACACAACTCTACTAGGAGAGTGTCTAACCCCCATGATTCCAGGCTTGTCCTCTCAGCCAGGGTAATCAACCACTGCCACCATGAACCCAATGGCAGGTAATGCTCCGCCAAAGCTGTACAAGCTATGCAAACCCATATTACCGATTTTTTGTCTGAGATACCCAGAAAACTGTGTAGCAGTTCCTGGAACTGCTACGCGAACGCGGACCGATACTTCATCGAACCGATGTCTCACAACGCGCCTCTTGGAGGAGCGTCCGCGGAGGCGGAGCCGATGAAGTATCGGTCCGCGTTCGCGTAGCAGTTCCAGGAACTGCTACAACTGCCTATCCCCAAAAGACAACAATTTTAGGACATTTCGTTCCCCCTTGGAAATTTGAAAATGTGCTGGATAATTCAGGCAAGAATAACTCCAACTGCTTTAATGACACTAGGTCAATTTGCTCACTCACCAACGAGCCCTTACTTACTCCCTTGCACCAATAATGAAAGCTTGACATATGTAAATTTATTAAATTGTAATCCTGCCAATGACTTTTGGACTTAACTACTAACTATTAGAGCTACTGCATTGAATAAGTGTATGTAATTATAAAGGGTATCCAACGAGACGTCCACCCTCACTCCAACCTTCTCACACTTTTTATTGCTGATTCAGATTCTATTCTCAATCGCATGCACATTAGAACCCCTGTAGTTTTTTTCAGTAACGCACAACCTGTTCACGAAGAACGCACAGTTGCCAAGTCATCAAAATTGTGCAAACATAAATGTTAGCAAACCCAAAAGTGTGACACATCAATTTTCATCGTTTTTCATTGCTGATTTGGGAATGAAAGCATTCAAATTTACTCAAATGGAAAAAGTGCACGTATTTGAGACATTTGCCAAAAACCATACAGATAGAAAAAAAAAAGTTTAATCGTTGGACACCCTGTAGATAACCCACTGATATGTTCATCAAAAGGGATCGAATAGTTCAAACTGGCTGCTTACCCGGCTTCTCCAGTGCCGACAATGGTCTTAGGATCAGCGACGATTTGCTCACTGTAGTCCGTTGACCTTCTGCTTGCTGACACTGTTGATACGGAATCCCATTCGAATGTCGGACTCTTCTCTCCCTTTGGTTCGTCCTTTTTTGGTGACGGAGTCTCTCGTTTGAGAGACGGACTCTTCGCCTTTTCTCCATCCTCTTTTGGCGATTCAGATTCCCGCTCGGAACTCGGACTCTCCACCTTTTGTTCATTCTTTTTTGCTGATTCAGTCTCTCGTAGGGGAGACGGACTCCCCACCTTGAGTTCATCCTGTATGGGCGATTCAGAATCCCGTTCGGAACTCGGACTCTTTTGTTCATTCTTTTTTGCTGCTTCAGCATCGATGACTTCGGGCTGTTCTTTCTTCTCTTCATTCGCCCCCGGAGTCTCGGTCGTCGGTCGACGAACTAATATTCGTGTTAAACTCGTACGTTTAGCTTCAGATTCGTTTGACGCTGTCCCTGATTTGGCTGGAATTTAGCGTAAGTGGACTTTAGCGAATTATAATAAAGCAACAACAAGTAAAGTAAAGTAGTTTACAACCATTTCAGATTGGGCCTTTACGTTGGACTGCCATTGGCGTCTTGGACGTCATCAGCTGTCTTCCTGAAGGGGATCAGAATTTGGTGTTATGATTTCGCTTAAAGCTGCTCACTGCCTCGCCCTACAGAGCTTGGAGTAATGGACGAAAATGGAAAAAATCAACTTTTTAGTTAACCGAAACTACCTAGGTGAGCTTCCGCGAGGTCAAAAGGTGAGAAACTGCGCGAAGGTGAGCCTTACTAATTGTCTGGGATCCAGAACGACCTATACAGAACCTAAAAGGATTTGGTGGAGAATCTCTCTGACATGGGATTTTGTGAATTGAAGATGGAGTTGCTGGAGAATTATTCATGTGTCTTCTGGAGTTGTCTATGGATTTTTTGTGGAGAATTAGATGGATTAGGATTGTATAGCATTCCACAGTGCACAGAAACCATAATAGTAGCAGGTAGGCTGGTCTCCCTCAACGCTCAGTTCCTTGCCAGATGCCATTGGGTTTACAACTCGTTCTGTACTGTTATGCATTTTGTTTGAAAATTCATTGAACTATTGTACCACGCAGCGTTCCAACACAACTCATGTGTGCTTTTTTTCTCCATGTATACAATAATTCAAGCTTCCGTTTTATCTGTTGTAGAACCCCTGAACATGGAATAAATGTATGAATCGTAGGGAACAAAAACCAGTGTTTTCAATCCAACAGACTGCAACTCAATTTAAAATGTGGTGTGTGTGTCATTCTAGACGATAACTCTCGATAGGGTTAAATTAAAAACTTCGTTCTTTCGCCAAAAATCCAGCATTCGATAAGAAAAGATGAATTAGTTGGGAAACACTTTACAAACAGCCTATTAAATTGGTCAAATTTTAAACATTTTGCGAAAGAAATGAAAGAATATGGCGAAAAATCTTTTATTTTAAATATTTTAGGAGAGTTTCACTAAACAAAATTTATCAATTTGATAATATAAAGTAAAAGTTAACATTAAAGCAATAAATTTTTATGAACTTGGTAATTTAAAAGTTGGAGCTCTAATTTATGCGGAAATTCTTATTTAAATTTCATTAAAACTTGCTATTAAAATCGACAAAAATGCAAAACAATTCACCACGTTGGTTTGAATGGAACTTATGGACTTAGAATAAGTATTTTCGCAAAAAGAAAAATTGTTAACAATTATTTTGCTCACCAGGTGCTCGAATTTCAACTCAATTTAACATAAATTTAGCATCATAATTTTGGAAAATTCTCTCATACGACCATGCTGCATTACTCGAACTTTTTCCTTTGTTGAATATAAGCGAAATAGTGCTCGCAATTGTGTTACGTTCAATTTTATGCATACTGAGCCTTCGATCTAGTTGAAATTGTTCAGTTTTATTTAATTTATTATTGATATGAATTATGATAAATAATGAACCGATATTTGAAGTCATGGGCGGGACCTACATCGATCAGAATCCTTCTTCTTCACCGACACTCTCCGCTGCAGCTTCTGTTTTTCTTCCTCCATATTCGTTAGCGAGGACGGGCGAGTCCACTCGAACCTCTGCGTGACCACCACGCGGGAGTCACTGTGAGATTTTTGTCCGCAACGCTTCCACGATTTTCCGTGACTTGCGATTTTGATCCGAATTTCTTCAATTGCCAATAAAATGCTTATTAATTTATTTACTTTCTCCAATTACAAGATTGGTGGTTCAAACAATAGCGAATAATGAAAAAACAATAATGAATCGAATATAGTTTTTCGAGTATAGTCATGTAGAAAGTTGAAAAGTGTACGATTCTGTAACCAAATTTCGTAAACTTTGTTCCAGTAGTTTTGTAAAAAACGTTCAAACGGCTGGAGGACAGTTCTAAGCTGGCTTTAGACCAGTGGTTCCCAAACTGGGCGATATCGCCCACTTGGCGATGAGAGGTCTCTGGGGGCCGATGGGAGATCAATGGGCATTAGGGGGGCGATGAGTCGAAAAGTGGGCAATAAGGGGGCGATGATCAATTTGCTCAATTTGAAGATAACTCTGGCTGAAAATATTCACAAAATTCCTTGAATTATCAGATAGGAAATTAACAAAATCTTCTAACAAAGTGATGAAACATTCCCGGAACCGATTCGATGGTTCGATTATCGATGTTTTGATTTCGATGTACAACAACACCCTTAGCTCAGCAATATCCAGGTCTATGGACCATCGTTCAGAAATATTTAATCGCGTTCCTGTCATCCTATCTTGTAGAGCGCGGATTCAGCATAGTTTCCGACCTAATTTCTAAGAAGAGGAACCGTCTGCAGATCTCATCGAGAGGAGACTTGAGGCTGAAGTTGATCAAAATTGAACCCAACGTAGAACAGCTGATTCATGCTCACTTGCTAGTTAACCCATCTCACTTGCCTCCGTTTCAAGTTTGAACCTATTTTTCTAAAAATGCTTTTCCAAATATGGAACTTCTTTCGAATGTCAGCGTTTTTTGTTCTTTTCTCACATTTGAGTTTTTCAAACTAGTTCATGTTTCTAGCTGTGAATTTGTGTGAAAAAATAACGAATGTCTTGATATATGTGCGTGAATGTGTTGATATATGTATGTTGTATGTAAATTCAGTAAATAAACAATTTTTTTGTAACGTGTGTTTTCTGCAATGTTTTCATTGTTCGGAGTTTGGACTGACTGGGTACATTTTAGTTTAGGTACAGTCAGTCTTCAGTTGAAGAAATCTTTGCGGTGTGTATGGGGGGAGGGGGGGGGGGGGTTCTATGACGTAACTCGGGCGGCCAAAGTGGACGATGGTCAAATATAGTTTGGGAACCACTGCTTTAGACGGTGCAAATCTGTCTCGGGAGGCAGATGCGCGAGGCTTTAGGACGAGGAATTCTCGCGAGGCAATGCAACGAAACTGATGCGCGAGTAGAGCCTAAACATGCGAGGAGAACCGCGAGCGCTCAGTTACCGCGAGGCAACGCTGGCGACTGGAGGTGCTTCCGTACACTCGATTACCCCGCTAGCAGCCGAAGTTTTAGCTATCATCATAGCTTTACTATTGCTGAGAAGAAGAAAAAGACGTCAACTATTTTACCTGCGAATTTTGCCTTCTGATGCGAAAAAATGGAAAATAAAACAATTAACGGTGCCAGTTCGGTGTGCATTCTATGACCCGCCTGCGTTCTGAGGGTCCCGTCGCGCTCTATCCTTTGTTTGCCTATCTGCGATCAGTACACATTTCAAGTGAAATGATGTCCCATACATATTTAGTAGACAAAGGGTTGTTAGTAAGTGAGGATGAGAACGCTGCTTGCCATAAATGTGATAATACAATGTTGGTGAAAAGAAGA
Source organism: Creontiades dilutus (assembly GCA_031894815.1). NCBI lineage: Eukaryota > Metazoa > Arthropoda > Insecta > Hemiptera > Miridae > Creontiades > Creontiades dilutus. The sequence continues at coordinate 419,568 of JAVIWC010005560.1, read as the reverse complement.
AAAAATCGTAATGGAGAGTGGACCCCCCATTTTCGCTCTCCAGAATCGGGCTGTCAGACATCGAGATCAGTAAGGACGGGGAACAGTTTTTTTCATTACACCGACTTGAACTTGGACGCAAAGGTTAAATTGCTGAAAAAAATGAGGAGCGTTCCTCAGCACCACTTGCAGTCACACCTCGATCACTACTGCTGGAGAATGTATCGTGCAGACAGCCCTGACCAGTTCTTAGCCCTGTTGGAAGATATCAAGAACTTCAATGCATAACGTAAAAGCCCTTTTTTGGTGTATTTATGTCACTCGTAGTGAATTCGACGAAACGGACCGATAGAACGCATTCCGAACCAGAAACGGGACGATAGAACGCACACCGAACTGGCACCCAATTAACGATACGGGCAACACCCCACTAGCGTTTACACTATGCGAATCACCAGATGCGAAACTCCTTTGATGCGCTCTGGAAACCGACTGAGCTCACCCCGCATCAGCTTCGCGAGTCATGATTGGAGTCTAGGACCTTCTACACGGTCCGAGTCTTGGCTCCCGCATCAAGCCTCGCGAGGCAGATTCGCACCGTTTAAAGCCACCTTTAGTTTACTGTTTTCAATAATGAACTTTTGTAATGGACGAAGGAAAACAGGCATTATTACACAATGGGTTATTATTTCTGAATCAGATAGCCCTCCTACGCAGATCGGTGGTCAACTAATAATTGCAGTAGTGTAGTAACCACCATGCTAAGGAGGCTGTCGCCAGCCACTTTAGTTTAGTTAGTATCCTTTGTCGCTCATCTTGCGTGAAAGACAACCAATCGGGAAGAAAACAGTTGATCGTCAGCGATCCCTGCGCTCTCATTCAATTCACGGAACTAATTTCTAACCGAAACAAACAAGAAAACCCACTATCTATCATCAAACGTTTACGAGATTTCGATTTTTGGTTTATTATTTTAAATGTTAATAACAGTTAGATGTTCTATAATAATGAAATAACAATTTTATCTGTGAAATGTTGCTGCAAACAATACTGCCTGTATCCACCTTGGGTCTGTATACAACGTTGGCACATTTTGTACCATCACTTCTACCACCTTGGATCTGGGCTATCTACCCCTCCCCGTTCTCTTTAGGAATGACTTTTTTTTACCGCTAATAGCCCTCAATGGTGATTGATCTTACCCATTTCATGTTTTCATCTTGATCTCAATTTAGTGGTTCTTGTTGGTCTGAGCGTGATGACCGTATCGGTCCATATTCTCAGGTGCTCCAGCTTCCAGCAACCACGTTTCAGTGTTTACATCGTTCACAACCTATTTCACCGTTCTATTACTGTCATTGTATATTCGTCGCTCAGGTCTCTGTTTATTACACCTCAGGCAACCGTTGAGCAGTAGCAACACAATATCATTACAGGTTTGATTACATTTTATACAATCTATACGTTAATTTTGTTGCAAGTAACGGAAGCTTTGGGTGGTTGAGGATGAAGAATCATGAATGGCTTCTTCACATCACATAATATGAAACCCAATGTTAGCTGAAACTGGAAACAATCACATAGCTTTCTCACTAATTATTAACCAATCATTATGACTCTTCCATATAAATATCTGGGGTTTATACTGACGCCCACGCTCTCCTTGAATCCCCACCTAAGGGAAAAATGTGCTTTGGCCAAAATGGCAATCACCAGTATGTGGAAAAAGTTCTTATTCCACCAAAAGATTTCATTTACTGAGAAGTTGAAGGTTTTTGATGCTGTGGTGCGGTCAATTTCATGTTATTTGTCCCAAGTATGGGGCTTTGTTCCGTCTGAGTATGCAGAATCAGTTTTGCATTTCTGTGTTAGGTATATTTTTTCTCTACCTAGATGCACGCCCAATTACATGCCATACTTGGAAACTTCAGTGCAACCTCTCTACTTATATACTCTCCAGATGAATTTTAATTGTATATTAAAAACCATGAAGCTTCCGTGTAATCGACTTCCAAACTATCTTGCAAAGAAGAGTTTTGAGTGCAACGTGTTATGGGTAAAAGAGTGGGGATCTTTACAAGAAAAATATGGAACACCTTTAATGAGTTTCGAGGATGTGGGCGATTGGAAACACCTTATTGAAGAGAGTCTTAGCAAGATAGGGAGAGCAATGGTTAGCGAGTGTGAGTTTAATGCGTTATATTCTCTGAGTTACCTTGAATATCGTGCTCTCAGACTCGAGGATGATGTTGTACCTCTTATGCACATTAAAAGCTTTCAATATTGTAAGTGGCTGTTCACAATTAAAGGAGACCATTTGGCGCTAAATTACAGGCCATATGAATCCACCAACGAAACCTGTGACTTGTGCAGCAGTGGAGATATTGAGAATTGTTTCCATTCCATAGCTAGGTGCTATACGTACTGCGTGCTGTGAGAACAAAAGATTTGGGTGTTTTTGAATTAAATTGGGGCGAATATAAAATTAATAAAATCTGGAAGTCCTAAATTAATAAAATATTGTATGGTGGCCTGGAATCTAAGGTATAAGGCGAAGATTGAATACGGTTTTTAACCATTCTTGAAAGAAAGCTTCTAGCTATGTCAATATGAGTATGTTATGCATATTATTAAGCATTATTCATTTGTTATATTATGTGTTAGGTATATCATTTTTGTAAAATTCATTAAGCAAGTTTATATTATATATTCAATTGAAAGTCGAATTGAGAATTTTCCAAACAAGCAATTAAGTATTATTGATATGTCTCATTAAAGGAAAATGAACAAAAATACTTCATAAAAATTACGCTTTGCTAAGAACTCATGAATTTTTTTTATTCCAATGTGTTCAAAAGTGTTTCAAAAAAGCGGCGAATTGAAAACTTCCTCCTTTTAGTAGAAATCGATTGGAAAATGACCACGAAATTTCATGAAATTGGTACCTCAAATATGATTCAACTTCTGATGCATTACCAACGTACTTATCAATGACAAAATGCTTTATCTATTAATCATTATGACTCTGGCTACGAACAGATTTCAGTTGATGACCACGATCTGCTTTGCGACCGATTATATTCAACTTCTGATTTAACGTACTTATCAAATTAGCAATATCTAATCATTATGACTCTAATCATGAAACCTGTTGATGTCAACTGCTCGCCGAAACTATTGTAGAAATATAATAACAACCAAATATGTTTATAATTCCTGAATCCACACAAATAATATGGCCACATAAAAGATTGAAACTTTGTTTTCACTCTCGGGAGGAACTTTTTTCTCCGAAATCAAACTTTCGCGTCTCCCTATCAGTGTATGTGCCCTTCGTACGTCCGCAAATCCTTGTTACGAGCTAAATTGCTAAATTGAATCTGTGATTTAGGGGTACAAATAGTCCGCTGAGAGGGCAGACAAGGTTTTTTTTCCACTCAGAATGGACTAAGTTTTCAAAATAGAATTCCGAACCTATTTTCGGCCTAGGCCTCATTCTATCTAACTTATCTTCGCCTTGAGAACGAATTCAAATAGGTATAATACTGATTAATATGAAGCAACTATTCGTATAGGTTAAAATGTAAAAATTCAAGATCAATTGAGGGGTTTCTTCCAATAACCAAATTAGTCCAAAACTTAAAAAAACAAGATACAGGTAGCATTTTATTCCTCAACAATCCAGCAATGTAGAGGAAAGATTGTTTATGTAAGAACCGTGTATGTCCACTTGCTGCAAGGCTTCAAACATTGGTCTGTTGACAAGAAGAAAATAGTGTTCGGCGTTTCAGACAATAACCAAACAAGTCCATTTAATCAGCTGCTAGAGAACCTATGCCAGACGCTACTGCGTAGAGGTGTTTTATCACCTGAGGTGTAGACCTGCAAATAATGATCTAATAGATTAGGTTCCAAAACTCAAAAATTAATTGGGAAAGTTCATTCCTTACCCGTGATTGAATGAGACCTGCAATTCGTCGTCTTCATTTTGAAGTCATTTCGGTATTTGAATCGTGGCATGATTCTATTATCTTCGTCATCCCTCAGAATTCAGTAAATGACAGTCATCTACTGTTCTCTTTTCCTACTCCCATCATTTTTGGAGTCCTCACGCAGATTTTCATATAAATACCTACTTATTAAATATAATCGTATAGTATTAAGTATAGTATAGTTTATAGTTTAGTATTGAGCATTGAATGGTATTGACTCTGCGACGAGGGGAGTCCTTCGTTGACTAGAAGGAAACGCAAGGTAATGGCGGATGGGTGAACTGCAGGCCACTTTGTGAAGAACGGTTTGGCAGACCTGCAGGTTTCCGAGTAGGTAGTTCGAAAGTCGGTCGTAGGAACCATGCTGTCGAAAACGTCTGCGAACAGCAGGTCTCTTACGACCTGCAGGTCTCGAACTCCTCTTGCGAAGTCTGAGTAGTTCAAACGTCGGCCGCAGAGAGCCATGCTGTCCCAAACGTCTTGTGATGAGCAGCAGGTCTTCCCTCCACAGGTCATTTGGGACAAGTTCACTTGAAAGAGAAGTTCTTTCAGACAAGGTCTCTCACTCAGTACCCACCGCTACTACTGCGTCTAAGTTCGCAGTTTTATTGTCAAGTTGCTTTGCTGTGTATCATGTTGATTTATATAATAGATCCAAATAATAGATTAGGTTCTCCCTTCAAAACTATCATTAATACAAAATTAATGTGTTGAACAAACCTTAGGTAACTGAACGTCTGAAATCCTTCAAGAACCCAACAAATTCACATTTTAGCAGAAAGGCCGCTTTTTCTCGGATTTGGTGTTTAGAAATATTCAATTTACCCAGTTTGCGATTTATGGACTTATTTGGTTCTTGGAAGAAGAATAAATTATTTATTCTGTGAGTAAGACATAACAAAAAAATTGATCCCAAACAGAAAAAACCACCATTAAACTCAGAAAATTAATGTTTAAAAACTAAATATCATTAGAAAAATCAATATACATAGTACCTTCATGTAGTTCCAATGATCGCGTTCTCGTTTTCAGACCTAATTTTACATAATTCGCACATCTACTGACAAAAATTGGGTGAATTTGAGGCCCCAAGTCGTGGCCATTCTAGAAATTGCCAGGATATATCTTTTAGTAGAATTAATGAATCGCGTATTCAATTTTCCCGGATCGTATAGACTGCCTGACTAACATAATGAAAACTGACTCATCTTTCAGTCGGGAGTTGATATTATTAGAACTCGGGTCTGTTACTTGGGTAGCGCGATTGGAAATGGGAAACCGATTGGATTGGTAATAATTGGACATTAGTTTCGGGAGGAGGAAGGAACTTGAACCCCTAATTATCGCCGGGGCGGTGAGTCAGTCTGCCATCTGGAACTCGGCGAGAAAACCACCTACAGCTGAAACGTTCGGCGGAGGGCCGACACCCCGAGCTCCGCTTAGTTTGGGAGATGAAGAATGTCGCTCGATAACTTTTACTCGATCCCATTCGCCGACTCATCATCCTATTTCATCGCTGGCCGGCCTCGAGTAGTGTCAGTGAAGTCAGATACCTGGGAATCATATTTGATGATAAACTAACCTTCTCCAAGCTTATTCTTTCCATGGTCTCAAGTTCTATGCAGCGACTCGTTCTTGATTCGAAGTACGCTTAGTACCGCTTAGTACTCCGCCTGCAAGCGTCGCAGCAAGCTACAATTTCTTTTAGCCGTACGGAATCCTACTTAGGCCGTCTACGCGGATGCCATCTTTGTTGAAAGAATCATGTTTGCTCCAAATTGTATGAACCTGGAATCATTGTATGAACCTGGAATCATTGCCCTGTAACGAGTGTTGTTCTTGATGATCCTGATATGATCGTCGTTTTCTACTTATTTATTTATATGGTCAAGCCCAATGAACAGAAAATAACAAATTGTCTTCATCCAAAATAATAAAGTGAACTGTTTTCCTTTACGTAGGTAATAATAACGAAAAAATTCAATTGAAACTATAAAATGCTGGATTTATTATTATTTATTCGTTTATTTTCGGCACAAAACATAAAATGAGAACCGATGTGTCATAAAAAAATACCCCTGTGCCCGCAGAGGACTAAATTCAAAGAATTTGTATCCCCCCGCTGGGTCGCTACATTCCAATCCCTCAAATGCAAAATACAAAAAAAAAAAACAAATAAATAAAAACACCATAAAATATTGTTATCAGAAATGTACAGACAAAAGAAAGAAAATAGACAACTCTTAATGATTCAGCTTCACCCCTAACTAAAACTTGATGAAAAAAACCTGCAAATTCTTTCATGGGGTTTATTATAAATGGCTTGCGTTCATATTTGAATCGTCTACTAAGCTTTGGAGTGTGAATGTTTCACAGGTGATAGACCGATTATCGAATTTCATGAGACATGCATAGAGCACTTAAATCAGTTCTCAACCAAAATACCTATTTGGATTGATATTCAATATATGAAATTCAATAATCGCTCTATCTAGGTCTACCGCTTAGTAGAAACTCAAATTTCAGCAAATAATAAAATTTTAATCTTCATCACAGGAATTTATTCAGAATGAATTCGGCTAATTTTAAGGAACTCGTATTTTTCCATAGTCTGCAATTAAAAAAAACGCAGTTCGGTTTTGATAATAACCTAATTAATAATTGATCAGTTATCTATTCATCAATCATGCACAACTAATTTTAGCTACGAAACTTTTCCTCATGGAATGATTTAGAGTCTGATTTTTTTTTGAAGTTACAAAATTTTTTAAAGGCACTAGAGAGCTGGCTAACGAAAATCATTTTTGAAGAAATTTTCAGATTTTTTCCAATTGATGAACTTATGCTGTGGATTTATTGATTGATTTTTCGTTTTTTTTCAATGGTTTGATTAAAAATAACCAATTGTATTCATCCAAATGAGTGAACTAATACCGATGTGTAATAAAAAAAATACCAACTATTAAAATGCTGGATGCCAAAACATAAAGGACTAAATTCAAACTAATTTGTAGGACTAAATTCAAATAATTTGTACATCCCCGCGGGGTCGCTACATTCCAATCCCTCAAATGCAAAATACAAAAAAAAAAAACAAATAAATAAAAACACCATAAAAAATTGTTATCAGAAATGTACAGACAAAAGAAAGAAAATAGACAACTCTTAATGATTCAGCTTCACGCCTTAACTAAAACTTTACGGAAAAAACGCTGCAAATTCTTTCACTGGGGTTTATTATTCAATGATTCATGATTCATGAAGTTGAATTCTACTAAGCTTTGGAGTGTGAGTGTTTCACAGGTGATAGAGCGATTGTTGAATTTCAGGAGATATGCATAGAGCACTTAAATCAGTTCTCAACCAAAATACCTATTTGGATTGATCAGTTGATCATATTTGTGTGCCTCCTGAAATTCAATAATCGCTCTATCACGTGTGAAACACGCACACTCCAAAGCTTAGTAGTAAATTCAAATCATGAACGCAAGCCAATTGAATAATAAACCCAGTGAAAGAATTAGCAGCGTTTCATGCATATCAGAATGCTTCTACCCGTGTATCGGCTATAAACCCTTTTAGGAGTTCACTCCAGTATCCACATTCACTACATCACTAGGTTTCTGCGATTAAAAAAAACGCTGTTGTTTTTGTTTTGATCGCAGTAACCTAGTGATGTAGTGAATGTGGATGAAAATGTTGGCAGCATAAGATCATGCCAGACATCGGGAATTTTTTGAGCTACGGACCTGGGGAGGGGCTCATTCGATTCCTCATGGAAGGTTCTTTAAAAAAAAGTACATATTTAGGCCTCCTTGATTTTTTGAGGTTTTTAGGGATTTTACAAAATTTTGGCAACCCTTAAAGGGCACTTTAAATTAAGTGAGAGAGCTGGCTAAAGAATTGGGGCGTTGTCGGACCAACATGGATTTTTCCTGAAAATTTCAGATTTTTTGCTCCAGCCGTTTGGGAGGAATCGTGCGTACGGCATGCGGCGGACGGACGGAAAAATGTAGTGCAGATTTGGATTCTACACTCTTTGAAACGTCAACCATGAAATTTTCATGGGAGGTTAGAAATTTTTTTTTTCAAGAGCGATTACAATGGTTTATTATTGAATAATAAACCAAAAGTTGCATTCCAACCAAGCCCGTACTAATTGAAATTCCGAACCAACAGTAGATATTAATTCATCAAGAGACTTCCTCCAAAAAATTATAGCAGAATCGTCTGCAAATCCAAACATTTTGCCACTAGTACGAAAAACCTCTTTTATGTACAGGAGAAAGAGAATATCATTAACAATGTCCAACTTTTACAAACTATTAAGAAGGCATGAACGAATTGACTCAAATGAATCGAAAACAAAGTCTATAGATGAATTTCGGTTAAGTTGGAGGTTGGGTTCTCTTGGCGATCTGCACAGCGGGAAGGGGATTTATCCCATGATCACATACGTTCTCAGTCGTACTCATGTTGTTGATATTTTTTCCTGCCTGTGGAGGGAGCGAAAGGTTGAGCGGGCAATACTGCATCGATGCAATGTCAAGAGTGCCATGGTACTTCATCATGCTCAGCCGTTGTGGTTTTCGAAGGGGAGAGGTGGCACTAACAGTTCCCCCCGGAGCGCACCTGAAACGGAACGGGAGTGATTGACAGAAACAAAAAGAAACAGGAGCTCTCAGAGCAGGGGAAGATGATGGGAGTCGGCTCTCTATACGATTAGTATTGACGGCAAGATTGCGGAAAAGGCCGGTACTGCTTCAGAATTCTGCCACGTGTCCAGATCAGCCCACGTGGAGGTGGTCGACCTTCCGCTGAATTGTTGATGATCAGTATAGAAGAAGATATAACAGCAAGCCCACAATCTGAGTGCTGGATCGTAAACGTATCACACGCCCATATCAAAATCGAAATATACATCAAAAGCAAAAGCTCTTCACACATATCTTCAAAGAATCTTCAAGATGTCTCTGGTTAATAATAAGGTAGGGGAGTTTCTTGGCGCAAAATGCTTCTTCCTAACAGTTAAGTCCGGCGTCATGAAAATATTTCTGATGGTTTTCGCTTACAACCGATTCGTTGCTACGGATCATTATCTTCGAAATTTGTTATCGTACAAAACTCGTTCACCACTCATTTGAAAGCTGTTGATTTGCTTAATCTTGTTACGTTAACCCCTGGACATTCGGAACCTCAGTGACCAAACTACCCACGGGTGTCGGAACAATGAGTCAACACGATCGCGAATTCAATTAAGTACCCACGGGTGGTACTAAGTACGTGGTGTGTGTGGGGGAGGGGGCGCAAAGAAATAAAATTTCCCTCGTGGTTGTGTACTTGTACGAAAGCTGTTTCAGAAATAATGGACATTTTTGACATTTTATGTCTTTACTTTGCTACATAATTTATCAAAAGACCAGGCCTGCGAGATGCAATATCTGTTGGGTTGAAAATTAAATTATGAGGAATGTTGACGCAAAATTAACTATTTCATTTTGTGACAAATGATATCTCATTTTGAACGTTTTTCGACACTGAAGAAGATGGTAACAAAAATTCCAGTCATGCATCATGACGAAATGAGCAAATTTTCAGAGAAACTAGTTTTGCATGATGAAAAATTACGGAAAAACGCTGCAAATTCTTTCACTGGGGTTTATTATTCAATTGGCTTGCGTTCATGATTTGAATTTCTACTAAGCTTTGGAGTGTGCGTGTTTCACAGGATGTAGCGATTATTGAATTTCAGGAGATATGCATGGAGCACGTAAATCTGTTCTCAACCAAAATACCTATTTGGATTGATCAGTTGATCATATTTGTGTGCCTCCTGAAATTCAATAATCGCTCTTTCTCATTTATGTTGTGTCATTATTGTATGTTTTCATTTTTTGGTGTTTATTATCGTTGTAATCTGTATTTCTTGTAACTGGGCTTGACCCGTTCCATATAAATAAATAAATAATAATCAACCGAAACTACACTCTCGAGAATTTGATTCGGGCAGAACTGCCTAATAACTTTATTAGTATACATGTACCCTACAGACGGGAAAGCAGTGGAAGATCAAAGTACTGAGTGAGGAGTGCACATACTTTCATGTATTAACGCTCCTAATATTGAGAAATACTCGGTGAAAGACGTTGATGAAGGTTCCCATATAAGTGTATACGGTTTAAATATAGCGATATGAGAAAACCTTTCGGACCTACACCTCACAACTCATCCGGCGAAACATGATGGGACGCGCGTTAGAAGATGTAGGCAGCGGTAACCGTATGGGGCGTGCGGTCCAACACTTTACCTCGCCCGCTTCGAACGCTCACGTAAAGCTTTTGAATAACCGACCCATTCCGATATTGAAATTCCTTCGCGGCCCCTTGAATTAGGAGGAATGGGCACGCGCTCCTCATCCGACCGCCTATTCAAAACGTGTAACAGGCTGAAACTGTCACTGCATATTGAGTTTCCCAGGAGCAAGGTTTATTCAATGGAGTAATTCTAGCCACAGTTCATTTATCCACTCAGACACATTATAAACAACTCTTGGATGTCAGCTGAATTTTATAAAACTCGGTTTAATCTGTACGGTATATCTTTATGGAGAAATTTCTATGCATAGCGCTAATTATGGAGCTCTCTACAAGTATGTCACAGCATAAAACCAAATGACCCATCGTTGAAATCAATTTACTACTAAAAAGAGTAACGTTTCTGCAATACACGTGACTGCTTATAATACAGTAAGAACTCTAGGATATTCATTCTCATATTTCTTGTGAGGTGATGGAATGGTATAGTTGCCCCTTCCATTGAACAGAATGCGGATATAACACACCGCCACGCTCATAACGTCTGACTCATCTCGGGTCAAGCCCAGTTACAAGAAATACAGATTACAACGATAATAAACATCCAAAAATGAAAACGATAATAAACATACAATAATGACACAACATAAATGAAAAAGATCAACGGCATACAAAGATGGACTAAAAAGCATAAACAAGGAACAAATGTAGATATTAAATTGTCTAAATAGTTTTATGGTCACAGTAAGAACTTAATAGATGAGATGGGGTCGGCAAAAAATCAAAACCGTGCACTGAACACACTACATTGGCCTCCTAGGCATTCGGAAAAGAGGGCGGTTGAGGAGATAGTGCCTGCTGGCGAATGGGACGAAAAACAATGCAGGATTCCTCGTGCGGTGTCCTGGGGCCGAGAAACCGACAGTTGACAGGAGGTCAGGGTAGTCTATGTCTCCATTAACCAGCCGGTAATAAAATTTAATATCCGCAGAGAGTCTCCGAGTGACAAGCCACTATGCCGGTACAGCTCGTCGTAGTTGACCATGTATCCATTTCGAGGCTCTCCGATCCTGAATCCAAAGGAACGGAGGAAGCACCTCTGCACTCGCTCCAACCTCTGGGGATGTATCGCGTAGTACGGCGTAGTACCAAACAATGCTGCAATATTCGAGAATGGGAAGCAGGATTATCGATATAATCCTTTGTAATCGTAAAGCATCAATTGTTAAAAACCCCTCGCTCAAAGTTTATCACTTTACGCTACAAAGTACGAGTACGTAGATTCAAAATATGCAATTCCCAGTCGCAAGACTTTCAAATTTTTGTAAAAAAGATCACCTGACACACTTATTGGTTCGAAAACTGGTCAAAAACTTGTTTTTCGAGGTTTTTAGGGAAATGGGGAGTAATTTTGTAGTTATGTTGAAATCCAAATCGATTAGGATGAGTCTCAGTACAGTCCGAGCTCACCTGAAAATACAAATTTATTTGTAAAGGCTGCAAATTCTTTCACTGGGGTTTATTATTCAATGATTCATGATTTGAATTTCTACTAAGCTTTGGAGTGTGCGTGTTTCACAGGTGATAGCGCGATTATTGAATTTCTGGAGATATGCATATAGCTCTTAAATCGGTTCTCAACCAACGTACCTATTTGGATTGATCAGTTGATCATATTTGTGTGCCTCCTGAAATTCAATAATCGCTTTACCACCTGTGAAACACCCACACTCCAAAGCTTAGTAGAAATTCAAATCATGAATCATTGAATAATAAACCCCAGTGAAAGAATTTGCAGCGTTTCATGCATATCAGAATGCTTCAACCCGTGTATTGGCTCAAAATCTTTTTAGGAGCTCACTCCAGTATCCACGTTCACTACATCACTAGGTTACTGCGATCGAAACAAAAACAAACGAAAAAAAAATTCTTGTGTTTGTTTTGATCGCAGTAACCTAGTGATGTAGTGAATGTGGATGCAAATGTCGGCAGCATAAATCGGGCCATACATCTGGGATGGTTTGAGCTACGGACCTGAGGAGGGGCTCATTCGATTCCTCATGGAAAGTTCTTCAAAGAAAGTCCAAATTTAGGCCGCTTGACTTTTTTTTTGAGGTTTTTAGGGATTTTACAAAACTTTGACAGCCCTTAAAGGGCACTTTAAATTAAGTGAGAGTGCTGGCTCAAGAATTGGGGCGTCGCCGGACCAACATGGATTTTCCTGAAAATTTCAGATTTTTGCTTCAGCCGTTCGGGAGAAATCGTGCGTACGGCGTACGGCTGACGGATGGAAAATTTTTTATTGCAGATTCGGATTCTACGCCCTTTGAAACGTAAACCATGAAATTTTCAGGGGGGTTAGAATTTATTTTTCCAAGAGCGATTATATCCAAATGAAATGGATGATGAAACAGTTGGAAACGAGTAGATATATGAAAATCCAGAAGCATCAAGAAAAAGGTTGAGATGAGACGGCGTTGATGTGCTCCTTCAAAACCAAGGAATCCTCCACAAGGTTCTGTACTCACCGATACAGGTTGTTGTATACCTTTGTGGAGATCCAACCTCATAATGCTTGACCAATACAAGTGAAGTGAACCACAAAACTTCCTGCCAAAACATTATTGTAAAAACCTATTTTTTCTGTAATTTCCTCCTTTATCTCTTCAACCAAACCTCAAAAGGTTTTCTTTACCTTTAGTGCAAAAGAGATTTTTTTTCCCGAGAAACAGTTTCGTTTCCATCTCCTTCGTTCTTGATTCCTGGGTCATCTCAACTAGGATGGACGATCTACCATAGTGAACGGGGGGGAGAGAAAAGACCCACAGTTTTCCAAGTCCCCCCCCAAAACCACAAAGGCTTACCAAGTTGGGAGGGATTTAACTCGAGTCTTAGCTCTCCCTCCATTTAATTGGTATGAATTCAGCAGTTGAAGTTGCTCAGAACACAAGAAGCTCAAGTTTTACTAACTGCTTTTTGCGCAAGTTGGGCGTTTTCACTACAGGGAAAGGCAGCCCAGAAGTAAGAAGGGGAAACCGTTTCAAGTGAATTAAGTCTCCCCGTGTTCAGTATTTACTTAACTTAGCTTCATCTATTGATGTTCCTTTCACCTGGACCGTCTGCTGGGGGAAAAAAGAACTTATTTAAATATCTTCATTAACTGCAAAATTATCAGTTATGCGTTAGATATTTCCATGAGTTGGGCTACTAGTCTGAAGTTACTGAATTTCTTCATCTGTTTAATTTAATCCACAAAAGGGAGAAGCTTCGCATACGCCCTCTAATTATATTTGCACGATGGCATCATGTTATCAACTCTTTTAGACAACGTTATTGTCGTCCTTGCCCTCGAAGTATGAACCGAGAATGAACTTGTGAAAGTTGAGGATCGAAATCGGCTATCAGCGGAACAATTGCGAGAGGAGAGGCGAGGAGTGACTGGGGGGGAAGGAGAGATAACGAAAACTTGCGACAAGCCCCTCTCCTTACTACTTTCTACCCAGCTCTCATCCGACCAGGTAATCTGTTCATTCAATTTCCGTATTTAAATCAAATTGATATTAATATCCCAGATCCATCCTATTAACCGAACTCCTTACCTAATACCACCTGCGGTGCTATTTCATAAAAATAAAAATATTAAAGGAATTTTGAGCAGCTTTTCTCATCACAGAGATAAAGGTAACGCAAGTGTCAATAGAGAAACACTTCCCCTCAATTGGCTCATCGGGAGAAAATCGCAGTTGCCTATATACAACAAAGTGCTTCTCTACGAGCAAGTGATACAGGCCTAGAGCTGCCCTTTATGGGGCTGCACTAAGAAAACTAACCTCAAAATCATACAAACAACGCAAAACAAAATACTCAGGAGCATTGTCAATGCCCCCTGGTATGTTCGAACGAACGACCTACATCGAGACCTCAAAGTCAAGATGGTAGGCGATGTTGTTAAAAGTCGAGCAACGGACCATGAAAACCATCTCCAAAAACACGTAAACGTCGAAGTATTGAGCCTCCTGGACAACAGCGGTGATATACGTAGACTGAAAAGGACCAAACCCATGGACCTAGTTACAGCTCAGTGAAGTGATGTGATGAGTGGTTGTAGGTAGTGATATATTTGCCTCAAAACGCTAATATAAGTGATCAAATGAAGTTACTAGATGTGTATACAGTTGTACCAATAAGAATTATTTAAAAAACAAAAAAAAAAAAAACGTCCCCTCAAAATTTTTCAAATAGCTGTTGCGCCAAAACATGTTTTTAGCACCAAACCTCTTACTTTCAAATCTACAGCTATTTCTTCATGAAAAGTGAATATAAAACAATAAGTCTGAAGACTTCTGGCTACTGCCTAGAACTACCTCCACGCGTACAATCTTGGAGTGAAAATGTGTAATCCGTGTTATTCTACCAGGACCAAGATGTCTTATCGCCAACCCTTTTCGATGCACCGAGTCAGGCTGAAGTTTCTCTTTTCTCATATGAACAAATTTTTGCAAATATTCACGATTTTGGACCGAAATTAGAAAATTCTACAAACTATCCATCTGTTTGCATGTTCGTCTATGATTGGATCCCTTGAGACAAATTGCCAATGATTATTTACCTTTATTATCCTTGAAATCCTATTCATGCTCGTTTATTTTCCCCCAAATTCCCTACTTGTTTGACCGCAATATTCATAAACTCCAACTTTCTTACAGACTTATTCAGAACGATAATTTAATAACCCAATAGTAAATAGGATTTTCCCAATTTTACAAGAAATGAAGGATTGTGAGAATGAAGTTATTTAACCGGGAAACTCCTTGTTTTTTCCAATATTACATTTTCTAACCTTATTTGAAACGTCTGTATGCATTTTCCTTGAGAACGTTTTCCAATACCTAGTCAATTGGATCATTACTGTACCCATTGGTAGGTAGCTCTTTTGCTTTTAATAATTGATTCTTAATTAAAGAATTGAATAATTCATGAAATTGAATAAATGATCAAATTGTGGTGAGTTTTTTTCGGCTTTGGAATAGATAGCGCAGAGGTGATCATGGTTTCTAAGTTGCACGTTCATGGACTAAAGGGTGATTTGATTTGCTGCGTGTACGTAACTTTTCTAGAAATAGAAAAATTCAAATCCTGATCAAAAATACTTTTTTTAGTAAAGAGATGGACTGATCAAGAAAATTCAGTATCCCCCCATTCCAACCCAGGTCCATGTTCTAGGGTGCTCTAGTCTTCTAAAGTTTGCAGTTCGCACTGTGTCATAACTTGATCTTTTTAGGCATTGAGAAAGTGAGCTTCATACCGCTTGCATAATTGTTCTACAGCCCTTGGGGCGTTTCGAGGGTTAAAACTGCTGTTTCGCCCGAATTCGTCTCTCTCAATGGGCGTGTTTCGGGGAAAGTCAGCCTCGTAGACTTTTTCGGAGGGCAAAACTGGACATCTGCCCCATTGTTCTCCCGCTGGATGTAGCTGCGTTCTATTGAGACAGTTTCGTGGGGGTCGTAATAGTGACACTTGCTCCATCTGGGGGTGACACCCTCGAAGCCCTAATGGCCTCCGATCCGACAATATGCGTCCCCAGACATAACAGGTCAGCGCTATTCGGGCATTAGTATGGCCCTCAAGCTGTTCGACCCTAAGAAGCCCGTTTGTCACTTTTACTACTCTACAAACAGGCTATTGATGCAATGTGGGCTACATATTACGATTTGTATGCACAAACTGCTGCACGAATTTGGGTTATCAACACCGTCATGATTCGTCAGAGTCTGATCATTTTCATCTGAAATTGGGAAAGCTGCAACTTATCCAAGAGGAATGTTTTAATTGGTACCACCTGCCTCATTCAATATTGTCGTTTAAATAAAACATGTGATATCTTAAATCACTGCTAATCTTTACAACTTTCAAGAAAGACAAAAATCTTAATCAGGGCCTACATCTGAATTACACACCTAAGTTTGTGTTGAGAGTGAGAATGCTTTTTATATGTATGTTTAATTTCACGCTGATATCTTTCGCCTTGTTCGGCTCCTTCATAACTTAATAAAGTAGGTCCTTTTCTTTGTCTATGTCATTAGTCATCTTCAAGGGATTTGCTGTCATTAAACTAACATTTTCTAATCTTCTGTGGTTTTCTTTGTGATTTAGATTTCCAATTCATCCTTAATTGGGGAATAAGATATATGTTTTGAAGGAGCACCTTTTTCTTGTTTCCCTAATCCCCAATTGAAATAATGGCAAAACCACCACAATCTAAGTACATACCTCTGACTTCCATTGATTTTTCTAATTTTCTAAAAATTATTGAATGCCTCGACTGTTGAAATTGTTAATACCTCAATTAGTTACATAATAATTTATTGATATGGGAGAAAGCTGCCCAGGTAACATATTTCTCCAGGTTTTGAAGAGACAGCTTCTGCTGTCCTCCTGTAATAAGCTTAGATATTGCTGTGTTACAGTGATTTGTAGTATTATAACCACCGGCACATTGTCTGTCTGTTTGCAAATCTGAAAAACTCATTTAGCGAGTAGGTTATTTTGCTCCTTCACTATCTGGACTGTTCTCTGATCCATCACCTGTGGAAGAATGTGGTTGGCTGCGGTTGAGTCAATTTTCTTAAAACTACTTTCTCAAGATCTGATTACTCTAATTCGCTATGAAAATGGCAAAAATAAAATAGATGAATTCTCACAGAGTGATTGATCATAAATTGATTTGCTATTGACCTCAATCAAGATTAGATCAATGGCCTCTGCGCTCTTCTGTTCATCCAGCAGAAGAGAGCTATTCGGATCCTCGTCAACTTGACCAATAGAACTTGTAGTCCTTTTGATTTATGTTTTACTCGGGCAGGTATCCTGTCATTATCGGGTTTGTTCGTTCTGGAGATACTATGTCACACAAAGAAGATTGCAGATGTGTGCAATGTTACACCTAGAAACAATGACCTCCCATACCCAACTAGATGCGGAGATAGCCTTTGGATACCATAACGCAGACACGGCACATCTCAGCGTGCCGACCTCTCTTAAAGCAGAGTCAAATGGTCCAATTTGCTCCGGGGAGCATCCAGATGTATCTGACACATCCGTTATCGATTGTTAATACATGTACCCCTTGTTCATTGTTTGACAAGTGTACAAAGTTTTGGATATTGTTGGCACGAATACACATCTAGTCGATTCTTCCTCTTGAAAATCACAAATGACTGTGCTTGACAATTTTCTCCCATTTTCCAAACAAATACTATTCCATAAGTGAAATGCCAATGTAATCTGAGGATAAACTGCACTAACCCCCGCCCTACCATATTTTCCCATCTTAATCTCTCTTTTGAAGATAAAAATCTATCTCTTTCCACTCTCTCAATACTGCGTTATTAGTTCCTCCCCAGACCCATCCGGGGAATGTTTTCCTTCTCGAAATGATGATATATATAAAGCTGGTCACTTGCGAAGGAGGGAGGTTTTGCGATCCTCCCAGAAACAATTTCATCCCGGGCCTTCCCCCCCGTGATTGCTGATGTTATGAAAGGTAGGTATGTTTACCCCTTCGGCGAGGGTTAGGTCGGAAGTGTCTCCCTTTACTTGGGAATCAATAGGCTTCGTCTTCCCAGGAAAACAGGCGACTCCATATGTACCTACCTGAAAACTGGACTTGGGAAATTAACGAAAAACGCTGCAAATTCTTTCACTGGGGTCTATTATTCAATTGGCTTGCGTTCATGATTTGAATTTCTACTAAGCTTTGGACTGTGCGTGTTTCACAGGTGATAGAGCGATTATTGAATTTCAGAAGATATGCATTGAGCACGTAAATCTGTTCTCAACCAAAATACCTGTTTGGATTGATGAGTTGATCATATTTGTGTGCCTCCTGAAATTCAATAATCGCTCAACCACCTGTGAAACAAGCACACTCCAAAGCTTAGTAGAAAGTCAAATTACGAATTAAACCGCAGTAAAAGAATTTGCAGCGTTTTTTTCAAAAGCGATTACAATGGAAAAATATTCTATTTGAAAATTTTAAATTTCGTAAGTAGGAGCATGCATATCAGAATGCTTCAACCCGTGTATCGGCTATAAACCCTTTTGGAAGTTCACTCCACATTCAATACATCACTAGGTTACGGGGATAAACAAAAAAAACACAGTTGTTTTTGTTTTGATTGCAGTAACCTAGTGATGTACTGAATGTGGATGCAATGTTGGCAGCATAAATCGGGCCATACATCGCGAACGGTTTGAGCTACAGACCTGGGGAGGGGCTCATTCGATTATTCATGGAAAGTTCTTCAAAAAAAAGTCCAAATTTAGGACGCCTTGACTTTTTTTTGAGGTTTTTAGGGATTTTACAAATTAAGTGAGAGAGCTGGCTAATGAATTGGGGCGTTGATAGACCAACATGGATTTTTTCTGAAAATTTCAGATTTTTTGCTCCAGCCGCTTTGTGAAAAACATGCGTACAGTACGGCGGACGGACGGAACAATTTTTATTGCAGATTCGGATTCTACACCCTTTGAAACGTAAACCATGAAATTTTCAGGGGGGTTAGCATTTTTTCTTCAATAGCGATTACAATGGTTTATTATTGAATAATAAACCAAAAGGAATCAGCGGCCACCAGTACTAGAATGAAGTTTGCAGTACAAAATGGACAAAAATGGAATCGGATGATTGATACAAAACAAATGAATCTGCTTTCGCAAACTGCCCTCGGACAAAAATACCCTCATCCATCTTCAAATTGGATCGTACACTTAAGCAGTTTTTATAATTTCTTCACTTTCGTTCAAAGAGAAAAATGTTAGATGCCGGTACTTACCTTTTTGAAAAAGTCGAAATTCTCATGAGTTGTTTCGTTTGAAGTAGAGTCGCATTTTAATTATCTAATAAAGCCTTTACATATCTCATTGTTTAGGAAAATAATTAGCGTTTCATTCCATTTCAATGGCGTTATGTCCGCTACCTATAAAGAATAATGAACAACTAATTGTAGAAATGTTCTTGTCATCATTCATCCGCCTTTAGGGAAGATCAATTGTTCAGCTACTCTTATGTTCTGTGAACGTTCTAGACCCAGTAACGCTTTAATATAATCATCCCAGATGAGTTCGTACCGTTACTCTACATTTAGGTGAAAAGTTCCTTCGAAATAGTTTTACAAGAAGATCTTGGCTGTTCTTGACAAGACGACTTTTTACTCTAAACGTGAATGCAGCTCCTAAGCGTTGTACCGTTGAATAGGTGTCGAAGAAAGAGTCGAAATAAAGTGAAAACATTCATTGAAAGGGGAATCGGTAATTAATTGGCAATTTGATTCAGCAGGAAATACCATTGTAATAATCTGAATCTTTTTCCTGTACTCGAGTAGATGCCAATGTCACCAACAATCGATCAGAAAATATCGCACTACATCTCTTGAAATTACCTTACAACCTCGTACCCTAATCATTCTGTATTCGCTCAAATCAAATTCTGCTCTTTGAAATTTGAATTTAAACATATTACCACCAATGAAATTTGATTATGTTGAAAGAACAATTGTGAATTAAACCTAAAGACTGTCAAAACTTGGCTTTTGATTGCACTTCTATTAGGTACTTGAGAGATATGAATTACAGTGCATAGAACGGCCACAACAAATGTATTAAGAAGAACGTTCTTCTGTTTTACAGTATTTATGGTTACGGAAATGAAATGCAAACTGTACATAGTCCTCACACTAGAATAACCGTACAAATACGGAAAATAACTTACGGTTGGATTCTCTGATAGGTCATGTTGGTATGATACCATTGGCATATTGATTGAGGAAGGTAATTTTGCCATTGGTTTTTCTGTTTTCACCTTTAACGTCATTCATCCTCTCACAAAATGTGTGGTAGCATGACGTTTGGCCGAAAAATTGACTTGACCACTGTTGGTTTATTATTTCCAATATTTAACCTAAGCGAATGAGAATGTTCGTGAACGTAGACCAATCTCGCCGATCGTATCAGCGATTCTCTCTTCTAGAACTTTTAAATGATTCTTTTTACAATCAGCTTGTTCAAGTATCAATGCCCTCGCCGTGACCCACGATTTTCAAAGTACGAATACCTGTCTGAAGATAGGTAGACAGCACAGTATATCATCTAAGTAGTGAATCTCATTCTCTGCAGAAGCCTGCCGGCATCGATTCCTTGACGGTGCCGTCTTTGCTCCCCCAAACCTCAGACAACTCGAGTTTTATGTTCCCTTTGCACATAACTGCCTCTCGACGTTCCGACCCTAAACCCCTCAGACTCTTCCCCTTCTCGGAGTACTATTGTGAAAGAGCCCGTTTCCGACCACCGTCAAATGTCTTGAGGCAGTGCTTTTCACTAAGGGATGGAATTTAGTTCGAAATGCTCGTATGATGCGGGCAGCGCCTACACCATCAGGTCCCTCTTGTAGAACCTTACTCTTAAACTCCAAAGATATTAAGAAACCTCCGAAATTCCTGAATCATGAAAAACTGTTCCAAATTACATTGGAGGAGCCAAATGGCAAACCTGTTTTCTTCAAAGCGTGGAATAAGTTACGTCAAATCCTTGATGGGGTTTGAATTCGATGTATTTATGAACATTTCACATAATAATTCAATCACTCCTGAAGAAAACGAAGAATATCTACATTGAAAAAGTTGTTTTTCTGGAAATTGATGGTGAATACTCGTGCCATTAAATAGGTTTCTAACTCTCCTAAATTATCATTGAGCATTGTGTGCCTGCCAACATGGTTACTGCATCAGATACTGATGGAATGATAAGGAGAACCTTATCAACTCATGATCAGCTGTGTGGAGCTGTTGTCCTTAGCTGTCATCAGTAGTATTTCGACACATTTCCCACGGGTTCTTGTTTTTGAAAAATCGCTTTTAGAGTTTATCCATCTTCGTCACATATCTCTGTGTGCCCAATGGGTCCAGGCCAACCCTAGATGTCCAGGTTGTCAGTGGCTGCATGGACCTGCCAGTCCAGGATAAGTAAATTTGATAGCAACGAACTGGGCAAGCGGTATTTGAGCTAAAAAGAATGACGCCTAATAGTGCGAAGTTCGTGGCCGCGACTGTGTCACGCGGAGTAGTGTGGTGCGGGAAAAGTGCCACAGAATTAGTCGAGTTGGGTGTCACTACCCCATCCTTCAGGGCTCATTCCTAAAGTGGTGGTCATTTTATAGTGGCACTTCCTTTCCAGCGTCGCCAAAACCTGGGTGTTCTCCCCGCTTTTATTCCTTAATTATTATTTTTTCATTTTACTTTTTAAAATGGTTCTTACTTAATATTTTACTTGTGTCACTTGAGGGTTGTGTAGGGGCTACAGAACTCTGTCTGTGTGTGTGTGTGGGCATTGTCATCGAGTGGTTGCGATGTGGGGAGAGGGAGAGACTGTATCATATGCCGAGCGACCAGGGCAAGAAGCCTGATATCGTTCCCATTGAGCAGGATGGGTCTGCCTCAATCCTGGATGTCCAAGTTGTCAGTGGCAGCGTTGACATGGATCAGACCTGGAGGGCTAAGAAAAGTAAATATGATAGGAACGATCTGCGGCAAGTGGTATCTAAGTGGCGCCTAATATTATCAATGTTATGGCTGCGCCCGTGTCATGGCGTGCAGTGTGGTGGGAGGAAAAGTGCCACGTAGTTACTGGAGTTATGCATCTCGTCAGGAGTGCTTTGTGGTATCACCACCCGCGTCATCCGGGGCTCTTACATAAAGTGGTGGTCATTCTATAGGGGCACTTCCTTCCATCTCTTTCTCCCTCCTCCATCATCCTTAACTTCCCAAGGGCCAGTGTCGGGTAAACCTGGGCGTCCTCCCCACTTTTATTTTGTTTAAATTTTGTGCCCCCTCCGCCTTTAAGGGGAGATTTTAAAAAAAATATGTGAGTGCAAATGTCATTTCCGACCATATTGACTTTCCTTGAAATCCGTTCTTTCACCAAAAACATCAAGCATTCCAAGAGAAAGGATGAGTTCGTTAAATAGCTCTTCTTGATCATAATAAAATGGTAAAATTTCAAAGAATTATTTTTAAAAACAGTTCGAAAAGCTTAAATCAATATTTTTAGTAGAATTTTGCTCAAGTCAAAAACAAAGTGTTGGGAGGGTCTTTTATTTTCATTTATTTATTTCCTTAATTTATAAAATGTATAGTTAATTGATTGTTTACTCATTGTAATCAACCTAAACATAAATATACCAAAAATTAGGGAAATTCGTTCAAAATATCGTACTGCCAAACTGATGCTCTTACACTGGATTCCTGACGCAATAAAGTAAAATAAAGTGTTGTATTTTATTTCTTTAAATTCATTTTTCGTTAAAAAAAGTGCAAACTAAACTTTACATGGTATCAGTCGAATAAAGAGTAAATAAAATTTGTAGCTCTCTAAAGGAAATAGTATGTTGAGTACGTGGTTGGTGGGCCCACTTCTTTCTCAGGGGTTCAAAAACTGCGGGAAGCGAGGTTCCGCGGTTCCGCCGAACCGCCACAAAAGAAGCCTTCCATTATTACGGCATTTGCATATCCTTGCCCCACTAAAAACAAAAGATAATGCCCGAAAAAAAATGCCCTAGCTTCCCCCCCGAAAGTTTCCACTAAATTTTAATTTAGATTCGCTTTTTTCTCGTCTCTCAGAGCCGTTTGTTACGGGGCACCGCCGTTCCTCACTCCATCCACCAACGTTCATTTCGTCGCTCATCTTTTCGCGATAACTTTCATCAAAATAAATATAACTGAAACTAACGCCTACTCTGTTCGTTAAGCCCTTCGCAATTTCAACACTTTTTGGTTCTCTTCCTAATTCATGACTTCTCGAGGGCTCTTGATTGTTTATTAACGCCCATTCAAAACCCCCCCGCTCAACCACCTTTCTTCCCCTAATCTCTCTATTTTTCAAAACCTGTTTCTCCCTTCCTCCCTTTATTCTTTCTTTTTTTTCCAATCTTTATCCCGTCTCCCCTTCCCACTTTGTCCTTATCTATCCGTTTTGCCTCTCAATCGAATCTTCTCTCCGCTATGCAAATCCCTCCTTTTCTCCGTTTTCGGGGAGGCTTATTTTTTTTTTTTTTCTTTCGCGTTGAATTGAACAGTTTACATCCCGTTCGGCATCTTACCAGCATCCGCAAGTACATTTACATCTTTCTTCATTTTCATCTCGAATTACTCCCGAATTACCATTTGAAAAGGCCGACTTACAATACGGCCCTAAATTCAAAGTAAATGATTCGTTTATTCCCTCACCAAGCTTATTTTCGGTTGAAAAAAGGCTCTTTCCTTTTCTTACAGTCCTTATCTCTATTTAAAGTTTTTTTTTTGGGAGATATTCCTTCATCCAATTCTCTAAACCTGATAAATATATAGCGGAATGAATATCCAACAGGCAATTTTGGAATCTATCAAGACATTAATGATGAATTTAAACTTCGTTTCCCTGCTACCTGTACGTCATGTTCAAATTAATTTTAATGATTACATCAACAAAGCCATGAAATCTCTCGGTTTTCTCTAGAGGAACACTACAGTGTTTCCAATATACAGGCATTGTACTGCTCTACCAAACATTGGTTTTGCTTATTTTCGAATACGCTGCTGTAGTATGGTCTCCCTACGACGAAGCTCTTATTGACCAACTCGAGAGAGTCCAACGAGTGTTCCAGGAATATGTTGGTTACAAGTTGGGCATCCCCTCCACCGATTATGATTACCCCAGTCGCATCTGGGGTCTTCTTTCCAGTGTTGGCGAAAATGGAAATTCAATTCCAATTACAAATGTCAAATACAATAATTGTCATGCAATTGCTTTGGAAAAACGCTGCAAATTCTTTCACTGGGGTTTATTATTCATGATTTGAATTTCTACTAAGCTCTGGAGTGTGCCTGTTTCACAGGTGGTAGAACGATTATTGAATTTCAGAAGGCACACAAATATGATCAACTGAACAATCCAAATAGGTATTTTGTTCGAGAACAGATTTACGTGCTCTATGCATATCTTCTGAAATTCAATAATCGCTCTATCCTGGGAAACACGCACTTAGAGTGCTTGTTACTAAGCAAAGCTTAGTAGACATTCAAATCATGAACGCAACCAATTGAATAATAAACCCCAGTGAAAGAATTTGCAACGTTTTTTTCAAGAGCAATTACAATGGAAAAATATTCTGTTTGAAAATGTTATATTTTGTAAGAGGGAGCTTGCATATCAGAATGCTTCAACCCGTGTATCGGCTATAAACCCTTTTAGGAGTTCACTCCAGCTATCCACATTCACTACATCACTAGGTTACTGTGAAAAAAAAAATATATATATACAAAAAAAATCTGTTGTCCTTTTAGGAGTTCAACCCTCAATTTTACAAATTTTGAAGATGAAAAATTTTCCTATGCAACCTACATCACTTCTAGGTTATACAGGTACACGAATGACCCCCTTGGGCGGACGGAAAATGTGGTGATGCCGGGATAACAAAGGGCGGAAGCAGCCATCCCGAAGGTTAGTTGAAGGAGTGTTGAGCGGGGGGGGACTGTCGGGTCGGTACAGTCGGTAAGAACTGGATTGTACTCCTGTTAATCATTTAAATGATAATGAATGATAATAAACCCACGTGTTAGAATTGGTGGCGTTTTTTCGCTGAAATTACACTTTTAGGCAGTTGAGGGCGTCTCGTTGGTTACTCTGTATGTCTATACAGAAAATGTATCCTATAAAGGAGTGAATAGAGATGTACTCTCCTCGTTAGTCCGGCATGCAGATGGGTCGCCTCCTAAACCCCATTCTGGAGAAGATATAGAGCGATATTTCCTCTAATACAGAAACTGAGGGCGACCTCCACCCCACTCCCAGCCGAACCGCTCCCCCCAGTTATACGATTTAATGAACAATAAATTTGGCAAAAGAGCTTCGACTGCTTTACGCCTAATTGCGCCGCAGTCCGGGGCCTCTGCCGAATAACCGCATACATACAGCGACATACAGAAACACAACATCTACATACGCTCTCGTATCTCCATTCCCCATACAGTTTCCCTCTGTGTTACTTCAAAAGGGTTTTTTTTTCTTCCCTTTTTTTAACGATCGTGTTTTCTCTCTTTTGTGTTGCAGATTGCCTCCACCTCCAATTGTACAGGGACAGCAAGGACCGGTACAAACAAGGACAGACCAAAGCTTCGCTTTCCCTTCAGCATTTTTTGGGCGTCGAAACGGGTGAGTGAGACGGAATTCACAAATATACTGTTCTCTGTTGTCAGTTCTTCGTTCCAGAAACTGAATTCTCGACTGCCAGAGAAAAATCTTAAATAAATACCCAAGGTAAATCTCACTGGCCTTTATGTTTTACTAACCGTACCGCGCTCTGTGCTCGCGAGAAATTAACTCGATTGCACCTTGTTCGAAGCATTGTCTACCTAAATAACACTATTCTACAACAGTGAGATTCTTGGCAGGGAAATGTTTCAAAATAAAAGTTAATGTTAAAAATGTACAATATATTTAGGAGAATAATATAATCACGCAATAACTTGGTATCGTAACAAAATTGTTCATTATTTCAAATTTAATAGTTTTCCGAAAATGTACAGACTTCTAATTTGAGTTTGACCATATTTTAAAAGTGAACTCATGCAGATCGGCTATGAGAATTGTTCAATTGATAGAACAAATCCTTTAAAATCGCCAATTTACTTTAAAAATCACATTTTACTTTTCCAAAACCCTTAAATGTGAAAAAAAATTAGCAGAGTTATTACAGTCAACTTTGAAAGCATATTTTTAATAACTTGTCATAAAACCGTATGTATTTTTGTATTTGTCTGTGGTTGTTGAGGTGATATAAGAAAAATCAAATATGTAAGTATTGAATTGAATAAAACGAATTATTCACACTTACTAGTAAAAAGGGGGAAAAATCGGAATAGGCTCAAAAATTACATTTATTACTAGGTTCTTTTATTTTGTCAAATGTTATGCCAAATTATTCAAATGCATTATGTTTTCTATTAAAAAACACTTGAGGCGTTTAGAATCAAAACCGGATGGATTCATTTTTTTCGAAAATGTTTTTCTGATGAATTTTGCTAGTATAAGTAGCCCCTCTACACGCGGCTTAAAGCTCTTGCTGCAAAGCTAGTCAGATCGGCCTGAAAATGTAACGCTAAGATTCTCGGAGAGTCAAACGCAGTCAGATGTATGGCAGAGATGTTGATCGGTTTCTTCAAAAATATTTTGAAGAGGATTGGGAAGAGAATATTAAAATTGATTTTCTATTCATCTGCAATGAACAGAACGAGTGGAGACAACACGTATCAAAGTGAAAATGCCATTATTTATATAGGCCATTTTATTTTGTCCTTTTTTTGGTTTATTACTCAATATTAACCATTCTAATCGCTCTTGAAAAAAAAAAAAAAAAAAACATTCTAACCTCCCCCCGTAAAATTCTACATGGTTTACGTTTCAAAAATGTAAAATCAATAAAAATTTTTCCGTCCGTCCGCCGTTCGCCCAATTCTTCAGCCAGCTTCAATTGATCACTTAATTTAAAGTGCCCTTTAAAATCAAAGTTTTGTAAAATCCCTTAAAACCTCAAACAATTCAAGGCGGCCTAAATTTGGACTTTTTTTTTAAGAACTTTCCATAGAAATCGAATGAAAATTGTTTATTATTCCCCAGGTCCGTAATAATATAAAGTCAAACCATTCGACATGGCCCAACATGGCCCGATTTATGGTGAAATTTTTCGTTATTTAGGTTTATTATTGTTTTTGTGTTGATATCAGTAACCTAGTGACGTAGTGATGTAGTGACGTAGTAATGGATACTGGAGTGAACTCCTAAAAGGAAGTTTGTAGCCGATACACGGGTTGAAGCATGCTGATATGCATGAAACGCTGCAAATTCTTTCACTAGGGTTTATTATTCAATTGGCTTGCGTTCATGATATGAATTTCTACTAAGCTTTGGAGTGTGCGTGTTTCACAGGTTATAGAGCGATTATTGAATTTCAGGAGATATGCGTAGAGCACGTAAATCGGTTCTCAACCAAAATACCTATTCGGATTGATCAGTTGATCATATTTGTGTGCCTCCTGAAATTCAATAATCGCTCTACCACCTGTGAAACACGCACACTCCAAAGCTTAGTAGAAATTCAAATCATGAACGCAAGCCAATTGAATAATAAACCCAAGTGAAAGAATTTGCAGCGTTTTTCAAGAAGCATTCAATTTCTCAGTCTCTTTGCTACTTATCATCCACAAGATGTGCAATTTTCGTGATAATTGAGTATTTTTTATGCTTCCTGTAATAAGTTGAGCTTTGCATTTAATTCAAGATTTGTTGGAGCATTTTCAAGTCAAAATCAAGCTTTTTAAAATCAAATTTAAGGTTTTTTAAGTCAAGTTCTCAGCGAAAGCCAAAGAAAAAGATTTGAATCTTGAACAAATTATTCGGTCAACTTTCAAAACTGTTTCTTGAGAGTCAAAACAAGTCACATCCAACGCAAAATCGCCATTCTCTGCTTACAACAACCTGAAGTAACGACATTATCAGTGTGCTTGGTGTCCACAGGGAGGTACAATATGAATGAACTAGCAACCTGGCAATTGTTGATGTTCAACAATTATTGTTGATGTTCGGCCGTACGTGGAATTTTAAGTGTTTTGTCTCTCTCGAAAATTTCGCATAAGTGGATCTATCTGGTTTTGATTCTAAAAGCCTCATTTGATATCTGATAAGTAGAGTTAATTGAACCAAGACAATCTGTTGCAGGTTTTACGTTGGACAAAGAATCCAATACGATCGCCATTCTCTGTCAAGACGTCACAGTTGTCCTCGCTTTTGACACACGAGAGCGGCTCATCCAGTGGCAGGTCAAAATAGCCAATAACCTCGGGGAAGGTACGTAACATTTTTTAAGACGTACAGTAGAAGTCCGATAATACGGCACGTTCGGGACTGGCTCGGTGCCGGATTACCGGAAATTCCGGTGTATTGGGCGATAATTACAAGAACAATTAGGTTAATAATTAAATCACAAATACAGTATACATACAATAAAGTTTATTTTACATATAATAAAATGTTTTTCCACTTACCTACTGTAAAACATATTTCACTTAGATTTTAAAAAGCTCTTTTTGTTTTCTTTTGGCGTTTAACATACAATTTATTTCTAATGATATGGAAATCAATAACGTCGTTTGATGATTTCTTGTTTCTGGTGATAGTCACTGTTACTTTTGATTGGTGATAGTTTTTCTCCTTTTGAAGTCGAAGGCTTAGGTCTTGAAAACATGGTCACTCTACAGTTAGAAAGAAAATCACAGTTCCAAAAGTTAAGTTTACTGCGATGTGAACGCACAAAAAATGGCGAAGACGCTTTGTGATCGATTAATTAATAATTAAATCAATCAGCTATTGATTGGTTAATTGATTATTACGGAGTGCACTGCACCTGAATTTGTTGTGACAGCTGACACTAGCCGGCCGGTAATTGTTTCCGGGTGATCCTGAACTAGTCCGAAAACTTCCGAATAGTTTTCGAGCGTTTTTAGTTGCTTTAAAGGACACACTTTTGGGGAAACCAAAATTTTTTATAATTTTCCAGAGCGATGCCGGACTGACGGGCATTCCGGACTGTTGGATGCCGGACTAGTGGACTTCTACTGTATTTACATATCAATATTGTTGATACGCAAGTGCTAATGAAGAATGGATTACATATTTGAACGATTAAAAATTAATTGGGAATATTGGGAACCGCAGTTGGACAGAATGCGTGAAATTTAAATGTCAACGAAACTAACAAAAATTTACTTTATCAATGCCAATAGACAGTGTCAAAGAAACTTACTGGTAATAACGTGTAGGGGCGGGTGTAAAAAGAGCAAACGTTAACTACTTAACATCGTAGTATATGTAAAAAGAGCGAGCAATCTTCACCTACGAAAACGGTACATATCCCCCGTACTACCAGGTGTTTGAGCGAAACTGATTAGATTTTTCACGTCGAGCAATGGTTTTTAAGGAAGCTGAACACGTATTCTTACTAAATCTAAAACGTAAGACATTCGTTCATAGTTTATTGCTCATGAAATTATTAATTTCATAACTTAAGAAACGTTCAGGTGAACATAAGTTGTACGAACCTCCATTCAAAAACTTTTTTACAGAACTAGTCAGGAATCGAATTCTCCTGAATGCCATTTCTCGACCTTTTCGAAAACGATATTTGGGGAAACCAAAATTTTTTATAATTTTCCAGAGCGATGCCGGGAATTTATACTTTAAAGCAAATTCTTTCACTGGGGTTTATTATTCAGTTGGCTTGCGTTCATGATTTGAATCTTATTAAGCTTCGGAGTGTGCGTGTTTTACAGGTGATAGAGCGATTATTGAATTTCAGGAGATATGCATAGACCACGTAAATCGGTTCTCATCCGAAACACCTATTTGGATTGATCAGTTGATGATATTTGTGTGCCTCCTCTACATCTGTCTACCTTTGGCTAAATCGTTTAAATTTGGATTTGGGGAAGTTGTAACGCAATACGAGTGCCAAAGGACTTGATAAATTATAGATGTTTTTATTGTGGGGGGTATTGAGGTTCAATAAAAAAACGCTGCAAATTCTTTCACTGGGGTTTATTATTCAATTGGCTTGCGTCCATGATTTGAATCTCTACTAAGCTTTGGAGTGTGCGTGTTTCACAGGATAGGGCGATTATTGAATTTCAGGAGGCACACAAATATGATCAACTGATCAATCCAAATAGGTATTTTGGTGAGAACAGATTTACGTGCTCCATGCATATCTCCTAGTAACCCCTAGTTGAGGTTCAGGTCCAATTGGGTTGAACTCCGATCCTTTTTTAGCAAGGCGATCAGCTTCCTCGTTGCCCTGTATTCCCTAAAGACCCATATCAACACCAGTTTGTTGCCCTCCAAGTCAGCTTTGATGTTACTGAGAAGGCAGAAATAGCCTTTAGTGCTGCTTGGCTGTCAGATAGTATATAAATTGTTGCACCTTTGAGTCGTTGAAGTAATATTCAATCAAGTTCATTTGTATTGTGGTGGGTTCATTTTGCCACCACTTTCCATTGTCATGCGTAAGGTCCTGTATTTTTGGCATAACCCCCTATTCAAAGTTGTTGGTTTACGCTTCGAGATATGTAGGTTTCAAAAAAGGAATTTACAAAAATCCGTTCGTTCGCCATTCACCGCTGGACCGAAGTTTACAAAATTTTGCTCAAAATCAAACGTCTTTCCGGAATGTGCCAGTTATCTCGGCATCTTCATCAATCAACCGTAAGGGATGATAATTAAGGATTTTTTTCAAGGAGGTAAAAACAGCATTTGTAAAGTTAGTTGTATGAAAGATGCCTGCACTAGTACCCAAAGTTGAAATAAGTATTTTCTTTACGTTTATTGTCTACAGTGCCCGGTTTTCCCTTAGGAAAAATTGAGTGAGGCGAATGTTTTCCGGTGAACACAGTATCGTGATCATAGTAGAATCAATGCTTTTGTCATATCAATTTGTACTTTTCACAAATCCCAACTAACCCAACATTCCACCTCATATAATGATCAATAAATGTTTTTTCTCTCCATTCTTAAAAGTAGAAACACAATTGATTCCCGGAGGTTTATTATGAGTCCACCATGACCGTACCGGCACTTAGCTTACATAGAATATGTAATATAGAATGTGTGAATATAGAATTAGAGACTAAATTTATTCATTTTGTGGTGTTGCAGATCAACAATTCCTCGTGCAAATATCGTCCGCTCCTCCCAAAGCCAAAATTGCCTCAGGACCCGCCAGACTCCACGTGCAGGAATACAGATTCTGCATGACGCTAGGGGTCCCTCCGCGGCTCGTCGGTATTTGGGAGATATCCAAACTGAGGTGAATACGATCAACTGTTATTATTAATGTCGCCTAATAAATCATTAAATTGGGAATAACGTTGGACCAGTTTTGGCAATGAAGCCCTTTGATCAGCGTTAACATTGGATACTTGCTGAATATCGCAGACACATATTGTTGGCTAGACTACGTAAACGTTGGATAGTGCATAGCGAAATCTGTAGGGATTCTGAATATGAAGTGGAGTGGTGACATTGTAAAGGCATGACAAGGCTTTGTGAATGCATCCATTATCTCCTCTAGCTCTCTCAAAACATTTTCCTTCAATTGCCATCAAAACATTGGTTTCCCATAAACAGGAAAAATGTTCCCCCAATGAGATATTTTTTGGTTTAGCTTCATCAATTATTAGGTATGGTATTATTTTATGGGGTGGGGCGTGTAAAAGTTATATTAAAAATGTTCAAATTGTTCAAAACTCCTTGCTTAAAATTATTTTAAATAAAAATAGTAGGTTTCCCACATTGCAACTTCACAGGTTAATGAATATTCAAACAGTACAACAATTATTTATTTTTCAATCATGCATTCATGTTTTTAAGAAAGGCATTAAACCGAACACACCTCTCTACTAACGACTTCGAGGCATTTTGAGACGAGTGGTATTTTATTACACAAAACTCGCACAGAATTTTATAGAAGAAACTGTTATGTATTAGCTTTAAGATTTTTTATTGTTCATTCTATAAACCGTTTTAATTTTAATCAACACTTTCCTTCTTTCAAAAAAACGTTGAAGTATGTTATTAATTTGAGGTAAATTAGAAATTTAGTTTTTTACTTTCTTCTTAATTCAGTACTTTCGTAAGATCAAAATATCTGCGTTATATTTTTAATTACTTTTTCAGATTTTTTCTCCGTTTTTTGTTTTCACTTCTTCATTTTTCAACTTCACAGTTAAAATTTTTCATTTGACATTTTAGCAGCGGCAACTCCACTGGAAGAGCACAAGTTCTACTGAACTTATTCTTCTAGTGGGCATTTGTTTTCCTATATCATTTATTTGTTTATAAGAAATTGTGTATATATTATTTAATGTTTATTTATTTTTGAATTTTGCCAAATAACCGAAACGAAACGAAACGAGAAAACACTTCCTCCACCCAACAAAACATTATTTAAAATTCACCTTTTAGCGTTTACAAATTCGCAATTCAAATGCATACTTACACAAACTCTCAAACTGGGAAAGTGGATATGGGAAGGCGCTGGTTGATTAGAAAGAAAGTATTTGGCTACTGTGTGAAGTGATGGGATGGTGTAGTTGCCCCTTCCAATGAGCTGGATGCATTGATGATGCTCCGCCACGCTCAGAGGATGATCCAGACGCTTGGTAACGTCGGATTCTAAAATTGGGAGAGGGCCAACTAACCATATACATTACAACTGATGCAGTGAAAGGTGGATTATAAGTAAATACCCATCTGCCTTCATGATTTTAGAGGCTTACCAATTTAATGTCAACTGAATGGTCAGGATCCCTCCTGTTTGGAACGCTGATAACCGCTCAGTATGTGCTATCGGTAATTCATTTTTAGTAATTTTTTCTTCTTTTCACAATCTAGCGGTCTTGGAGTAATAATGTACATAATGATTTTGCAGGAGGTATGGAGTCGTGGAGTCCCGATTTTGCTTCGAAGGTGGTTCGAGATGTGGTAAAGGTGAAGGTCTTTACGTCCTGATCACGGACCAGGGAGAGGACATCACCAAAACCCTTCAAGCTGCCTCGGAAGGCAAAATGACCTCTAGACGAAGACCCGCCTCAAGAAATATGTCCGGTAAGTGGATATTTAATATGAATTTCGAAAACATGAACCGATACTTTATACATTATATCCACCAAAGATTATGAATGCGTCCTGTAAAAGTTATCTTTTAAAAGTTATCTTTTAAACATCAATACAGACATCTTCATCCTCAGGTCTTCCTAGCATGAATTTTGCGAGTTGTACCATTATGTACATTACGTTTTGTTCAGGCTACTCAATGTTTGGTAAAGATTCGTCACAATGAATGATTCTTTCCTGCTTATGCAAAAACCAAATCTTTGTTGCAATCACAAGCGGTTTTCATCCGGTGCCGATTAAACTTTACCTATTTGTACTGGTCAGGTCGAGTTATGTACTCCAAAATTTCCCGTAGCCTGTGTGAATGCACAAACAAGAATTTATATTCACAAGCATAACACCTACAGTTTTCAATCGATTTCGCTAAAGCTTCGTTCTCAGAGGAAGTTCTGACCGGTGTTCTGAAGTTCTGAACGTGTTAGCGTTAGCCCCGCTGAGTAGTTTCGTTTGCAGTGCAGGAACTGGCAGTTCTCAAATACGATAATCGGTTTTGACAATCCCCATTTTTTCATCAACCAAGCGAATTCGTATGCGAGGACATTGTTCCATGGAGTTCAGAAGTGATAAGTGATGCTGTTATAATAGTTCCGGAACCATTCAACTCAATTTTAAGAATTCCAGAATTCGTCCATGTTGGTAAACGAATTGGGTTCTGGACTGTCACTTTGCTTCATCAGAACGTTCAGGTTATTGCTTCCAGAATACATCAGGCTGCTACGGATGCTTTTTTTTTTTTTACTAAATCACAATGGAACAATATGGAAAAAACCGTGTGCGAGGCATTGTTCCCCCACAAAGTTCAATTGTACTCCATCGATTTCTATAGTTCCACGATTACAACCATGTGCTGACTGCACCATCTTTTCTATTACTGTTTCTGGGCTAAAATCACCTATTTCCAACTTGCCTTAGCTGCTGCCATATTTCGTGATGCTCCTGAACAGTTACAGTTTGATAAATTAGTTTAAATAGTTCGCATGTTTCTTCCGTCCATCTTTGCATTTCGGTGCTGTCCACCTTCCCCGGAACGTTACTATTTGGAACAATGGAAACTGTTCTCTTTGATTTCGATTGAATCCTCTATTAGTGTGCGAGTTGTTCCCCGCACATTCAATTGTACTCCATCGATTTCTATTTCCACGATTATAACCAAATAACCATATTGTCACTGTTTCTTCAAGTGATGCTCCTGAACAGTTACAGTTTATAAATTAGTTTATTCTCGGTGGGAACCATCTTTATTACCTTCTCGTTTCGAAGATCCAAATAGTACTCCTTACAGTTCAAAAGATTTATCCAAATAACAAGTTTCCGCGTTTGTTTCAGTGACGGACTCTCCGCGAAAGTGCTCGACGCGAGTGTCTTCGGTGGCTGGGGACACGATGTCGCTCTGCCAGCGGAGCATCGCGGACTCGATGGAGTGCCAGTCCATCTGCCGTTCCGTCATGACC
This sequence comes from Creontiades dilutus, assembly GCA_031894815.1. Lineage (NCBI taxonomy): Eukaryota > Metazoa > Arthropoda > Insecta > Hemiptera > Miridae > Creontiades > Creontiades dilutus. Next base: position 385,023 of record JAVIWC010005560.1, on the reverse strand, counting down.
AACGCTGACGACGCCGTCTGGCCGTCATCCGAAACCACCGGCCCCGTCTCCGATTTCGGGGACACCGCCTCCGTCGGTGACTTCCATGACCCCCACCCTCAGGTAAGTACATCCCTAAAATACTTATGGAGCATTCCACGCCAATAGCTGAACTCAAAGAAAAACAGTCCCCCAAAATTTACCAGTGTTGATTACCCACTAAGTTTCAGACCGATTCGTCGCTTTCTCGCCGCACCACAGCCAGTTCAAGTTTGCAAACATAAGAGGTTTGGGTTTACTTCACCGTCTACTGCCCCCCTCATACCGCTACCAAAAAATAAAAACACCTGTGTTTTGAAAAGAGAAAAACCTCCTCTTTTCTGCGGTGTAACCATTTTTTCAATCAAAATATAGAGTTACCTCGAAAATTGAATTTGAATACTTGAAAAAGAGTTTTCTCTCGATAACTTGAAACTTAAATACAATGCGGATATCCATTGTAGGGCTAGAAAAGTGGAAAAGAACCACTTTTCTATTAGTTTATTTTTTATATAAAGTGCTAGAATAGTTGAGCACGTGATTTTGGACACCTGATTTGAAAAAATCCCCCCCGAAACCCGAAAATATTACATATACAGGGTGCACAGCGTATGATCCGAAAATCTTCGCACACGTGTTCTGCAACTAGTTTCCAACAAAAAGTGTCACTTACAGTTTTTTTTTAGAGGCAAATTCGTTTTCGAGTTATTTCACTTTTAAGATTTTTTTTCGTGTTTTCGAACTTACCTACGTTTAAGATATAATTAATTAATATAAATAATTAATTTTTAGGTTTTAGAGGGAACTCTTTTGAGGAAATTGAGATTTTATGCAAAAAAAAAACGTGTATTTTCAAGCACATTACTTAGCACAACCTTAGTTCCTTTTACGATCAATTAATCGTCCTAATATCCATTGGCTCCATTTTTTCTTGTTCCTTGGGAGAATACACAATGAGCGATGGTGAGAATTTTGTTTATGTTTGTGTTAGTGTATCTAGGGCGACCGTAACGCACAGCTAAGTCAATTTTCGTTGACAACTTTCTTGAACAATTTTCGTGACGATTTTTTGTTTATGTGCCGTAGCAAAGTCATGAAAATGTCAAAAGGCTATAAATTGATGAATGATTCATACATTTCATTAATGAATTATTCATATTCAAACACCCCCATGAAACAATAAGCTCGATTTAGGTCTTTCTCAAAGTTATTTATTACAGAGTACGTGGTTACAACGACAATATTAATTTATATCTAGACCACATCATTTTCCAAAAGAATCCCAAATTGCCAATTACATTGAAATAGACAAAGACAGAGATAGGTATTATTTAGGTACTAAAAATTAGATTTGTCAAAATTGTCACTTAATGATAGTTAAAGTAACAAAGGTTAAAATAAATATATATTTCCTGTTTTAATGAAAACAAGAAAATCTCTTACCATTTTGATAATACCTAAATAACCAATTTTACTATTTCGTTTTTAAGGACTGCAGTAACTGGTCCGTGGAGCGATGTGCGAGCTGCATCAGCAAGTTGGGAGCCATGTCCATGTCGAGGTCCTCAACAGCGGGCCACACGCCCGGCAACGGGTTCAGCCCGGCCTGGGTAATGGAAACATCCATCACCTCCCTCAGCGGCGGAGGTAAAAAAAACCCCACTCCAGTTATTATTCAACCCCTGTCAAATCCTTCGTTATTTATATTTGAAACCGTGTATAGGTAACGTGAAATATAGGTTATCTATATAAACGTGAACTGACCCACTCTGCTTGAATTATTTTTCTGTTGTAGACCTAGGTATCTACAATATTTATTCGATGAGTTTCTCCTGTATTTCTGAGTTATTTATTTTCATCTTGACCTTGATGGTTTTTAGTATAACCTGACAGTGGAATGGCATATTGTCAATTTTCCAATACTAATGGTATTGGAAATTACTTTCCCGAATGCTTGAGAAAACAATTTGGCCAACTGTGTTTACTTTTCAAACATCCTGAATGTTCGAAAAAGTTAATTACTAACTTCAAAAGCTGTTTCTGAAACAACTTCATTATGTCCATGTAAATAGGTGGAAAACATACGAAATTCCCTGAATTCTCAGGAATTAATTTCATTCGAATCTAAAGAAACTATCGTCCACATGTAAGGTCAAAATTCAAACATTCACGTTTCTTAATTTCTATGTGATTGAAATCAAATTTAGACGGTTGTTGTAGATTGGCGGCTACTCGCTCCGTTATGAACAAAACAACAGTTTTTAGCAAAACAATAACCGCATGTTTATTTCTCTGTACGTCTCACTTTATAACAGGTAAAGTTGTAGTGTTATATAAATACTATATATGTAGATAAAAGTATAAATAGTGGATACCTTATATGTGCCACACACTCGTATCAGACGTTGTTTTCTGCTTGGAAAGTTTAAGAAAATTATTTTTTTTGGACACTTACCAAATAGTAAAGTGTTATTCTCATTAGTTGTGGATTCTTTCAAAAAGATTTCCCATGCCGGGAATCGAACCCGGGCCTTCTGGGTGAAAGCCAGATATCCTAGCCACTAGACCACATGGGACTTGAATGACGTGGATTTGACAGATATTCGCAGCTAAAATGGCGGCTAAGGGGCTATAATAATCGTCATTTAGGTAAAGCTCCATCGTTGACCGATTTAAGCCTATACCACCTTTAGTGGTTTATAACGATAAGTAGGTATAGTGGGAGACAACCATGAAATAACCCCTAACAATTAATTTATGCTACAATAAAAAAAGTGAACGATTGATTAATTACTCTTTCCTTTCCCATATGGGCAATTTCTCCACGATTTTTTCTAATTATACCGTATAATATGCATATTGGCCCCCATGTACAAGAGGCATCAAACTTGAGGCTCCTAACATAACTTTTAAATTATCAATCCATACAAATCAAATTCCTAATAAATTCTGGATAATAATAAATCCACATGACGTCAAGGTTGATCATTATGAATGGTAACTATCTCCTCAACAAACATTAGCCTGATGAGGCAATGTAGACTACAGTGTTTGGTATAATGATACGAAAATAAAGAGGAAAACGCCACATTGATTCCTCCCCTTTCCATCAACACAATACACAACTATTTATGGCATACACGACATGATAATAAAAGAGTAAAAAGTACGTTAATGTTGCTTTTGGCCCGAAATTAAGCTGTAAATACTTAGTAGATCTAATGTCAGATTATTTACACAATGGGAAATTATTTATTAGTTCAATTTCGGATGCTTATTGATGGATGGTAAGCTCATAGTTTTCTATGAATATCTTTGGAATGAATACTTTTAAAGTCCTTCATCAGAACTTCCTATGCTCCAACAATGAAGCAAACTGTTCCATTTTGATAATTATATCCCAACTAAATTTACGAATTTTATTTGGAAAAAAGCGTTCATGACGACCTTTGTATGACTGGATACCACTGAGGCTTTGGCGGGCCTTTGTGGCTGGAGAAGGAGGAACTGCCTGGGACCCAAAATTGTAGACAGGATACAGCCCAATTGATTGGTCCCTCGTTGTTCAAACAATACACAATATTTATTTGAACATTTAATAAAAGAGTAAATTTGGGTGTTGCTTTCTTTAGAAATACTTGTTGAACTAAACATTATTTTCCAATGGGAAATTATTTATTAGTTCAATTTCGGATGCCTTCTGGATGGTGCAATAGTTTTCATGATATCTTTGGAATGAATACTAGACCACATCAGACTTGATTTAGCGAGAATGAAGGGTAATCTGTTCCATTTTCATATTGATCATCCCAGACCTATTATGCTAATTAAGTAGGTTGGTATATGACGCTGATCGATAAACAAGTAAACCTACTGGAAACACTATCTTTAGAGGTACCTACCACAGTCTGTTGTATGTGAAACAACTCGAACAAGTGTAATTTTTGGTTTGTTATTGATGTAATCGCTCTTGAAAAGAAAAACAATTTTAACCCCCCCCCCCCCCCGAAAATTTCATGGTTTACGTTTCAAAGGGTGTAGAATCCAATTCTGCAATAAAATTTTTCCGTTCGTCCGACGTACAAACGGCCTGTGGCTGGAGCAAAAAATCTGAAATTTTCAGGAAAAATCAATATTGGCTTGACAACGCCCCAATTCTTTAGCCAGCACTCTCACTTAATTTAAAGTGCCCTTTAAGGGTTGTCAAAGTTTTGTAAAATCCCTAAAAACCTCAAAAAAGTTCAAGGCGGCCTAAATTTGGACTTTTATTGAAGAACTTTCCATGAGGAATCGAATGAGCCCCTCCCCAGGTCCGTAGCTCAAACCATTCCTGATCCTGGCCCGATTTATGGTGCCAACATTTTCGTTATTTTGGTTTATTATTCAATAATAAACCATTGTAATCGCTCTTGAAAAAAAAATTCTAGCCCTCCCCCCCCCCCCCCCTGAAAATTTCATGGTTTAGGTACGATGATGTTCAAAGGGTTTAGAATCCGAATCTGCAATAACAATTTTTCCTTCCGTACGCCGTACGCACGATTTCTCCCAAACGGCTGAAGCAAAGGAGCTGAAATGTTCAGGGAAAATCCATGTTGGTCCGGCGACGCCCCAATTCTTTAGCCAGCTCTCTCACTTAATTTAAAGTGCCCTTTAAGGGTTGTCAAAGTTTTGTGAAATCCCTAAAAACCTCAAAAAAAAGTCAAGGCGGCCTAAATTTGTACTATTTTTGAAGAACACTCCACGAGGAATCGAATGAGCCCTCCCCAGGTCCGTAGGTCAAACCATTTCCGATGTATGGCCCGATTTATGGTGACAACATTCGCGTTATTTTGGTTTATTTTTGTTTTTGTGTTGATATCAGTAACCTAGTGACGTAGTGATGTAGTAATGTGGATACTGGAGTGAACTCCTAAAAGGGTTTATAGCCGATACACGGGTTGAAGTATTCTGATAACCATAAAAAAACGCTGCAAATTCTTTCACTGGGGTTTATTATTCAATTAGCTTGCGTTCGTGATTTGAATTTCTACTAAGCTGTGGAGTGTGCGTGTTTTACAGGTGATAGAGCGATTATTGAATTTCAGGAGACAAATATGATCAAGATTAATCCAAATAGGTATTTTGGTTGAGAACAGATTTACGTGCAACCAAAATAATCGCTCTATCACCTGTGAAACCTATTTGGATTGATCAGTTGATCATATATAAACCCCAGTGTGCCTTTTCTTTTCAAATTAGATAGTACACATCAAATTAATTAAGTGACGCTTTTATTTGATGATTATCATTTTATTTGTACATTTAAATTTCAGCTTCACAGCTAGTCAAAATTGATTCTTTGAATGTGGACAGTATATGCACGTGTCAACTATGACACACAAAAATAGTTCCTACCTTCAAAATTGAAGTTTGCCATTCTTAAATATGATTTCTTCAATAAGATATTAACAATTATCTGGAAAAAATGCAGAGGTAGCTACCTACTTACATAAGAATCATGTATGTAGTGAGTTTTATAGGTCGGACCTAAATGCTCATAATGAATAGGAGCAGTAGTGATGATTGAAAATTTTTTTAAAGTAAACAAAGTGAAAATTTTGTGTTTCAAGGGGGCAGAGAACGAGCAAATACGAATCCAGGGAGCAGCGCGATGTCAGTGTCCAGTCACGACAGCGGCTCCGACTACTCCGTACCCCGTCTGCAGGCCGCCAACGACTCCTGGTAATTCGCCTGTTTTATTTTATCACAATAGTTGAATGGTTTCGTGGAGACCTTTGAAAAACACCGCGTACTTCCAATTGGAGGCCAGTTTTGATGTAAAACGCTTATCAAACTCAACGTCGGCGAGAGAATGAGGCGTCTCGATATATGTATCACGTACCTCGCCAATTTCAATTTCATTTGTGGATAATGTAGTATTCATAAGCAGTTTTTTGCGTAAACGATATTCACGCACTAGTTCCAACGATTGCTGTTTTGTAGGACCAATGATAACTACGTTAGATTGTGCTCGTTGATGGTTGCGATGTAATGGTTCCATCGTTTGGTCACTGAGGTTCCGAAGCAACGAATGGTAAACTGTTAAAACATAATCATAACCACTCACAGGACTGTCACAGTTAGTAAACAATATGATTCCATCGGGTGGTCACTGAGGTTCCGAAGCAACGAATGGTAAACTGTTAAGACATAATCATCACCACTCACAGGACTGTCACAGTTAGTAAACAATATGGTTCCATCGAGTTGTCACTGAGGTTCCGAATGTCCAGGGGTTAACGTAACAAGATTAAGTAAATCAACAGCTTTCAAATGAGTGGTGAACGAGTTTCGTACGATCACAAATGTCGAAGATAATGATCCGTAGCAACGAATCGGTTGTAAGCGAAAACCATCAGAAATATTTTCGTGACGCTGTCCGCGTTACATTTTCGAGTTTATGTAGCAAAGGAAAGACATAAAATGTCAAAAGGTGTAACATGAAGGGTAACAGATCCCCAAAACGCAACCGGTATAAATAAAGTTGAATGACTTCATAGAAAGTGGACTTCACATGCGTAAATCCGTTTCATTTTTACCGGGTTTACATCAAAACCGTTTGGAAATGAGTTGAAATTGTGCATTTGTGGGTTTTCAAACGGTCAGAACATGATTTTTGTACCAAAATTTAAAAATTTGTGAATCTAGTAACATTCAGATTGGTGGTAGACCTACAAATACATTCATGAGAGGTAAACATTACAATAAGACACAGATAAGGCACTTCATGCAGATGTTTTTTCCGCCAATTAAATAGAATTATCACGTATCTGTTTATTATTCTTCACTCACTATATCCTTCATTAGGCACGAGGTAACATAAAACCTCATGAGATGATAATTCTGAATAAACCATACGTTGATAACCCAATACTCAACGGTAACTTACCTGCAGTGTTTGCAGTTAACAAATTTCTCGATAAACGTTTTTCAAATTCTTTTCGAAATTAATATTTAATCTGGTAAAGTCAAGTTTTATGATCATTCGGGTTGCAGCAAATGCTCGTAAGCGGATGAAGTTTGGGTCAGTAGCGGACGGCGCAGAGGTATACCCCTCCATCAAGACAGATCGGTCGTGCGGGTTTTCGTTCGACCGACTACCACGCTAGATGGCCCAGGAGCCCCAACCAAAAACTCGACTCATATTTGACAATTGTCATTGTCATAAATAGTACCGACTGTGGCGAATCGTTCATTCATTTAATTTCTATTACCTTCATAGAAACTTTGATTCTTAAAAAATGAGGGTGTTTCACTTACCTATTTGACCTTGATCTACTGATTCTGCATCATAATAGAAGATTCCACCTTGTAAAAATCGTAAGTGATGATCTGTCAATTTAAAAATTTGACTTTAGCTTCTCAAAATTTGACTTTAACTTTTCAAAATTTGACTTCGGGGTCTTGTGGAGTTGTCGACCACTAAAGTTATAATTCTCAATCGATTTTTGTCATTCTTATTTTGATCAATCTCAATTTCAGTCTAGCGCAACAAAATTCAGAAATTTTGCTTTCGACGACAGGAGGGGGAAGGGAGGGGGTAATAGCCAATTCAGCCAATCGCTGCTGAAGCGAAAATTCTCGACGAATTCGTGTCATTATTTGTTTATTCTATTAGGATTTTGGTTTATTGTTTAAACAAATATCAGTCCTTTCAATTTTTATTAAGAAAGAGGGTGAATGGAGAGTGTGTAATAGTAATAGATATACATAACTTCAAAATTGTCATCTGATTTTATTGATTCATTTTATTTGCCTCAATTTTAGTCTAGATATACAACAAACCAAGAAAGTTTGTAATTTTCTGTCAGGGGGAGGAGGGGATTAATTATGATAAATCTTTAAATCAACATGTTACAGACGATTTTCGTTACCTTTCTTTTCATTTAATTAATATATATTGGTTTAGTGTGTATTACACTGTGTAACTCATTTCAGTTTCAAAGTTCATATGTAAGGAAGCGAATATAAAAGATTTAATAAAAACCGATCATATATCGCACCCATTGTAGAATAAAGAAACAACTCAAAGATGCTCATATTTGGGAATTCGCGTTTTAAGTTTTACTCCTTCACAAATGGCCTCCAAGGCAACAAATGGCATCATATTGTTAAGACCTATTTCACAAACGCCACCAGCTCCTGCCGTTCGTTGAATGAAGTTACGACCGTTGTCTCCAGGAGCAAGACTCATTTATGCTCGTTTCCACCTTTGACGGACAAAATACACCGCTCTACCAACCCAATACCGGTGCTAACTCAAAAATTGCATTTTTTGATTTGTTCCGTTATTCCTCGAGAGGATCGATTTAAGTGTGACGGGATAGAAACCCGGACTCCGGGACGCCCCTGTAATGAATCCATTGCTTACCAGTTTGTTATCATTTAAATGATTAACAGTACAATCCAGTTCTTAGCGACTGTACCGACCCGACAGTTCCGCCCCCCCCCCCCTCTCAACACTCCTTCAACTAACCTTCAGGTGGGCTCCTTCCGCCTTTTGTTATCCGGCATCACCACTTTTCCGTCCGTCCAAGGGGGTCATTCGTGTACCTGCCACCTTGGTAAGCACTAGCCTCCAAGCAAGTTGGCCAGTTCCAATTTTCATTCAACATTACCTCAATTTTTTCAAAATAAATTGATAATCATGGCAATTTTTCATCTTTGGTACTTAAATGTATAAAATTAATCAATCAATCAATATATTTATTTGTATAAAGTCATTATATGACTGTTACAAAGAGTTCTGGTATATCCAGCAACTTTGAAAGAAAAAGTATAAATATATATGGTATTGTTTCACAGAAGTATTATAACTCAAAGAGGTAGAACTTGAAAATAAAAAGATATTCTGTATAGAAGATGGGGTAGTTACAAAAATAAGTTTAAGGGGAGAAACATAAAAATAAGGAAACACTTCAGAAAGGAGAATATAAAAGAAAGTTTTCAACATTAATTTAGTAAAATCGTAATGGGGGGGAGCACGGGGAATTGTCCATGGATTGCAGTACAGTACAGGTTCACCATTCGTTTCTTGCGAATGCCCTCAGCCTCAGCGAGTGGATGGTAAATTGATAGAGGGCATCTTGCCTCTATCAGAGCTCGAGCTCATATATCGTCTGAAGCCGTGGAGGTTGGGAGTGGCAGATGAACGTTATTCCGCAGATAGTGGACCCTGTGAGGATGGTATTGTGGGCAGCGAAGGAGAAAGTGGGAGAGAGATTCAGGCTCAGCTCTATTGCATATTGAGCAGAGCTCGTTGCTTTTCCAGGTATATCTAAAGCGCTCGTGGTAGAAATAGACTGTGTCACAGATAGTGGATGATTCAGGTGCCAATCGTAGCTGAGCGATTACTCGCTCTCTGTGGATGTTACCACCAAGTCCCAGATATCTCTGGCGGCCACCAAAGTCCACCACTGTTCGGTACAAGGAGCTAAACCTGGAATTCAGCACTCTCTGGATATCTTGACTCAGGCAATGGTTGCTGTATCTGGAGAGTATATTGTCACGAGTCTGGCTGTAGAACCATAGAGGTCTACTGTCCCGTTTTTTTTTTGGTGCCGTGTGTACTGCGCTTTTGGTTCATAATTTTTTTTTTTTTTTCAAATAATTATCTTCAAAGTAACTGGTAGCCATGTGAGGGATTTTCATGCACCGAATTCAAATCAACCTTCAAATAAGCACATAAATCGAATCAATAGTTCGAAAATCAGTAGCATAAATTATAATACGAGACCAGGTTATGAATGGGGTCTAACATCAACACCCGAATGCACCCAGTCTTCTACGTTTATTCTCCGTCTGTTACTTTGATTTCACGGTTCGATGGTGATCGTGGCAGTTTGAAATGCTTCAGCCACTCGCTTGGCGGCACTTATCCCATATGGCTCCCGAAACTTGACAAGGGTCGTTAACATGTTGACTAAGTGTAAACGACGCGTTTAAACGGTTGAGTTACGATACGCACGAACTTTAATTACCCGCTATGATTACCCGAACTCGGACAATCGACTTGAAAGTGTGAAAGGAACTAACGAAAAAATTGTAGAGCTAGCCCGGTAGGGCTCGTTAATCAACGCCTCGTTAAGACAACGTTTCATCGGGAGTTGATCGCTGGGAACGGACTTTCTGCGGGCATTTCGAGCAACTTTGACCATTCTAATTGGTGTTAATTAGTAAACGTCCGAACGTAATTACCCCCGGGGGGTGTAGAGAGGTAAGTACCCCTATTGTTCAACTTGTTTGATTTGGTCGATGATGGGTAGGTGGCTACAATGGTTTGGGAACTGGATTAGGTGCCCATGGGCGTGTTTCTCTAAGGTGGGGCCCAGCAGAGGGGATTTCAACGTCTGAGACGTCAACTGCTTAATAATCAGATCGGCTGTTATACATATTTTGATATTTTGACTTTTCCTAGAAGTCTAAGGAATTTTCAGTAATTGGTTATTGTATCCGCCTGAGCTCTTTCCTATCTAGAGAAAACAAATTTAGGAAAAAATATTGATTACCTATTTCTGATAATCTAAGATAAATTTTGGTGATAACGTGATGCTTTTCAACCGACCAGGGACAATGTTGTTGAAAGGGGGGGGGGGGGGGGGCACCAATTTTATTTACTTTTTTGGAGTCACAGCAGTATGGTGAGATTATACCAAGGAGAAAGAACCACTTATAAATCCGTTTCAAATCATCCTGAAACCAAATCTGTGACGAAAAAAATGTGGGTCTATCTTTAAGTATGTCATATCGGTCTTGCAAGTGCATGGCCACATATAGTTCAGGCTGCCCATCCCCAATACAACCAATTGATGAACAAACAAACAAACAACCAATGATGAACAAACAACCAATTTTTGTTTTGAACCTGAATAGTCACCTCTAGGGAGAAACTTTTTTGAAACTTTCCTTTTTCGTCTGTCTGTTGTGCGTCCTAAAATTCCCGTGATGAGTTTAATTTCAATGGTTTTTATCCAACCCAAGCATGAGAAAACAATAACTTCGTACAAGTTCGTTTCAGACCATTCTAAGACCGAATCTGTGAAAAAACAGTGGCGTGTGTATGTGTGAGGTTATGGCTGCAACCTTGTCATGGAGTGTGGTGCAGGGAAAGTCCCACAGAGTTGCTCGAGCTTGGCATCTCGCCAGGAGTACTTCGTGGTATCATCCGGGGTCTTACTTAAACTGGTGGTCATTCTATAGCAGGGGTGCTCAAACTGCTGGCGATCTACCTCAATATTTTTAGACTACTTACGATCGACTCCGAGAGGCTGCAAGTATGTGTGATGCAGGGTTGTCGTACATACACGATACACCTCACCTACCTAGGTAGGGTGTACCGTAGCATATATAGATATTAGCTTTCCGCACAATTTACATTATTTTAGTCAAGGTTTGGGTTAGGTTTACCCAAGTTCTTCTCTACAATATCAATGAAAAAACTCCTAGTTATTCAAAATTGCGAGTTTATTCGTTGTTACAAAACAAAAGAGTTACATATGGTGTTAAACTTAACTAAGGAGAGACTTTGGATGTTGAAGCGTGGCACTGCATGTCCTCAGCATACTTTTCATAAGATGGTGCGTAACCACTGAGTGCTAATCGGAAGCATGATGACATATGAGCATCAGTTAGTCGATTGCGATATTGCAGGCGCAACATTTATATCTGCGTGAACGAAAGTCTCGAATGTTCCCGTCAAACGCGCCGCCCGATATGGTCTACTACAGTCTAGTCTAGAAACAACGCGGCTTTTTTTTACAAATACCGCGCGTTTCTTTGATAAATCCGCCTTTTGCCGCAGTCAGTGTTATTACATAATAAATTTGTGTGTGTTTAGTTACCTACTTATTGAAAAAATACTTCTTCTCGAGATCTACTCAAAAAGCACTCGCGATCGACCGCTTGAGCACCCCTGTTCTATAGGGACACTTCCTTCGATTCCTCTCTCTCCTCCATCATCTTCTAAGGTAACCCGGTAGTGGCCACAGTTAAGAATTTTTTTCTTTCAGTTTTGACAATTGTGGGCCAACAGTAGTACTGACTTTCTTCAGGACTCATTTAGAATATAGCCCGACTTGTGCTTCCTAACATATCCATTGCCTAAAACTATCAAAAGAACAATTTTTTTCTATTTTTTATTAATTTTTTCTCACACCTTTATTTTGATCTAGTAGTGGCCACATCAAATTTGACGAAATTTCCAGTGCCACGTGCATGTCTCAGTGTGGCCACTTGACATTTTGCCCTCCTCAGTGTTTAATATCATTAAATTCAATACCAGATGAACAAAATTGATTCTATCCAGTAGAAGCTCTAGGATACAGCCCAACAAACGAGGAAACTAGGGACGGTCATATTGAGAAGTTTACCACAATTTCCAATGATGCTCTGCGCACTCCTAGTTCAACCTCTGACTACAAGATGACATGAGCTGTACCTCCTACAAGTTTGAAGCCACTAGGAGACCGGGAATCCTTATTTCTCAAATATAAACTTTAAAATGGCCACTACTGGAGCAGTGGCCACTACCGGTGCCGTTACCTTATTTCCTCCCACAGCAGTGAGGTGAGACTAAGACAATACTTAGCTGTGAGAAGAAAGAACCACTTATAAATCCATTTCAAATCTTCCTGAAACCAAATGAGTGAAGAATTTGACGTTACACTGTGACTCACAGTCTGTGAGCGGTTCAATATAAGTTTCATATCCCCCGAATCAACACTTTGTTGTGCGCATGCTCAAAGGAAAACCCATTAAGCATCAATTTCTCACGACCTCGTCATTCAATCTTGCACAAATTTGAATGGTAAACGAGAAAAGACATGTCATCTTAAGCCAATTTCAACAAGGTAGGTACTGAGTCTGCGCAAATTGTAAATCCTTGCAACAAGCTCTGATCAATGTAGTTGAATTTCGTTAAAATATACCAAATTAAAAATCGATAGAAACTTAAAAACCGTGAAAATACAAAATTCTATTGGTAAAAGCGGCATGTTGAACGCCTGCACAAATGTTAAATCCTTCCAACTAGCTTTGATCAACGTAGTTGAATTTCGTTAAAAAACCGTGAAAATACAAAATTCTATTGGTAAAAGCGGCATGTTGAACAGAAAAATGAATTGTCCATACAATTAACAAAATATGTTAATTGATATGTTAGGTATAATACCTAAATCACATTTGTGAAAATTTAACTTGAATAAAACTAAAATGCATTAATTATGAAATGTCTGCGAAGCGATCATTGGCATAATTGGAACTTAAGTGATAGTTTGTGAATTGACTGAATTATGAAGTGCCTATACTTGAACAAAAATCATTTAAGTTTGTTTCTTTTGTTGAAGGATTAACGTGAAAGGTTTAAATGCGAAGTGAATTTTACGTTTTCAGGAGCTGTAGAGGGCCATCGCCTTGCGAGTGTGAGGGACCACCGTCCAGACCCCCCAAGTCCAACCAAGTCAAACAGAACTCCGCCAACGCTTGCGCGGGCTCGAAGAGGAAACCTCCAATGCCTTTGCCACAACACAACTATGGAAACTACGACGTTCCCAAAAGCATCTTCCCGGTCACTGTAAGTTGCATGTATTTTAATGTGTTTCGGTAGGGTCACCAGTCTGCTTGAAGGTAGAAGACTTAGAAATTACGTAAAACGTAAAGCCTTGATTCGAGTTGTTACTTATTACCTTGCTGATAATAACATAAACAAAGACCTTGAAGAAATATCAAACTATATAAAGACGAAAATATCAGAGTATATCCGCTTTTCAGGGGGTGGTGACGGTGGGCGGGTGGAATATCCCCCCCGGCAGAGCGTCTCCCAGAGCAACCGACGTGCTCCCCTCCTCTAGGACTTGGGATATACAATTTTTTGACTTTGCATTTTGTTATTATACTCCCTCATTGTGTTATTCACCTCTTTCATTTTAACCTGCGTAGCAGGCCCATTAAACTAGTATAGTAAATAGAATGAGAAATCCACAAAATCATGCCTAATGAACTAGAAAACGAGTAACTACCTCTTTAATTAGCAGAACAAAATTGACAATGTCATCTGCCTACGATTAATTCATTTACAACGTATGGGAATCTTCGGGATTCAGAAGGGTACCGAGAAAGGTCAATAATTTTTGGTTTATTTTCAATAATTGAACCTTTGGCACAAATCAATTTTAATATTTTTGGCATCTCAATATAAACTTTCGGCGACTCAATTTCAACTTCTGGCATACCACTTCGAGCTTTTGGCATATCAATTTATACTTTTCACAAATCCCGACTAACCCAACATTCCACCCCATATAATGATCAATAAATGTTTTTTCTCTCTCATAATAAACAACGTTGCATAGCAAATATTTGTTATAACTCCCGCGAAAGTTAGTCGCTTCAAGTTTCAAAGTTATTGGATTTAAAATATGCAATGTGCGTTGGCCGCATGGCCCCTAAAAGGTCTTAGAATCGATATACCAAACCCGTTCTTTCGCACGTGGACTCCACGTGGGGGCTACTTGGTACTAACTTCTAACCAGGCCCGATCCTATGGACCAAAAAGTGTGTTTTTTTCGGATTTTTATTGAACTAGGGAAGTGGGACTATTTTCAAGTAATTTTGGGCGCCAAATCGATTTAGATGGGTCCCAGACCAATCCGTCCTCATCTGACTTTAAAAAAATATCATTTTTAGGGTAAAAAAACGTTGAAGGAAATGGGTATAAAATTCAATGTTTTAAATCCCGATATCATCTTCTCGCTTTGACGACTTAGCAGCCAAGAAAGGTTGTGGGGAGGGGGTTTATTAGGGGGGTCCAAAAGTAATAAATCTTTAGTTTTTCTTTAATTGTCGATAAACAAAAGCAAGACAAGTACATATTCCAATTCTAGAGGTTGTACCTTCCTTCTAGCCACTCTTACTCTGAAGACTCTGCTCTAATTATGGCCAATTGCAGTTTCACCTACATCCATCTGACAGTTTCTGTCGAGATGGATGCTGCGGTTTCGGTCAAGGAAACGTCAAACTCCGCCGATAGCTCCACCACGAGAGAGCACATCAAGTCCACTGCAGCTTGGCCGTACTTGGCATGCTTTGCATTCGCTGCTAGTCTGTGGCTAGTCTTGGGAGAGATAGGAAGCAGCGTCAATATTACAATAAAAACACGCTGGCCTCCCACTCTCTCAAACCCCGTTCACCATAATAACACCTACCGAGACCTGATCATTGGGTGCTTCTTGTGACAGGTTGGCGATCCCAGCTACAACATCGCGAACATTGTCATGCCTCCCTTTACCACACCTCTCCTTTTGCAGTTCAGGGCACCAGGGGTTCCGGGTAATTAGGACACCAGTAATTACAATTTGAATTCAGATTGGTGTACTTTTTTTTTATTCGTGAAGAACTAAACATCAAACGGTGCAAAATACCGTTAGATGAAATTTTCCTGCTTCATCCATCTTCAAAATATGATTTTGGTTTATTATTTTCATAAATCCTTTAAAATCGTACAAGTCAAATTTGTATCCCCCCCCCCCCTCGAATTTTTTATTTTTGGAGAATCATTGGACACTATTTTTTTCTACCAGAATCGAAACAGATTAAAGAGCTTGGGTGAAAAATTACACTTTTTTCTAAAATATCTCAAAATGTTGAAGGACTCACAAAGTTAAGAGGTATGCTCATTAACTTGTAACAACAGGTAAGATCTGTGGTTATATGTACAATTTTAGGATATTACTGTGCTAAAAAAAACTGTTGGCTAGTTTGGTTTTCTTTCGTTCAACATCATTCATTTTATTCAGGCCCAAGAAGAAAAGAAGACGAGCATAGCTCGGTGCTCCAATGGTGGTGTGGAAACAGTGGCATGCGAGTATTACGACACTCCAAAAGCTCTCAAAGAGTGCTTGGCTTATTCGAACTACGACAGGCCTCCAAGTATACACCCTGGCCAGGTGGTGTCCGGTGGGCCAGGATGGTGTCTAGCTGGTGCTCATCAGACTATGGCGGGGGCCCACCAAACCAGGGTCGTCCTGGAAGAGGACCGAGGCTGTCCCTGCCGCCGTCTCGTCTGCTGGCCTTCCAACTGGATATCCCTCCCATACTGCCGGCGCGGTAATGGCGTGGAGAACACTTCTGTCCACCTTCAAAGGGTAAGTAACAGATGGACAGTAGATACCTTTTTATAAATCCAAAATTCTAAATTCAAGTCCATCAAACTGGTACTCATCCTATCTAGCACAGACGCTAATCCAAGCTTCCTTGTAATACTTGTATAATTTCCAGGTTAAACTCAATGGTGAAGGAAAAATGCCAATCGCAAACAACACCACTGGACTTGCCATATATGCTACCATAGATAAATCGAAGAAAACAAAGTACAAGAAGGAAGAAGAAGAAGAAAGTAAAGAAGACAAAGAAAATGAGAACAAAGAGAGTGAAGTTGAAATTGTTGATGGACCAAGTAGCAACTACGTTAACGTGGAACCATCAAGTGACAAGGAGGCTGCACCAAGAACGGAAATCCTTGCAAACTATGAAAACCTGGACTTTGCTCACAGTTTAGAGTACTACGAAAACTCGAAAGATGTTCTCCAGAGAGCTGGTATATCGAAAGAAGAACTACCTGGTTTCTGTATGGACAAAAACGGAGTCAAATTTTGCACGAAGTGTGGGCACGCCTGTGCAGAAGTCCAGGCAGCTAAGAATACAGACGACTACCTTATGATGGAGCCTCAGAGCCAGAAACCACCCAGCAAATTCCCTGGTTATCTTCCTATGCATCCTTCCAACAAAACTGAATCTGGAAAGGTAAGTATGCTGTCTTATAACTTTCGAGTCAACTTTGTTCAACTTGTTAGCCGATGTTCAATCCTTGCTCTTTTGGAACCCTGTATAAACGCACAGATCTGTTGTCAGGGTTGGGACGTGAAGAGCCGAATAACAAGAGGTCTCAACGACAGAGCTGCAAGCATCCCAAGCCTTTTAGAGAGATCACGAAGGAGTGATTCTGATATGAGGGTACCTGGATCAGCCATGCTTGGCATGAATCATCCTCAATCTGCCAACTCCAGTCCTTATCTGATGAGACGCAACCCTATTGCTGTAACTCGGAAAAGAAGCAGCTCTGCTGATTCTACAAGGTAAAACGACATCATCGAATGAATTATTGCTCTTGCAAACTTGTTGAATGAATTTGCACGCAATTTATTTATTCTACTCTTGAAATAACTCAGTAATCCATCAATGGAATTGTAGTAGAGTTAAGGTAAAATTTAATTTCTGAATGTCTGCAGGTATGATGATGACGAGGTGACTTTGCGATGCAGTCAAGAAACTGTAGATTCCCTTCCTCGCCCAGAAGAAGAAGCAGACGCAAACGGGAGCGTTCAATCAGTTGTTGAAGCCAATGACAGCCTAAGATCGATAGTTGAAAGTGTTTCCCAAGATTCAACAGCTGCCGTTCCCGTCAGAAGGTCCTCCTCCGTCCCTTGCAAGCCTGCTAACAGAGATTCTTCAAGTTCTAACGATTCAGGCGTGTCAACTGGATCTCTCAAACACAGGTATGAAATAGTATTTCCGTTAACAATTATATTAGTGAGAAGAGCATCCGTAAACAGGCAAATATGTTTTATTTTTGTGACTCAAACATTCAATTATGGGTTATATTTGCACTTCTTAAACAGTCACCTTCATCATTGCATGTTGGTTGGTTTTCCAGAGGTGGGGATTTTGCTGAATTTGAACTGCCGCTGACAACGTCCATGAGTAGCAGGCGGCATTTATTGTCCCAAGCTCTTCACGCCTCTCAAGACTGCTGCCTCCACGCTTCGCTGCCCAGGAGATCGAAATCCTCTGACCCTCTCAAAGAGCTTTCGTTCCAGTTCCCCAGAGTTAAAGTGCCGGCCAAATCTTCTTCGGCAGAAGCGGAAATACCAATTTGCCACAGCAAACGGGAACCTAAAGGTATGAACTAGTTACTCCTTTGCAAGGCGATTAAGCTAATGGCTTTAGTGGCAATCAAAATGAGGCAGTAGAGAGTAATTTGGTCATCCTGCTCCACAACGTTAATCTCAAACCATTTTCGTTCAGCAACTGTAAGCCACTGTTTGCTAAATCTTTGGAATTGTATAAATTATTCATTTAAGAGGATTTTAAGAGTTTTAGTTGATATCATGGGGAAGTTTTGTGAATCATTTACCCAAGTAACCACTTAGCTCTATAAATAAAATAGCTTGAAGTCCTGCAACCAAACGAAAAATTGCAATTAATTAGAAGAAAAGCAGTTTAACTGGTGAGAAAGCTATGAGCCACTCAAATCTAGAAGTTTCGTCCAGTTTTCTCTCAGTCCTGTTTCTCAATCTGTGGAAAGTTTTAGATCCATTTAAATATTTGGTCCCCTTAGCCTCAATATGTGAACACAATATATCATCATCTTAATTACAGCTATATGTGCCTGATCTTTCCAGAATATTCGAGTCCGAACAGTGACGGCGCGATAGTGGTGCCCTACATCGATTCGAGAAGCACCAGTAGCGGAACATCCGACATGTCAGACTACATCGAAACGCTCTCCATGTCCTCCCACAGCTCGTCTGACACCCCCGACAGTCTTCGGTAATAATGAATTCCAAATTTAATTTCTCCAATCACCAAAAATACTGAACTAACTAAGCTGGAACCTCCCCCACTTTTTCGTGAAATGCCCTATTCAAGTCTGAAACTTACATGTCAATCGAATCCAAATTAATCCTGCCATGTTGATTTTATAATAAAACCCCAACAACTTTATTCAAAGCAATAAAACGTCCTAACCTACTTCAGGGATGCATACAAACATCTATTATTTCACGATTATCAGTTCTTTTGGTTTGTCAGCACCCAGAATTTTCCCTACTTAAATCCTAAATTAAAATTAAAGAGATTTTAAGCTCTAATACCAAAAGATTGGAGCCAATTTGTCCTAATTGGATTTATCTAACCACATTCTTTTCATGTTTCTTTGTAGAACATATTTTATCTCCCGCACAGACTGAAAATAACTGTTGAATTCGAAATGTTTAATGTTACTTTAAAGAAGTGTTATTTTAATGTATACCTAATTAATTTAAAAATAACATTTAAAATTCAATTTACAGGTTAGGAAGAGTTGCAGTAACAACACTGAGGCCGAGATCCGGGAAAGAATACCACAAAATTGATCGATACATTCTCGAAGACGTCAAGGTACATAACTTTGTAAGGCTAGGTATTTTAACACCGAGTTTGAAGAAGGTGTACGATGATTAGATGTCTTAATTTTATTTAGTGAAAAGTGGGAACTCTAACTTTACAAAAATCCTGAAGGAAGCTTTCGGGAAGCATCATTCACAATGATTAACACATTTACTTTGGTGACACAAATTACAGGACTCGAATCGAAAGTCCCTAGTTAGGTGGGCTGCCGGAATCGCCTGTTACAGGTGGACTACGTAAACAATTAAGTAGTGTGTACAAACGTTCTTGTTTCATGACCATCTCTTGAGATCTGAAGAGGGAGAAAATCATAAAAACTGCAATACTTAACACTTAAGAACACTTTCGAAATTATAAGAAAAATATAATAATAATGCTTATAATTAACGACTTTTTAAGCGGTATTGTAGTGAATGTTCTTCAGCCGTACCTAATAGCCCACGCACTTACTGGAAAAAAGTGAACAATTAGCCTGGATTCGTAGGCAGTAGTTATACAAAACAATTTTTTTTAGTGCTACAAAATCTATCCGGACTAAGTTGGCTTGAGGAAATGGCATGGGATGCTGTGGCAAAAGAAACGAATCCTTTTGGTTTATTATTCAATAATAAACCATTGTAATCGCTCTTGAAGAAAAAAGTTTAACCCCCCCCCCCCCCCCCCTGAAAATTTCATGGTTTACGTTTCAAAGGGTGTAGAATCCGAATCTGCAATAAACATTTTTCCGTCCGTCCGCCGTACGCACGATTTCTCCCAAACGGCTGGAGCAAAAAATCGAAATTTTCAGGAAAAATCCGTGTTGGTCCGACAATGCCCCGATTCTTTAGCCAGCTCTCTCACTCAATTTTAAGTGCCCTTTAAGGGTTTTCAAAGTTTTGTAAAATCCCTAAAAACCTCAAAAAAAGTCGAGGCGGCCTAAATTTGGACTTTTTTTTGGAGAACTTTCCGTGAGGAATGGAATGAGCCCATCCCCAGGTCTGTAGCTCAAATTATTCCCCATGTATGGCCCGATTTATGGTGCCAACATTTGCGTTTTTTTGGTTTATTATTGTTTTTGTTTTGATCGCAGTAATTGATGTAGTGAATGTGGATACTGGAGTGAACTCCTAAAAGGATTTGTAGCCGATACACGGGTTGAAGCATTCGGATACGTATGAAACGCTGCAAATTCTTTCACTGGGGTTTATTATTCAATTTTATTCATTTGGCTTGCATTCATGATTTGAATTTCAACTAAGCTTTGGAGTGTGCGTGTTCCACAAGTGATAGAGCGATTATTGAATTTCAGGAGGCACACAAATATGATCAACTGATCAATCCAAATAGGTATTTTGGTTGAGAACCGATTTATGTGCTCTATGCATATCTCCTGAAATTCAATAATCGCTCTATCACCTGTGAAACACTCACACTCCAAAGCTTAGTAGAAATTCAAATCATGAATCATTGAATAAAAAACCCCAGTGAAAGAATTTGCAGCGTTTTGTCATGAGATCATGCTGCATGACTGGAACATCGTTTTTGTTGTTCGGAGATAATTTCAAGAGTTTTCTTGCGTATTTTTCAGATGAAAGGCCTCAACACCATGATCACGACGGTCCCCGAAAAATCCGAATCCCCCTCCCCCGGCTACATGAGCAGCTCCCCCGCGAATTGACCAGAGTCACCGAAATAAAACTCACAATTGTACATAAGCGATCATTGATACAAGGAACAAACCAAAAACAAATCGTGCAATCTATTGGTTTAACCACGTACTACTAAAAATCATTTTTAATAAATTATTCCAAGATTACCGAATAATCCTACTGAGTTACGTCTGTGGCATGACTGACATTGTACAGAGCAAATACGAGAAATCTATTTAAAATGAAATTTATCAATATTTTATTGTAGAGGTGATACTGGAATTAATTCACGATATATTATATTACAAAAAGGTATTGTAAGATACGGTTTTCAGTATTACGAGTTGAGCAGCAATCGCATCTTGATTATCTGTTACATGATTAGTATGTATCTATTCATTTCAACTCTAACATTATAGGCTGACTACGGAATGTTTAATATCATGAAGCTGACAACTGATTTTTTATTCAATAAAATTGGTTTCTTATGAAAAGCGTTAGTTTCTGCTTGGTCTTAACGTTCGGATAAAATTTCTTATTTGATACTGTAAATTGTACGACAATAACAATTTTAATTGGAGTATTTGAGTTTTTTCATTATTAAATGAAAACTTGAAATAAACAAAAAAGAACAGCGAAAAACCCGTATGGCTCATTAATGTCAATAAAATTGTAAGTATTTTTTGAACCACAACAAAGTACGTTTAGACTTTTTTGTATTTTAGAGTTTGTACATTTTTTCACTAGATAGTAAGCTCTTCCATATGTATATACAATTTTATGGGGTGATTCGGTGGGAGATATCATTTTTGTATACTGAGAAATAAAAAATTGTACTTAACGCCGTAGACTCAGGATTATCATGTTATTGCCGTCAACTTGAATAACAATTGTATCTTTAGAATACCCTAGTGTTAAAACATAGTGTTTTTGAATTGCTAGTCATTTTTGATTATATTGTTGAGGTGTGGCCTAAATATTTATACCTAGGCAGTTTTCATATAACAAAATATACATTTTGTATTCGATAGCGTATTTTTCACTTACCTTTTCGAAATTTCTAGACGTGTTAAGAGTCCAACATAGGCTCAATAGTAGAACTACAAATTGTGTCTACAAGTATCACCGTATTTTGAAGAATTGAAAAAAAAAACCGCTAATATTCCAACACATTTTTGGGGTCACTTTTAGTTTTAGAAATGGCGATTGTTTGCTCTGGGTAAATTTCTATGGAGCTGAGACATATCAGAGTCGATTGTGCGTCCAAAAATTGCATGAGAAATTACTGACTAACTTATGTAAGCAAAAACCTCGAAAAACTACGTTCTAGGACCACAACAGCACCTATACGTGTGAGGCGATTGGGATGGTTAGCCTTCAGGATCAACTAAACTCCAAAAGTAGTTCGTATGAGAATGGACGGATTCGTCACATCGAGTCTGAAGTATTTAATGGTACATACTTAAGAGGTGTTTCATGGACACTGCCCGTTTTAAGTATAACGCACCTCCTAACGTAAAATGACAAAATTAGGCGGAGGAGGAGGCTATAACAAATTTTGCCTTTCAACCAATTACAAAGGCTTATCATTTGGCAAACCAAAAAATATTTTCACATGTCATGTGTATAATAAAAAAGTATGACCAATTACCAATGTAACTGTTGCACGAATGCGTAAATCGTAGAATATTTTGGGATCTTAAAAGATTTTGAAATTAGTGGGTGCTTAGAGGGAGGAGTCATTTTTTAATCCAGCAGTTGCTGCTCGACACTGTTGCTGCTCATTCACCGTCACTCCAAAATGCATTGTATTTTTTTTTTTTTTTTTTTTTCGGTGGCAGGTGAGGAAACCTTTGAGATCCTCATGTGGAAATCGGATCTCCTAAGATACCCACAAGGGACCGCACTTTGGGTTATGTGGGATTCAAACCCACTAAAACCTCACCTTCCATTTCCCACTACGGAACTCAGCCTAGAACTGTTTGACACATTACTTCAGGCTGGTTCTAGGGAGGGATTTATTACTCCTCTCGGTCCGTGTTCTCTCTGCTCTGCCTCTTCCGTTCCTTCACGGCCTTTATTTTCAGGATCTTTTCAGAAAAGGATGCTACGGCGGTCCAGTTCTGTTCACGTTCTAGCATTTTACTTAAGATACATTCTGGTGTCATGTCCTGAGGTGATAGCTCCAGTGTCTGCTGAAGCCAACTTCTGTTAGCAGCCCAGTATTCACATTTACAGAAAGTATGGAACACATCGTCATCATCCTCTTTCTTGCAATACGGGCATGCTGGGTCATCCACTTTCCCCATCCTATGCAAGTAGGCGTAGAAGAGTCCATGGCCTGAGAGGAACTGCGTCAGGAAAAAGTTCACCTCCCCATGTGGTCTGTTCATCCATGTGTCGATACAGGGTATTAAGCGTGCAGTCCATCTTCCTCGGTGTTCTCCTATCCACATCTCCTGCCAGTTAGCCATCGTGCGCTGCCTCTCTACCTTGGCGACTGTATTTTTATTTGTTTCCCCTTTTCATTGGAATGACTCCCGCAATACCAAGTATGGCTGGTTCCAACACAGTCCTGTATGCACAGGCGATCCGTAGTGCTCCTCTTCGTTGGACTGGTACCATTCTCTTGCGGTAATAGGCGACGTTCAAGGCGTCTGCCCACACCTCCGCGCCATACAAGAGAATAGATTGGACCACGCTCATCGTCAGACGACGCTTGCATGGTCTCGGCCCATTCATGTTTTGCATAAGGTGGCTGAGAGCTGTTGTTTTCCGCGCTGCTTTGTCCATTGCTTTTTTAATTTGTTCCCAGAATGTAATTTTTTCATCTAATGTAACTCCTAGATATGTAACAATTTGTTTGCTAGTGACCTCTGTGCCCTCGATGTACTGAAATAATAGTGGGGATTCGCTTTCAAGTAAAAACAACTACTTCTGTTTTGGCAGCTGCTAAAGTCAACTTATGATCCTCCATCCACCTGGTGATTTTCGTCATGACTTGGTTCAGTTTACTCTGGGCCAGTTCTGTGGTTCTAGCCAAAATCACCGCCGCAATATCATCTGCATATCCAATGAGGTAGCAGTTTTCAGGCATCTCCAATTTTAGGACACTGTCGTATGATGCATTCCAGAGCTGAGGACCCAAGACAAAATGCATTGTCTTAACTCAATTAAAACTAGCAGATCTTTGGCAAGATTCTAGGACACCACCAAAATCCTTCTATCCAACCTAGAAACTCTGTCTACCAGAATATTTGTGTATTAGAGGATCAATTTCTGAAGACCAAGTGAATCCGAATCTCCTTTTGACTCCACAGTTGCAGATCGTGTAGCATCATAGTTAAGAACAAATGAAGTGATAGGTAACTTTTACCACAATACTATCACTATTTTGGATTTCCCAACTTCATCCAATGAACTTTCACTCTGAATCTGTTCTATAATGCTGCTTGAGAAGAATTCTGTTGAAGTGATTGTCGAATTCAACATCAATAATGATGGAGAGGCGTGACATCTCATTATATACAACAGTCAGGTAGGTAATACCTATCTCTAATGACTCAGGGGTATCGCCAATCACCGCTTCGAATGAATATGAAGGGGCGTTCAACTCTACAATAGTTCACAAAGGAGTGGCGCAGTCTCGTTTCTTGTATTTATAAAACTCTCCTCAAAGGCCTTATGGTTTTGGAAGTTGAGAAAGGAGGAGACTAGAAAGGAAGTGCCCCTTTAAAATAACAATAGGTGGAGTTAGATTCCACAAAGCACTCCTGATGAGATGCCCCAACCCAGGCACTTTTCCTGCACCACACTCCGCGCCATGACCTTCATGTAATTAGGCGCCACTCCTTGTAGCTCAGACACCACTTTTCACAGATCATTCCTGTCATATTTTCTAATTTTAGGACCCCAGGTCTACTCCATGTCCATGCTTCCACATGAAAACCTGGACGTCGAGGATTATGTCAGAGCCATCAAGCTTGCCAGCAATGATATTCAGTTTCTTGCACCAATTGCTCCGCATATGGTGATGTCTCTCCCACTCTGCATCTCGGCTGCTAGATGACAAAGCACTATGCTATCTACTTTGCAACTGCAGCATTACGTAGACACTGTTGCACCCCAAGACATAGTTCTGATTTTTACTCTGATGGGCATGGCAAAGGTATCAACTTTCCCACGACTACCTCCATAATACACCTCACTGCAGTGGCTGACAGCCGTCCAGAAGGCACAACAACGTTGGTAGTTGCAGGCCCCAAGGTCCTCTAAAGCCCATTCCACCCATTCAAAGGAAAATGGGATTCGAAGCAATGTATTTGTGGGGGACCCATCCACTAGTTCCTATGAACTGATCAGCTGTTAACTAGCCAATTACGTAGTGCTGTTACCAGATTCGATTGTCCTTTTTTCACTACATTTGTCAGTCTTGTTGTTAACGTCTTGCTATTCTCCAATAAAACTTCCTTCGTCCAAATTGTTTCGTACACGTAATTTACTACATCAGTACCTACATTTAACAGCCACTGAACCATGCTGAGTGGTAGTGAACTAAGCAGAAAGCTGGATTTTTAGCAGAAAGAGTCCCTCAATTACACTTCGACAGCTACTTCGTGACAAAATCAAGGTCAGCAGCAGTGCAGGGGACCAACAGTATATCCAGGTAAGCGGTAAAGAGATGGGATACTGGCTGAGATAGGGACGATGCTCACTAGCCTTGACGTTCAGGCACTTGGATTTGAAAGAGGTTGACCCACCAGAATAGTTAAGAAACCTACAACTTGTATATGATGTGCAGGTAATAAAAGTAAGAATTGAACACTTGAACGAATTCAATTTAAAAATAAATGTATTATACATTTCAAGGTTTACATGTTCAATATAGTAATTTAAAAACTAGACACGTTCCATCCAATTTGATTCCAGTTATTGATAAAATATATCATCATTTTCAGAAAACAACAAAAGGTGCCAGTTCGGTGTGCGTTCTATCGTTCCGTTTCTGGTTCTGTGTGCGTTCTATCGTCCCATTTCGTCGAATTCACTAAGAATGACATAAATACCCCAAAAAATGGATTTTACCTTATGCATGGAAGTTCTTGATGTCTTCCAACAGGGCTAAGAACAGATCAGGGCTGTCTGCACGATACATTCTCCAGCAGTAGTGATCGAGGTGTGACTGCAAGTGGTGCTGAGGAACACCCCTCATTAGAGACTTTTTGGTGGACGACGACTAAGAAACCGTGGTCGCCAAGTTGAGGCGAGCAGTTGGATGCTAACATTTCCATGACGAATAGCATCACGTTTAACGTGACGTCAACATTCATTGGAAGTTGTATACTGTCGTTATTGTGGATTGAGGTTTGTGTTATTCAGTTGAAGTTGTATTTTGTGGATTGTTGACAAACAACACGGACGTTCGTTATTGCTACCGCGTGCAAAAAAACTTGTACAATGCCAAAAACGGAAGATGAGAAATAGTTAAAATGGGTTATAAATATGCAAGGTTATGTTACTGCCAACTCGTCAAGGAAAGACGTTTTCAGACGGTTCGTCATGATTGCTTGCATGACGTGTCAAGCATGCACAGTCTGCATTTTTCTCCAGACGGTACCGTCAACGTCGTCGCGTGAACTGTACCAAAAAGTCTCTAATTACCCAGCAATTGAACCTTTGCGTCCAACCACGATCTCTCTATGCTCTGCGTGTGAGCTCTATTTTGAGGATTCACGTATGATTGTTGGTGGTTCACTGTTTTGTGCACAAATCCGCGACTTGTAAGGCACCGATATGCAGCCCATTTGGCTGAATGTATGTTTGATCCGGCTTCACATTCTCGCTCAATTATTGGAAGAAGAGTGGCCTTGTCGCGACGGGCAACATAAAAATATATGTCCAATGATATAGTAGATTGTCAACTTTGACCCGTGTACTGATCGCAGATAGGCGAACAAAGGATAAAGCGCGACGGGACCCTCAGAACGCACACCGAACTGGCACCCAACAAAAATAAACTCCAAATGTATACATTTACATAGAGTTCATTCGGATTTAAGCTGAATAAAACTACATTCCCACAAGTCGCATGTAAGGAAATTGTCAATTTCTGCCATTCTTCAGACAAGCTATCAATCGTTTGGCCCAAACTATAAATTCGGAAGATATAGATTCACCATAGATTCACCAATTCATTAGTGAAAATTGTTAGAAGAGGAAAACGTCAAAAGATTCGTTTTTAGATCATCATCGTTGTTGCCACTAACTTTATTAGAAGAAAACTAAAAGTTTACCACTTGCATGGATTTATCTATAACCTAACAACGCATAAGTTAGGATCAACTGCACCATTTTGTTTGTTTATTATTATTACATTTATCACGCTGTATGATGAATTTTATCGGATGAACCTTAGCCAAAAGACACATCCATGTCAGTAACATTTTCCTAGTGTAACTTTTTCTTGAAATCGCAATACATTCTTCTAACAAAATTGTTGGCTTGTTGTTAGCATTGGTCAAATCAAGGAGGTTAAAGCCATTCATCCTGCTAGTCCACACCCCCAGTGTTATGTCAACGATTAACTAATTAATCTTGTGGTATCATAACTTATGGCACGGATTGATGACGAATTGGGCAAAACAACGAAGTTTACGAGGTAAAGAAATTAACTCATTCTTTCCATGCAGTGCTAATGTAAAGGGGATCCATAATCTTTCACTCTGTTTATTGAATAAACGTAATTATTTGTGTGACTGACACCAACACCAACTTTTTTCTAATAATGATTGAATCAATTTTTTTTTATAACCATATTTCCTTGGTTCCAAAGCCAATGTGACAAGAAGTTATTACTCGTGTGGTAAAAATAGGTTACCGAATTCCCCTGAAAGATGCAAGACTGAAGACTGAAGGTACCTTCAAGCCAAAATAATAAAATATGTAGATATCGAATAAACCTACGATTCTCTACTGGAAACTTCTGTAAGTTAATAAATGCGTATTCAGTGTAAATAGTAAAGCACCTTAAACACAGCCATTAGATTGGTTTTTACATCTGAACGTCTGATAACATGTTTTGTAGCATCTTAAAATTATAATGGGTACGGTAATAAAAACTTGAACTTGGTCGGAAAGCAGATGAGTTTTGTATTGCACGAGTTGTGACGCGATGAAGGTCAAGGATTAGACGAGGTATGGAGAATCGAGGAAACCAGAGCCTACGGCCAAGCCGCCTTCATTGGAAGTCACGTGCTTGCTTCGCAGCATGTGTCCCGCTTGGTAGTTGGTGACGATCTCCTTTGCAGACCTGAAATACAAGGTAGGGTAAGCAAGAAGCATTAACAGATATGTGTTGTTCAAGATTAACACTATGGGCCTGTTCCACCATCAGAAACTGAGGATCTAGACAGTGAGTCAGTATTTCAATCATTCCACCGTCAGTTTTTACTCAAGGATTGGACAATTCATGGATGAGGATTTGATCTGTTGATAGTTTGCAATAGCATCTGAGTGACAGTCCAACCAAATCACCAAAATTGAGTACTTAATTATGGGAGTAGAGGTAAATATCATTCGTTGCAGATCACCAATTCAATATTGAAATACTAGAATCAGCTTTGGCGGCAAACGCTTTGTAGATTTTTTGAAATATCAGACACTATTCACTTGGGTTTTGTTCTATGATTCTATTTTTCAAAGTTTTTGCTGTCGAATAAGAGTCCTGCGACCATTCAAGGCTTAGGGTGGGTTGGACTGGGGTCAGCTCAACTCTGGGCTGTCTGCAGGCCAACTCTACTCAAAATGGTACCACGGGAGGAGGGAGCCCCAGCTGCCACAGATGCACCGCCGAAAGACAAAGCATCACTGGCCTGCCCTCCGCCAGAGGTTGGATTTGTGGTGGTAGTGAACTCGCTGGGAAGTAGATAGCCGTCCCCCATCCCCCACACGTAGAAAGTTGTGGGGCCTCTTGGGCAGAAGACGAAAGTCAGTTAACCCAGAGGCCTCTCAAATAACAACTTAACAAACTTCTCCATGTCAAATAAGAGTTCAGGGACCTTATCATGTATGGCTGCCTGATGAATGGGGTAAGTCCACCCCAAGGAGGCAGGATACCATGAAAAGCAGTAGACAGATTCTGTCAGGCCTGCAACCATTCGAGGTCTAGGGTTTTTTGGACAGGGGGCAGCTCAGCTTGTCTGGGCTGTCGGCAGGCCGACTCTACCCAAAATGGTACCACAGGAGGAGGGAGCCCCAGCTGCCTCCAGTGCACCACCACAAGGCAAAGCACCACTGGCCTGCCCTCCGTCAGAGGTTGGATTTGTGGAGGCAGTAAACTCGCTGGGAAGTAGATGGCAGTCAACCCCACATGTTGTGAGTTGTGGGGTCCCTTGGGCAGAAAGCAAAAGCCAGTTAACTCAGGGCCCTTCAAAAGTAATTTGCAAAACTTCCAAAAGTCATATACACTGTATTAACATAACTGAAGCTATATTGCTGAAAGTTTCTTGTATTGATAACTACATTTAAGCATCTTTAGAATATCATTTGTACCAACTCACCTGGTGGTCTTCTACTGTACACAAGGTTGATTACATCGATAGACGTTCCTCTTTTTACCAAAAGCAAAATTAAACAACAATGCCTAGAACAGCCTAGTCAGGTTGTGCCACACGAAGTGTAAATCCAGGTACCTACATGAAACTATTAAACTAATGGGCCACACAATGTACAGTGATTGCAAAGCAATATAAACCCGCAGCCATAATTGTAAGATGTCAACTCTCCGTGGCAAACAAGTTAAATGTACGTTTTGTTCAGGACAACTGAAACGATGATTATTCGCTCAATGATTGTCGGTACACACCATCTCTTCCTTGAGGAGCTGTTTTGCTTTGCACAACTGCCGCTTGGATCATTAATGACTATTGCACATTGGGAGTAGTTGCTCGAGAGTGTTGTGGTTCATCAATAGTGAACGGTTATTTGGTCAGACCAATCATTTTAGCAAAATTCGGCACACGTTTCACAGTCTTCACGAAGATGATTTCATATCAATTGTTGATACAGCCCTTTTTTTTATCCCTGAGGACGAAAATTGGGTGAATTTACATCAATATTCTCAATTACTTCGTCGTCCTATATTTCGTCGATGAGAAGCACCAAAACATGAGTCCTTGTTCACTCATTTCACTCTAACTCATTCTTGACTGGAACTTCACAAGCTTCCTCATAACAAAGGGCAGGACAAGAAACGACTTTACTTTGCTCATAAATCGTCGCTCTAAAAATGCTCCGCGCATAATGATCAGAACGATTAGTTGACGATAATTGCTGAATACATTCCATTACAGTCGCTATAAACAGTTCTTTCCGGGATGGATCAAATAAACAATACGGCATGGAAGTTCAGTCTGCCGGAAGATTGGGCCTTTTTCTATTGTCGTTCTTTTTGTACAATTTGAAAAAATAAAATAAAAATAAAAAATAACATTATCCTGCTTTAAATGGGAAAATTAAATACAATTGAGGTTCATCACAAATCTTCAAAAATTGAATTCCTTGATGAGGAAGGAGCGATACCGCCAGGCTGGCTTACAAAATGTCTCCAATCTCACCCAATCAGGACCGTTGAGGATGGCAATCGCTTCGTTCCGTGATAAAACGTGGCCACCAAAAGCCGCAAATCTGAATTCAGACAGAATTGGGCAACTGCAAAGGAAATGATAGACGTCCTCTCATACGTGCAGGCTACACATCGAGCATTCCTCCAATCTGTCCGTTTCGTAAGGCTTGACATTCAGATTCAATGACTCCGCACAGATCCTAAAAGCCCATCGTGCTACGTGAAGTGGAATTTCGGCATTATTTACATTGGCACAACTAGTTCCAGGATCCAGCTCCGCGCATAATGGTCACTAACGATTAGTTGTCCTACGATAATTGCTGAACGATCACCATTACAGTCGCTCTTAGCAAGAGCTATTTCAAAAGGGTTATATGAAATAATGATTTCTCACCCCAATATGACTCCATAAATCCCCAACTCGGAGACCACGCTCTCCAAAACGGGAGGGTCCGGAGCTCTGGAGATGAAGTAGTTCTGTGACGGTTGAGGGGAGATCAGACCCATCAGGATATACGCCTGCCTTTCTTTCCCCAATGCCTTGAGGAAACTGGGGATCTCGTTGCCATAAATATTATGACCTCCTCCTTCTCGTTGGGGTTTAAGCACGTAATTTTCTGGAAACTGCAGCGCCAAGTTGAAAGCTTTGTCACCTTCTACAGTCTGTAAACGATTCATTTAAAAGTTGAATACACATTCAAGTTGTACAAATTGAAGCAATAAATTACTGAATTACCTTATTAGTTGAAATTTAAAATTAAATGTAGATAGATCAGAGTTTCTATTAGCATCTCAACTCCAAAAAATAATGACAAAAAACTGGTCCAGCCTTTGTCTTGGATTTAGCAGCCCTCCTCCTCCTCTTTCCACAACACATTGGATTCTAGTTCAGTTTGAATTTAAACCCTTTGCCTAATCACTATGAATGCTAATGCTATAAATGCTAATGCCTAATTTTATGGATTCCATAAAATTTGAGAGATTTGTTGTTTTTCATTCGTGCTAATGAAAACCACTGCAGACTTTAGGTACTTCATCATTATTCAAAAATCCTAAAAAAAAAAACTTACGAAATCTAAGGAATGCATCTCGGTGAATAGTTTTCTGATAGCCTTGACCTCGTTGGGATCCTCAACAAATTTTTCCACAACACCTGGCAAAGCAAGTACTTGCTGTACCTGTAAAATTGGAAAGTGCAATATTCGTTAGAGCAAAAGATGCAGCAGGCATTAAGCAATGAAATCTGTAACGTGGATTCTTAGCATTGAACCATCCCAAAAATTTTCCCGAGCTAACTGGAATTTAAATACGACTTTGCACGGATAGGAACTAAACCCCAAATCAGTCAAGAAATTTACGTTTAGGAGAATGTCCATGCGATATCCAAGAAAATATCCATGCAAAAAGAGAGTGAGACACTCATTCAGTAAATTTAATTTTGATTTTTAAAACAGAGCAAAGTTATTTAACTAATTGACGCAGTTGAGATCAAACAACTGAGCAATAGATACTATGACCAACTTGAGTACATGGACAAGGAGGAGTGAAAAGTTTAACGACAAATACAGAGCTAAAAGTAACCAACAACAAGATATGTGTGGTGCCACCACCATGTCAATGCCTCAAGTATGCTAGTTGTTATACATAACTAGACTGAGGAAGTCCCCGCTGCGGGACGAAACGTCTCTAACAAGAATAAACAGATGTAACGCTCCAAATTAAGAGATTCGGAATGAATGTGGTCACTCCACTACCCACACCCACTATTAATAATAATATTATGCAATAAATAAACCCTGGCTTAAGGTTAAAGTAAGGTTACTCACTTTTTTTGTACCAGCAAGATGATAGTGAGCACTGGGGCACTTGACAGCGGTAGATCTTTCGATTAGCAATCTGGAGCACACAATGACATCGAGTTAATAACGTTCATACTACTTCCACAATTCCAACTCATTCCGATTATGGATTGAGCAAAAATTACTCATTTCAAAGGATTTTCTCCAGGGAAACAGCAGTTCCTCTGTATGTTTCAATCCATTTTGCAACCCCAAAGTACACATTGAATTTCCTAATCAATTTAATTCATTTTACTTTAACGTCGTTTTTACCTTCCAAAGTAAAAAAACGTCTGCCAAGTGGGTGTGGCACATAGCTTCCTCGTATCCATAACACGACTGTATAGATCATTGAAAATTATTATTGACCAAAGAACTTCGTTCAATTAGGCGAAGTAAATATTGAATTAGGGTAAATTTAATGTTATGCAGGAGGATAACTTGAGAACATACAGGTAGGCATGTTCAACTATTGAACAAACTGTAAAATATACCTAATAATAAAAATTGACATTGACGCTGAATGGATAGATGACTGAAGTGATAAATAATTATTATGACATTTCTAAAACATCAGTCCGAACAATCCCTGAAAATTTCATCGAAATCAGTCATGAACTCCCGGAGTTATGCGAACAATCCCTGTAACAAGGATTTCACGTTTGCGCATGCGCAGAGGCTACTATTGATCCGGGGTCATGAAACTCCTAGGGGACCATCTACATATCAAACCGAACAATCCCTGAAAATGTCATCGAAATTGGTCAAGAACTCCCGGAGTTATGCGCGTAACAAGGATTTCACGTTTGCGCATGCGCAGAGGCTACTATTGATCCGGGGGTCATGAAACCTATAGGGGACCATCTACACATCAAACCGAACAATCCCTGAAAATGTCATCGAAATTGGTCAAGAACTCCCGGAGTTATGCGCGTAACAAGGATTTCACGTTTGCGCATGCGCAGAGGCTACTATTGATCCGGGGGTCATGAAACTCTATAGGGGACCATCTACACATCAAACCGAACAATCCTGAAAATTTCATCGAAATTGGTCAAGAACTCCCGGAGTTATGCGCGTAACAAGGATTTCACGTTTGCGCATGCGCAGAGGCTACTATTGATCCGGGGGTCATGAAACCTATAGGGGACCATCTACACCCCAAACCGAACAATCCCTGAAAATTTGATTAAAATCGGACTATAACTTCGTGTAGTTTTGCCCGTAACAAGGATTTGCTGACAGACAGACAGACACGGAACCAAACTTGTTCAGAAAGGTCTAAAACGCAAAATGCGAGTGGAATTTTTGATTTTGGAGACAAAAAAATTTTCACATTCCGAAAGTGAAAACAATGCTTCCGCTACCTTGGTAGACTCGGAAGCAATAGTATTTATACGTAAAAATCGTCGCTTGTGACCATTTCGTGTTTTTGGGAACCATGCAGGGAGTTCTCCAAGTTACTTCTTCAATAAATTGAATTGAAAACTCTCCTAAATATTTTGTCACTCTTACCTCGTTTCCCAATCGCCCTCTTTGTACAGATCAGGCGTGTAAGCTGTTCTGTAGTAGACAACGGCAACTTCTTGATCGTCTCTGTAATAAGAGTTTGATGGAACTTAAGATTAGGCGGTTTAAAAGCTCTTTTCAAGCATAATTAAGGAAGTTTGGAGGGCGTCATTAGATAAATCTCTGTCGATTAGGTATGTAAAATATGGCTCGTAAACCCACGTAAATGGGTGATTCTCTTGAAAAGGCATGTTTGACCAAACAAACTTTTCAGTTATGAAAATGGCTTTAAAACTCTAAAAAATTATATTTTAAAAGCAGTTATCACAACATCAATTGAAAAACGTTGATGGACAACCTAGTGAAGGAATTAACTTGGCGAGAAACAACACAAATGAATTGACCAATCAAGTAAGAGAAAAGACAAGAATTTTGCTTTGTTTAGCGATTTGAAAGGCGTGTAATATCTCTGTAACGACTAAAATCAACGCAGAAGATTGAAATTTGTAAAAATGTACAAATAGGTAACCAGTCTAACAGTTTGACTTCACTACTAATTATTATGGGTAATTTTGGCAGATCCTCACAAATTTAATTCTTATTAAACTCTTCAAGCAGCGGAAGGCGGTATTCACAAGAAATTGAACAAATCAACTTACATCAACAACTGCTTTTTCTTCCCAAGACTGAAGCGGTCAGGGCTCGAAAATTTCACCCGTAGAACTTTTATTTTCGGTTGAATTTTCCTGATTTCATACTCCATGAATCGCTGGTCACAAATATTGGCGGTCACATCTTCGACGAGAAAAAGTACCACGGCACTGAAATTAAATCCCAGTTATATGATCAATGCTCGCAGCTTAATGGTGAGAAGGATATTTGTAGAACTCACAAAATCAAACATTCCTTTGTTAAGGGTTAAAAAGATATTTAGTCAGAGTTAACTGGTAGGTGTTCTTGATGACGAGGATGTAATCCAGCAAATAGCAAAATGAATTTTGACTGTGGAAATCGTCCTACATTATCATTGAATATAAATAAATTGCTAACAGAAACTGAGCAAAGAGTTTTTTAAAACAAGTCAAGTGCTTAAATGTACCTTTGCCATGTGTAAACGTTTGTTATTCGAACCAAAAATTGGCCGATCAGTATTAACTGATTTTATGCCCCCAAAAGTGGCACCACTGCGTTGGTGCTTTCCCAGCAGATTAGAGCTCTTGGCTCTTCATTGCTGATTGGTGAATCGTATGGATGGCAAAGTTGGGGCAGACTTCACATTATCAATGCATCGGAAAAATAAGTTAGAGGGACTTCGCCGTTTTCCCAGGATTTGGACTCATCCTCTTCCCCACTGGAGTGGCTCTGACACTACTTCTGTATCTTTGAAATATGTTCATTTCAAGTCCGATTCACTTAGATAGAGGTGGTAATTTGAGCGTCCAAATATCAACTGAACTATCTTGGTTCGTATTCGTGCAAACCCAAGTGTTCGCTTGGATCAATTCATGAACTTGCTTCACTACCTCAAAAGAGTAAGAGCAGCTTGCACCAAACCATTACAGTTGATCGTTGACCATGAACAGAATTGACTCTGCATCAATCATGAACTGGACACCTTCAATTTTCACAATGTTCTTTATCTTTCATAGATATTTGACCGATTTAATTATTGGGATACATTTCATGTTGAGTTGACCCTCAGGTTTGAAGGGAAAAGGAAACGTTGTTACGATTTTGAGTTTTCTGTTAAATATATAACGTTCAACTTTGCCTTGGCAATAGCAACCTAATAATTGTCTAATTATCTAGTAATATATCTAAGTTTAATAATTGGTTTTTATCCCTCAAATCTGAATTAATAAGTGAGAAAACAGAAATTGGGGTCAGTAAACAACAAATAAGTGAACTCAGTTAACGAATAGTTATCCGACGATCTAAATGTTATCTTCCTTGATACGTTGGTTGTGAAAAAAATTGAAAATCACGGATTACTTACAATTGCGAACCAAACATACTGAAATGTTCTCTGTAAATCGTGAACATAGACAATTGATGGAGTATAGATGTAACCCACAGGAAGCCATAGTGCTAATAGCAACATATCATTGATTACTGGATATCAATTCAAACAGTCAATTTAATTTAGGTGTGTTCGCTTCTTTGATAATTAAGAAATTTCAGGTCGGAGAAACTATCGAGATTTATCAGTAGATCATTTCTTCAGGTCTGCCGATGCGGAAAATAATAGATGAATCATAAGCCATCTGTTGGGGCATTAATGAATTAACTAGCTACCTCCATAATGAGAGCTGCTGGGACATTTGAATTTGAACAAGGGCTGAACACAAATTGTGAACAAAAATAAAGAAAAGGAGGGATATTATGAGATTCCTCATGACAGATAGATATTTCTTATGGTGCGTACTAATTTTACAACACAATCCTTACAACGTTCACTTTAAAATGTACATTAGTAGTAAAATATAGTGGGCTTAATACTGGATAATTACTGGCGATAAAGATAATAATAATGGGAACTTACTTTTCATTGCCATAATATTCCCACGCTTTGACAAGCCCCAGACTCATGAGATGTAAAGAATTATTTTCCGGCATCTGTACACAGTGACAAAAGTACATTTGAGTAATAATGAACGAACCAAACAATACTAATAACAAATAATCACAATATTGATAATTATGATGTTTTTGGATGCTATGAATGGATGAATTATCTGAAATTAGGAGCGTACTTCAGTTCTTAACATCTAAGGAGTCTAAACGAGATGTTACACCAACTTCATGGAAAAACTACTACTGGGTGTATCAGGGCGCCATGCACTTGTAGAATCGTTCTCAATTGACGCGATTACGCGATCTTCGACACCTTTTGCTAGCGAAACAGCCAGTTTCCCGAGCTCACCTGTGGGTTCCTACAGTAGTTTGTCGGTTAGCGGTCCACAATGCAAAGGAGAGCTGCCAACCAAATGACGAGGCTCTGAGTAACAGGAGTACAATCCAGTTCTAAGCGACCATACCGACCCGACAGTCCCCCCCTCCCCCCCTACTCAACACTCCTTCAACTAACCTTTGGGTGGGCTCCTTCCGCCCTTTGACTTTTTCCGTCCGCCCGAGGGGGTCATTCGTGTACCTGCCACCCCCCCCCCCCCCCCGCCGTAGCTTTTTCATCTCTGTTTACAAGCTCCCCTCCTCTGAGCTAGATCCCTTATTCCTGATCCCATATTTGTAGGTTGCATAGGCAATTTTTCATCTTCGGTACTTAAATGTGTAAAATTAATCATTTAAATGATCTAACGCTGTGCTGTAGAACCATAGAGGTCTACTGTTATGGGTCAGGATGGTTCAAGAGTGCCATCAATCGATTCAGCGACCACAAATACAAAGAAGTGAATACCAAACTCGAGTAAAACGAGAAACGAGTTACATTGATTTAGCGGAGAACACCATGTTTTTTAGGATTCAAACTCAATTTTCTGAAAACATTTACCTCTAAAAATTAAAAGTCACTATACGTTGGAGAGCTGAGATCCTAAGAAAGTTTTTCCTTTAGACAGCACAAGCATCACATTAAAAAGGTCAATAACAGGAACTTAACAGACTCAACGTGGAAGGCACCACACCGGTGCCGAGGGGATTTTCCCCGCTCATGTAGGGCACCGGGGCAGTGCCCTGCTGCGTAAAATGCCTTTTTCTTGCCCAATATTGTAAATTACCTATATTTATTCTCGTTTGTTCAAAATGTGGAATAGCAGGTTGAAAATTTACTTGTGTGTGTGTGTTGTGGGGGGGGGGGGCCCCTGGTTGGTCAAGCATACCAGATAGCCTAAAAATATATTTACAAACTAAACAAGTGTATTCTAAATGAATTTGTCGTCATACAGAGCAATCAAAGTAGTTAGTTGTGTGGGTTAAAATACCTTTGGTCATCCCCGCTCACGTGAGGCACCACGCTGGTGCCATGGTCCGAAAAAATTCATAATCGTCCCCTCATGGGTCTAAACATTTTTATATACATTTAGAAGAAGAACATTTATTGAGTTTAATAAATGAAAACAACACTAAAAAATTTTCCAGTCTGTGGCTAAAAATTTTCCCGTCTTGGTTTTTGGTTCAGCATTGAGTCGGTTAAAAAAGTGGTTTTGGAATTTTTCAAAATGTAGACTTCGACCTCATTTTCTAGCTCTGGTATCTGATCCAAAATTCTTGTCTTGGCATCCGAGAGTTCATAAAATGTAACGCTCTTTCCAACGATGTAATCAGATTTCAATTTACACATTAAATTGAGGGGGTTACGACCGTACTAGTGAGGAAAGGTTGAAATCACGAAAAAAATGTTTCAAGTAAAAAAAGTAGGATTTTAGGGCGGGTTCGGGAAAAAAGCTATAGTTATTGCAAATTAGTCGTAGAATCAACCCCTGACGTGTGGCCAGTCGAACCTGATACACCCAGTATAAGCACGAGGAGTTTGCCCGGTTAACATGGAAATAAGCTCATGCTCAGTTGGTATTTATAAGTCAATTATACTTGAAAATGACTACGAAAAGAATAAAAAATACTCTACTCTGTCGTTACTTTAGCACTTACATTTTCCAACATCTGAGAGTACCCAAGCTCCGAGAGAACGTAGCTGCAAATGATAGAAAGAAATATAAGCACTATAATCAACAACGCAGATAAATTGTTGAATATACAATACCTAAACACATGAATGTACATCAACCTTCCGCTTTTCCTAATCTGTGTTTGCATTTGATGTCACACTTGCTTTAAGCGTTTGAAATATGTACTGCCCAACTTCCTTGGGAATGAGGGTGAGAAGAGCTCTTGCCAGATTCTAGCCTCCTAATACCTCCTAAGCGTTTGAAACTGAAAATACTGCCCAACGTCCTTGGAAATGAGGGCGAGGAGAGCTCTTGCCAGATTCTAGCCTCCTAATACCGTTTAATAAGCGTTTGGAACTGAAAATACTGCCAAACTTCCTCAGGAATGAGTTTGAGGGGAGCTCTTGTCAGATTCTAGCCTCCGGCAACGTTTACATCAGTCTTAGAAAGAAAAGGAATGCAGAGTAGCGGATACCTAACACGGTTTGTTCGAAACCAAGCTGAGGTACTTCGGGAAATTTTAGTGGTGCCTTGATGGTTTTTAGACTCCAGAATGCAACTATAAGAATTTTAAAGAAGCTGCACCAAATGGCCACTTTCAACCATTTTTCTGGCTTATGGGGTTTTGAATTTGCCAACTTTGTATATTTTGAGGAGCCCAGAAAGATTTAAGCGCTGAGATTGGTGGTCCCAAATCAACGTTACCAGCTTACTATGGTGATGAGGAGAAATCCAGAATATGACAAAGGATATTGAATCGTTCCTTCAGGAGAAAGAATTGAATATTATTCAATTGTTCACCATACCATCTGCGATAACCTCTGAAAGAATCATTCAGTTCGAGTTTGAGTGCCTAGTTCCAGCTGCACTTCTCTTTATTGGAAAGTTTCTCCTTACCATAGTACGTGGATTCCATGACCATTAATCTAGGAAAACCAATAGATGCTAACCTACAAAATCTGGCCACCATCTTCCCAACTGTATCAAGTGATACATGCATTATCTCACATTTGTAATCTGACCACTTATCTTGTTTCCCTTTTTTTTTCATTTCGCTTTGAAGTTCCTTAAACCCTTGAGCTCAAGTGTACACCAATCAACATCTACTGTTTCCATTACTTTCAGCGAATCTTCTATAGCATGTAAAGCTCCACAAAATCACACAATCCCTCTTCCATTGAACCGGAATAGTTTTCGATTTATCTGAGATTTAAGGCAGAAAAAGCTGTTATTGCAGTAACCCCCCAAAGGTAACATATTGAGCAGCCTGGCTAAACTTCGATAACATGGGTCATTTGTGATCGAACCAGGTAGTTGCACGGTAGGTACTTTTTGAGTTGCTAATCAGGAGAAGGAACAGGGGGGATATAATGGTTAACTCTCTATTATCATTAATCCATGGGGTTATTTGGACAATGGTGCACCCAAGGGGTGCTTATGCGGATTAATTCCTGGTGGTAATTTGGAATCACTACATATTTCAAAACTCACCCCTCAAAAATTCACACTAACATGCACACACAAACTTTTGAAACACTCCTCATTCAGAAGTTATCAATTATTTTGGAAAGTTAAGGACCTTGCCAAACGACAGGGTACATGTAGAACGACATTCATCCTTCTAGATTAGTAAATTTGGAAAAAATTCTCACAAAAATCCCAGTTAAAACAATCTATTGAAAACTGTAGAATAATTCTGTTAATCATACGATTTGGTTATAATGGTTAACACCGCGTTACATGGTTATTCATAAAGCTTTCCATGAAGGGTTAACAGTTACGAAACAAGGAATGAAAAGGTGCACTATGGAATGATTGGGCCCTTCATTTAAAAATGAGATACAACTGAACAGGATAATCTCTATAAAAGAAACCATAATAATTGAATGACCCATATAACAGAAGTTATAATGAACTGAATATTGGGAGTCAATCCATGGGAGCCTAATTTTTGCTCATGTAGCTATTCTGAAGTGACGGATAGAGCAACAATTGAAAGAGCTATTACACCACCAACCAAAGGGACCACGAGCAACATTTCTAGCCTTTGGATCTACATTATGATGCCAATTAAAATCAATCAAGTGTGTCTTTCTAATAGCCTATTCCTCCAATCTCAGTTAAATTCAAAATGTTGGTTGGGAAATAAGGATTTGAATATTCCATACATGTGTTATCAAGATTGAAACTACAGTGCTGTCACGAACCTCAAATCCTTATAACAAGTGACATTTAAACAAGACAGAGGACATTGTCACGCGTGTTTTGACAGAAAGTGAAGCGATAAAACTGCTATAAATCCGGGAATGTGATTTTTATATTCAGACTTTTAAAAAAACTGAATTTTGAAGTTTGGGTCCAATTGACAGCCAATATAACAGCTAAGTTGTTGAAACATTGC
Organism: Creontiades dilutus; assembly: GCA_031894815.1. NCBI lineage: Eukaryota > Metazoa > Arthropoda > Insecta > Hemiptera > Miridae > Creontiades > Creontiades dilutus. The sequence goes on along the minus strand of JAVIWC010005560.1, from coordinate 344,125 downwards.
AAATTCTTTAGCAGAAATTAGACTCATCCTTTTTCCTGGAGAGACTTTCATCTAACTCAGGGCTTTAACAAGCCTCTCCAACCCTTTTGGATTTCCAGGCTAGTTAACTTTACCCCGGAGCCAAATGTCAGCCATCCATCGCTTAATTGGGGGGGGGGGGGGGCTGGGTTGGTACACTCTGTTTCTAACTACCACGGTTAGTAGTAACTGTAAACGTGTGGAAGTGAAACTGTAACATCAGTAAATTTATGTTTCCTGACAACGTACTGAAGTTTGGGACCATGAGACACTGTTTTCATATATTCTTTTGATCTCGGATTGATTGGAACTCATACATTTACGAACAAAGCTATGCAAAAGGTCACCATCTAAACCACTTCACAACATAAACGCATAGCTCTCAATCCTTCCTTCTTACTTCTTCAAATCCATTTAAAGAAACTGTACTGCATTTTCATGCAGTTTTTGCAAAAACTATAGTTCCAGCAAGCTTGTCCTGAAGCACAACATTTCCAGCAAAAGTGTTTTTCGCTAACTAACAATTTGTGGTTATTTCGGTACGATGAAATTCTCAAGATTCCATTGGTGGACAGGTCCACCAAATATTATCCACACAATTTGGAACGGGCTCTTCAAGTTGAAAATACGTATTTCATAAAATTTGTATACAAATAGTCGGACATCAGTTAAGGGTCAGAACCCAGAATTTTCATCGGAACATGTTATTATTCAATAGCAAGAATTATTGCTCACAAGGGTAAACAGATTGGAATGAAATTTGTCCAGAATGCTTTGAAAGGAAAACTGTGAGTCACTTTGTATTTTAGAAGACAATTATTACATTTTCAATTAGAGATTACAAGATTTCCACCATCTTAGTAGGCTTGAAAATTGATCATTCAGAAATGAAAAGTCGATCGTATTAATTTCCTTTCCATTTACAGTTTGTGAGGTGGCGAAAGGAAAGTGATTGACAAGCGGTGATGTTGATTCTTTAATTACCTTTGAAGTTGTTTGACGTGACTGGCTAAGGAGGCAATGCTGGTCGATATTGTATTGAACTCAACTTGAAGGTACTGAGACCGAATCGTGTCAGGTAGGTAGTCTGAGCGAAACATCCCAAGGCTCACCTCCTAGCAATAGTAATAGGAACTTGATGAAATATAAAATAATAGCTTTGAAATATTAAGTACCCTCTCTAGTTTTGAAATATAAAGTAATCACAATGAAAAGATATATTAAGATCATAGCAGATTGAATGTGACTTGGTTTAAAACCATTAGCGTCGATTTATACACTAAAAGTGATAAAAACATGACATTATAACTCTAAAGCAACTAATTCAACAAATTAATTTACAACTTTTTAAGATAATAATGGAGAGGGTTTAAGAGAAGAGGAGGAATAATAAGTTTTGAGGCTTAATCACTTAAGCCTAATAAATCACTATTAATCACAATCGATACCAAATAACCCGATTGCACGAGTTGTTTTCTATGTAAAAACAACTATAAGCTGGCCTGGGCTGGATTCGCGGTCTGAAAGTGATACGAGTCTGTTACGACCCAAAAATATGTGACACCTCTGACAGAGTTCGAACCCGAGTCCTTACTACTCAGGAGGAATTTAACTTTAGTTGCCTCGCTCCAACTAGTTGAGCTAAGAAGCCGATCAATCAAATCTATTTGACGGTGGATTGTAAAGTCAGCAAATGATTGTTGACAGCTTTCAGGAAATGATTGATTTTTGTGACCGAGAGCCAAAAGAATTGAGTAGATCATGAATGCTCAATCGAAATCTGCGATTATGTTTAAACGTTACGGATACTCTGATCGGATTAGATACTTTCCAGGCAGATGATCTGAACATTTCCAAATTTCAACCATTTTGCAGGGATTGTCCTAAAGTTAACATCACTTTTGAGTAGGGATAGGACATCGAGACAAAACATAGATATTGATGTCGATGTCTATGTTTGAGTGTTGGCATCGATATGGCGTCCAATATCGGGTGAAAACATCGATATTTTCGATATTGGTGTCCTTATCAGTTAACAGCATCCTTATCACACGGTTTTTATGAGGAATATTAGAGACTTTTTGGTGCAGTTCACGCGACGACGTTGACGGTACCGTCTGGAGAAAAATGCAGACTGCGCATGCGTGACGTCCCGTCCGTCATGCAAGCCGTCATGACGAACCGTCTGAAATCGGTTCTCCTATACGTCTTTCCATGACGAGTCGGCACTAACATAACCTTCCATATTTATAACCCATTTTACCTATTTCTCATCTTCCGTTTTTGGCATTGTACAAGTTTTTTTGCACGCGGTAGCAATAACGAACGTCCGTGTTGTTTGTCAACAATCCACAAAATACAACTTCAACTCAATAACACAAACTTCAATCCACAATAACGACAGTATACAACTTCCAATGAATGTTGACGTCACGTTAAACGTGACTTCAACAGCCGGTAGCCTTGATGCTATTCGTCATGGAAATGTTAGCATCCAACTGCTCGCCTCAACTCGGCGACCACGGTTTCCTAGTCGTCGTCCACCAAAAAGTCTCTATTGATGCAAAATCAACAGTTTTATTTTGTGACAAATGATATCTCATTTTAAAGATAGTCAAAAGTTCCAGCCATGTAGCATGAAGAATGAGCAAATTTTCAAACTAGTTTTGGAGGAAGAAAAATTACGCAAAAAAAAAAAAAAAAAAAATTTTATTTTCTGACTTATGATACCTCATTTTAATTTGGAAATTTTTGAAAGCTGAAGAATCATTTTTTTTCCAATTTTTGCCCATCTACCTTGTTTTATTATCTTCAAACTGCTCTAGTTAGAACGGATTGAGATATCTCCAATCCGGTTTCACCATCGTGTTCAGCGTGAATAACCTATATAAAAGAGAATCACCTACTTGGGGGTTTTCGGGCAATTTTCTCCCATTTGAAATGCCCCAAATCTCCCCTTCGAGTGAGGCGATTGTGCCCATCTTCAAACTTAGCCTTTCGAAAGCTTAGATAGATTTTTTGTGCAAATTTAATCTTTCTCTCTCAATTCTATCGAGAGTTATCGTCTGGAATGAGTTTTGGTGCCTTTTGACAGTGGATTTAGAAAGCTTTGAGACGGATTTTGGTGCAAACATTTTTTGAAAATATTTTCGACCGAGAACAATAGTTTTTTCTTCGAAAATTCGCTAATACTACAGCAGTTGAAAGAATTTTTAATATTTCTTTTTTTTTCACGTTAGGTAGCAAGCACACTAGATGGAATTTTCTCAGTGAGTGAAGAGTAAACCAAACCGATGTTATCGGAGCCAAAACATCGATATATCGATATTATCAAATGTGTGGCATCGATCGCAAAACATCGTAATATCGAAGCCAGACATCAATATTTCGATGTCAATCCCCATCCCTACTGTGAGTGAATAATTAGCCTTCCTCAGCTGAATTTTGGGTAATGTAATGGCTGTTCTATTTTGGAAAGAACCAATTACACCAAAAATAATGCATGCATACATTAATGCATCAAATTCGGATGTAATGAACAGGGGCGTATGAAACTGCACTATTGTTAAAAATTCCCTGTTGCTCTGAACAGAACGGGGTATATAAGTGTGGTAGAAAATTCAGTTTTTCTAGTGGAATTTCTTCCATAAGCATGAAATACTAGTTTGTATCCACTTAAATGATACTGAATCGTCTACAGAAAAAAGGAGGTGGTTTGAGAATAATCAGCTTCTGAATAATCAGCGCTTGAACATAAACTTTAAAAAAAATAGTACACGAGATTTGTATACTTTTCCTCGCCATTATCTTTAGATAACTAGTTTCTGTGTGTTCGTCATAATCTTCACTGTTCGAACAGTTTAGACTACAAAACAGTACCTTTGAACATTCATTAAGGTAAGCTACAGATTATTTTTAGGGTAGCCTAGGGATTTTAGAAATCCGTAGACAGGGTTGCCACTACAGTCGATGATATCATAAACTGCAAGCACCAATTCTAATCTCTGAATTTTGTTAAGCTCCTGACGAATAAAATGGAACTTTTTCCTCGAAAATTAGGAAGAAAATAGTCCAAGCTCTAGCGTGCAATAGAAACATCTTTAAAAATTCCTCAAATACCCCATTAGTGGCTTTTTGTAAACCAGTAACTATCAAGGCCTTTTCATCGAACCTCTCAAATTATATTATTTGACAAACTATTTAAAAATTCAGTTTATCGGGGTCACCAATATTTCGTTTTGGGCAATTATTCAGATTCAGAATTAGGGACAGGTTTGGGACAGATTCATTCCAACAAAACCTATTTAAAAAAAAAGCATGTTAGTCTTGTCTAGCTTCACACTACTGACACCAACATTCAACAAACCTGTGGATAGCACGGGAGATGGGGCCCAAATGGGCCATACCAGTCGCTATGGTATTCACTTCGACTTGCAAAGGGCCATCATGTTCAGAAAAGATTACGTCATTACGTAGCATTCCTAAGGATACTTCCTAAATATGCACATAACAGTTATCTTGAGTTACGAATATCAATAAGCGGTCTTCTCATTTATACTGGACTCAAGTAACGAAACTTGAGCTTCATTCAAAAGTTAATAGTTGAAAAAAAGTGCGCAAAAGTAGGAAATGCTAAGCCTTTAGAAACAGAAGATGAACGTTGTCCGCATTGTGTTTTTCTTATCTAATAAAATTTCTGACAGCTGTCATAAAAATTGTTGATGACCCTAAAGGGTCTAGCAGCAAAGCTTTTCTATATTCTGAATTTGGGTGGTTTGCAAACAATCCTCCTTGCAATGGATTACTGGAAGTGCATATAATGCAAGATTGAAAAAATCGAATACTTTTTAATTAAGATACTGCCGACTGACAGTGATATCACAATGAAGTCTTCATGATTCTAAACTGGTAGCAACTGTTTCATGCTAGTTTTGGAAGAGATACTCCCTCCCTAGATCCTCAACTTGTGTGATTGAACGAACTTACACAGTTCAAGTTTCATACTCTTATCTGACACCCTTCAACCTAAAAAGTTTTGAGTTTTCTAGTTGAATAGCTGGAATTGAGTAAATTGAAAGGTTAGCCCAATATACAGGGTGGCCAAAATTCAATAGACGAGGCATCTATCTCCGTAATTTACGAGCCTAAAAAAAATTTCAAATAATAACCACCAATTTTTAACAAGGAATTCAATTTTGCGCGTTGCGCACGTTCGCAATTTGCGCATCAACTTTGTTATTTCAAATGGAAACCCCCATTTTTTATTGCAGATTCGGATTCTTTTCAAGATTTAACACAAATTTGATCCCTCAACCAATTTTTTTGATTGCGCGTAACCAGTTCAGCGATCATGCAAAGTTGCGCAATTCGTCAAATACGAGTAGTTGATGATGGGATCTGTAAAGTGTGGCATATGAATGTTCATTGTTTTTTAACGCTGATCCACGTGATGCTATCCGTTTTTGGATTTGACTTAATTTTTGCGGAATAATGACCAAACTTTGTTTATTTGGCCTGTATATTTTCCCAGTACTGATTTGAAAAAATTCTTCATATCGTCATTTGATCATGAACTAAGAAGAAAGTCATGAGAAACAAACACATGAAATATCATCTGCATTATCCAGCTACTAACTGATGTATTGATACTCGTACACTGTAATTTCCACTTTATTCACACTGATAGTTCCACTTTACTTACATTGATTTTGAACAAACAAGAAATTTAAATTAGACACCTACTGTAATGATATCACAAAAGTAATGTACTTGCGCGTATTCAGTACTAAGGAAAGCAGACGCTTTTAGATTATATTTCGTTTCTAACAACCCAACTGTTTAAAAGGAAAATTATCTTTCGCCTGGATAATAAGGGAACTTTCTTGGAATATGAAGTAACATTGGAGGAATGTCTTTCAAAACCAGAAAAAATCAAGTTTTTGAGCTTGGTTTTTTAAAATTCATGAGACTTCAATTCCACGTCAATTTTTTTCTATCTTTGGAGAAATAATAACTTTCTTTCTAACTAAATAACTAACTTTATTTTTCTACCTTTATTAGAGAGTAAAAACCCAGGTGAAAAGTCCTATTCCTACAGCACGGCTACATGAACATGGCAATTTTTCACCATACTCTTTCTGAAACCTGCAAAAACTATTAGTTGAATATTTCTAATATCCACCTACTACTAGTTTGCTACTCTTGTTTGGCTTGAAAACTTCTCCTACATAACATTTTCTGACAAAAGCAATTGTTTCTACGATCTTTCTCCATTTGAAGCTAATTTCAGAGCACCTTTCATTTATTTAAGCAAGGTAGGTATATAAAGAAACCGAAAAAATTATAATACGATGAACGATTTGAAAAAACCAAACAATGTAAAGCTGTTACCTGAGCCATGCCTTCTTCTCGGACAGTTTCATAAATTTCAAACGTTTTCTTCGTAAATTCATCATGCTGAATAGTGCTGGAATGAACATTTTAAAAATCAATCTTACAGTGTATAGCAAAAGTAAAAATATAATAATATATGTAATTCATTAATACTTGATTAAATTATTGGTTGAGGTGCTAAGAATAAATGACCACATCAGAATCAATGAAGCATATTTTACAGGCCGTGCTTCCTCCACCAGAATATCTCGGACAAATGGATACTTGATTAAAAATATGGGACTGTGGCGGTAGTGACCCCACTAACCTAATTAACGACTCCAACTTTAAGTAATCACCATTTCGTCGGGTTCCGGGTAAAAGTGACCAAGTAACATTTTTTTCAAAATGAGCTTTTTTTGTCATTCCGGTTCTAAGGAACGTTGTCTACTGTGTGTTGTTGCTAAGAACGTTATCTTCAAACTGATGTGCAAGAAATACTTGAAAATAAATTTTACCTGCCTGACCCAAAGAGTTTTATGTGACCAAATGGCATTTGAACTCAACCACAAAACACGAGATGGATTATAAATGTACTCTCGCTGGTGCATGTAAATGTTATCAATTGCCATTTGATCACTTTTACTGTGTAAGATTTGAAGAGGGCAGGTTCATTGACCAATTACAGTGAAAGGTAATGGATAACCTTTGCCAGAAATAGGTATATCATTGTTATTAGATGGGCAACACGATAAATTAACGAAAAAACTATTCAATTCAATTTCATGTAACTATGCGACAGATTTTCGAAGAATTGAATTGACCAAATGAGTAAAGCTTGAAACTCCAGGCAGGTAAAAATGATCAAATACAGTTTTCCGGAAAACAGCTCTTATTTAATCTGAAGTGAATTTTGAAGCACGATATCATAGGCGGGCACTAGCTAACTACCTACAGGATAAAGAAAAATCGAAACATAGTCGGATGAGACATCACACAACCAGTGTTCGTAAGAAGAAAATAGGTGAAACTTCAGATCGCTCCCCTGTAAAATTTTGCAAATGTTACTTGGTCACTTTTACTCAGAACCCCACGATTTGTTTCAAGGAAAATTAAAATATAAATTTTTTTGTTTTTTATCAAGTATCAACAGTTTACGTTCAAGACCGAATTCATTTTGATACCGACATGTTAAGGGGTTGGCACATTTTTCGGAGTGTATAGGTTTGTTTTGACAAGAGGTTCAGAACCAGTTCAGAACCAAACACGCCCCTGTTTGGCTGTTTTGACACGGCAGAACTACGAGTAGTTCTGGAAAATCTCGAACCTCATGGTTCGCTGTTCGGACAAGGAGTCCAGAACCACTTAGAACTAGTTCAAGTGGTTCGAAGATTTTTGCCAGAACTTTTAGTCCGAGACATGCGCAGTAGATTTATCGCGTTATCAATGGTTATCATCTATTCCCGCCCAAATACGGCCTACCTACATCATTGAGGTTGTCAAAACAAACTTTGTTTCAAGTATACATCCCAAGGTTTACAACAATGTCTAGTTTGCCATCAAGTTCGAGTGAGTGTTATTGTTGCTTTTGCCTCTTTTTTTGGTCTCGATGTCTGACGGAACCATGCGGGAAGGGGACGTTCAGGTTTTTGGTTCCAAACTAGTTCGGAAAGCGTTTGGACAAGTAGAACGAATACCGAAAGTTTTCGGTGGTTCTATCCCTCCCCCTGTAGGTTCTGGTTCTATCCTGAACTGGTTCGGAACCTCTTGTCAAAACAAACCTTATATGTGCTCAAAGCTGAATGGTTATGGTTGGACCCAAATGTCTTAACACTCTCAGTGCGGGAGCCATGTGGTTCTATCCCTCCCCCTGTTGGTTCTGGTTCTATCCTGAACTGGTTCGGAACCTCTTGTCAAAACAAACCTTATATGTGCTCAAAGCTGAATGGTTATGGTTGGACCCAAATGTCTTAACACTCTCAGTGCGGGAGCCAAAAAGCTGACTACTCCCTGTGGCAGGAGATATTTATGTGCCTGGACTTGCCCCTCCAACTCCTAGGCGAAAGGTAGGGAGTAGGTACGATCCTGCTTAGTTGTAGAAAAATCAGACAGAGAGCCAAAAAGGTCACAGTTCCTCTCACACAACAAAAGAGTTCGCCTTTGCTGAGAGAAGGCCATTCTGTCATATGACAACACCCGCCGCAGACTGAACTCATCATGTTGTCATATGACAACTCCCTCATTGAAAGTGTTAAGGTTTAGCAAGTTATGATATAATAGAAATTATAATATTTGTTTCTAGTGTCATAATCTCTCCTACCAAACGTACTAATTGTCATTAATCTGAGATCTGAAGGCTAATCATAATTGTAGATCCATCGGAATTCGTTCATCAATCATTGGCTTTACTTCAACCAAAGTAACGAGATGAGTAAATCAGGGTTCAGATCCATCCAGATCGTTCGGAAATACGGATAGGGGAAGCTAGTAAAAAGCAGTGGAGGGGATGGAGGGGAATCGGCTGAACACAAGCCAACAACTAGAGGTGGGTAGTGAATGAGTGACCTTGTCTCAAAGAACTTCTCTTTCAAGTGAACTTGTCCCAAATGACCTGAGGAGGGAAGACCTGCAGTTTATCACAAGACATTTGGGACAGCATGCCTCCCTGTGACCGACGTTCAAACTACTCGGACGGTTGCGAACTTCTCTAGGCAAGAAAAGTTCGAGACCTGCAGGTCGCAAACGTTCTCGACAGCAGGTGTCGCATTCAATCACGGAGTGAACTGGTGAACTTCTCCCACTGACCTTGTCTTTGGACTGAGTGACCTGCACGTCGTCTACTCCTACAGGTGTCCTGGGTTTACACACCTCTACCAACAACTCGTTTTCCGCGCTTCCTCCAACAGCTGTTTCTGTTCCCAACGCCATATCGTATGCGCAGTAGTGAACTGCGCCATCCAGAAAGAAAAATATTTGAAAATCTGATGCGTACAGTTTGCTTCAAAACTGTCTGTCCGGAAAAAATATTCCCTCTCCCCAGCTATTGTCCAACCAATCAGCTGCTCGTATTCACTTTCCGGATAGCTTGCTGGATGGATGTGAATCCAGCTTAAGGTAACCAGAATGATCGCATTAACCTTCAGTTGTAGCTTTTGCTCTGTTAGAATTTTATAAAGTTGAAATATATGAACAATTAGAATTCCAAAGTTTTTGTGAAAAATAATTTACAATACAAACAGGTACTAACTTTCCAAGTGCCTGCTTGAGAAATGAGTGGTCATGTGCAATTTTGTGCATCAGCAGGTTCAGAGCTGGCTGAAGTCTTATGAGTTCTTCAAAGTCCAATCTTGGTACAGGCGTAGGAAACAGAGTGTGAGGTGCAATCGTCAGTGTATTTGGGTTCATAGTGTCAAAGGGGCGCATTGCAACGCCTGAAACAGTAATTTTAAATGATTTAAGTTCTAGAGGAGAAACAAATAATGAAATACCAATCATGCAGCATTGTAAGCAATATTTCGAGGTAGCAAAATTAAATAAATGTAAAATGGATGTATGTGTGGGATTTTTGTGCACTTTCCGGGTGCACAAATGCAACATTGCAATGCTGTAGCAGACAGTCATAATCCAATGAACACATGATACAAACACCTTATAACATTGCACCAAGCCACAACTTTAGGTACTGCCATAATTTTACGTGGGTGGCAAGCCATGTTGGTATCCTTGGCAGTGATTCTACTGCTCCTTTTGCCAGGAGAATTGTTGGTGATAGCTCCATTAAGATTTTGCCTATATGCAATGAAAATATATCTCTTTCATACAAATAGCAACCCCACCTGGAATGAGCAATGGTATGCTGAGATCACTGGCTTACGTGTCCTTTGCCCCTTTCGTGGCTCAACTTTTGAAGAGGGACCGAACTTTCGTTATTCTTATAAATACTGATTGATACTCATCTTTCTCGAGGACACCTGCTTGGTGCAGTAGCTTAATGAGAGATATACATTTAGTTTATAGAGAAGTTCACTTTGTTCTTGCTGATTTGGGGGTGGATGATTCAGTGCCTGAGTCACGTCTCTGGATAACTAAGTGTTGATATACACTGTCAAACTGCATGGAAGATTTGAGGCAGTAATGGACGAAACATTTCAGTTCCTGACTAAGGGAATGTCGAGTCAGTCGATCGTTTCACTACTTGGGCTCATGATAAAGTCGTCAGGGACTTGAAACAAAGACATAGATAGATGCAGCTGGTCAGAATTGCGGTGTGCTGTCTTAGTATGGGACTTCAGAGGTATGATGTCCCTTCGTGCACAAAAATTGGTCTGAAATCAGGAGTGGCAGCTGTTAGGAGCATGTGCACACCCAAACCAATAAACCAAAAAGATAACAGAATTCGTCCATTGAAGCTAGTGAAATAAGACTATCCATACTCTTTTTTAAGAATATACCTTCAGAGCTCTGGAATGCAGTTAGGACTAATCACTAATACGAGGGTGGATCGATAAGTTTCCGGCCTGACCAAGAAAAACAACGTTTTTAAGAATTTTTTTTTTTTTGTATTTCTCAACATAATCTCCTTCAAGGCTGATACATTTCTCATAGCGGTGTTCTAGTCTAGTAATGCCATCTCTATAGACTGATTCGTCAAGCTCCTCAAAATACCCATTTACAGCTTCGATTATTTCTTCATTGTCCGCAAATCTCTTACCGCCAAGCCATTTTTTGAGGTTGGGAAACAGAAAATAGTCACTCGGGGCTAGGTCTGGAGAGTAGGCAGGGTGCGGCATCAATTCAAACTTCAGATCGTTGATTTTAGCCATTGCAACGATTGACGTGTGCGATGGTGCGTTTAGTCGACTGTTAGCAAACGCGGCACCCTTCTCGCGCACTTTTAATCTGCGGTCTTTCAGCACTATTTGATGGATTTTTTCGATCACATCTGGAGTTGTGACCTCAATGGGGCGTCCTGAGCGAGGCTCATCAGAGGTGCTCACACGACCCTTTTTAAACTCGGAAACCCACTGCTTAACGGTTGAATATGATGGGGAGGATGTCCCCAGTGTTGTGTCCATCTCTTCTTTAATCTCCTTTGGCGATAACCCCTTCAAATAAAATTATTTGATGACAGCACGATTTTCCAGCTTTTCCATTTTTACGAAAAACACAGAGGCGTCTTGTTCAGCGTGCTCTCAAACCTAAACTAATATGGCGATCGGACTGAAACTATAGCTACAAGCTATCTAAGGATGGTAGTACAGAACGCCACCACAACGTAGGCCTAGTGGCGCCATCTCTTGGTCAGGCCAGAAACGTATCAATCCACCCTCGTATACGAGGAGGAATTTTGAGGCATTTCAAGTTTGCACTAAGGCGGGATTTGGCAATTGACCAATTTCAGAGCTTGAAAAAACCAAAACTGAAGCACAGTCAATTCTTTGCTCCATGCTTGTGGCGCCCCAGGCGTATCTTATCATTTTGTTATCAGTGCAACATAACTGCTCAGCAAATAAGTTTTCGAATTTAAGTAGCCTGTTTACACCATACGAGCGTTGTTTGCAAACACTGTTTTTAAAGATTCATCAACGAGATACTCAGTGGGATCTGAACTGTCACTGGTGCCAGAGTTTGAGAACCATGTTCACCAACGTTCTGGATTGTCTAAGCGTGATTTGGAACTTGCCAGTAAACCTAGTGGATATTTTGAGATGAGATGAGATGATTTAAACTCTGAGCAGCAAGCTGACGAATCGTCAAAGGGACTCATATTTATCGTCCATCCACTACTGTAAATGGCATATCCGTGAGATAACGAATGGCTAAAGGTACTTACTGCATTATTCACGAGTTTTCGAGGTAATAAGTTTTGGCTCCTTTATTATTTGTGTTTAATGCCTTTATGCTTTCATACAGTTTTATATGGGGTGGGACAACGGGAAATATACAAGTTGAAATTCGTTTTTGACTAAGAAAAGCGGGACAGTAGACCTCTATGGTTCTACAGCCAGATGGTTTAAATGATTAATTTTACACATTTAAGTACCGAAGATGAAAAATTGCCTATGCAACCTACAAATATGGGATTCTGGCTCAGAGGAGGGGAGCTAGTAAACAGAGATGAAAGCTATGGCTGGAGGGGGGGTAGGGTAACAAGGGTTTAGGTGAGCATATTCTGTGTTCATAAACGGTGCTTACTAAGCCTAACCAACTCCCTGGAAAAATCTGTAGATTCAACCAGAGCACCAGAGAGGCTAGTGCTTGCCAAGGTGACAGGTACACGAATGACCCCCTCGGGCAGACGGAAAAGTGGTGATGCCGGGATAACAAAGGGCGGAAGGAGCCCACCTGAAGGTTAGTTGAAGGAGTATTGAGCGGGGGGGTCGGAACTGTTGGGTCGGTCGCTAAGAACTGGATTGTACTCCTGTTAATCATTTAAATGATAAAAGCATCTCTTTCTTCCCCCTAGCTATAGCCCCAAGGAATCTGAGCGCGCCCCCAGAGTTTCAGAGGACAAGCCACCATAGTCTTGAATTTTCTCATTAGACTGAATTGTAGGGTGTCACAGTCGAAGAGTATCAATAGGAAGGTTGGTCCTAAAGCCAGCAGAATCACCTAAGTCAGGAATCCATGTGTGAACAAATCCAAAAATTAGATCTTGTGATCAATTGAACGTCTCTCAATTAATAAGCCATTCTGTTGATTTTGTGTGGGAGAATAAATATTCCAATACGTTCTACTGTCCAACAAAGTTGGTATATACATTCTGAGTTCTTCATATTCTAAGACCTAATTGCAATCAGAAGAACATTTGACCTTAAATGGTTATTAACAATCGGTTATCAACTTACTGCTTAAAAGATAGACATACAGACACGTTAATAATAGTTCATTGACAATCCTAAAACTCCATGACTTATATTTCATCAAAATTTGTGAAAAGGGTTCGGTAGGATAGTAACTCAACTCAAAGAGGGTTGGTAAAAGTAAAAATGAGATGTAATGGCCTATTCCACGAGTTTATAAAGTATACATTACTAGATGGTCTGCTTAATTTGAAACTTCTAAACCTTAACAAACTTTCTTAATCACATTCAATCAACTACTGTCTTTCTCATGACCTTATATGAAATGAATTACAAATTAAGAGAGGGGAAGAGAGGGGGAAACAAGCTTACCATGCATTAGTCCCCAATCTTTGGATTTTTCCACGATCTCTTGCAACACTTTTTCATCAAGTGGTAATTTTATCGGTAGACTATTTCGATTCATTTTTCTCTGAAATAGAAACAAGGCATGAATGAATACATGAAAACAAGCTTCTTTTAAGAAACAACTAAACAATGGTGATAAATTAAACACTAGTTGTTCAATGATCTATACAGTCATGTTATGGATACGAGGAAGCTATGTGCCACACCTACTTGGCAGACGTTTTTAAACTGTCTCAAGAGTTGTAGTTATTAATTTTAACCGGTTCACAGAGCAGTAACCATAACCTTATTCAGGGAGGGGCATTTTTCTCTACGCTCTTATCACATAACTCAATATAATTGTAATAGAATTTGGCTCGTTTGGCTTATCCTTTTACTGCACAATGAGAGCCGGCAACCCAAAGTCGTATGTGCGTTATGGGTTCAAAGCAAGTACCTCTGAGTTTAATACACGGCAAACTAGAGTCACAATTGACCATTACCAGGTTGAATTCAAGCACTAAAAACCAATATTTCATCAACTTTCGACACCAATATCATTCCTTACAAATACGCATACTTACAGATACTTACGATTGGGAAAACAACTCAGGAACAACCAGAAATCACTAAGATAGAAATTGTCAGAGATAAGAGTTGTTCAGTTAGCTGGGGATGTTATCACCGAAATAAGTAAATAAACTACACTGTGGCACCTCTCGTAAATTATGAATGACCTAAGAACATTCATACTTATCTAATAGATTAAAAAGTACACAAAAAAGCAATTAGTACTTATGACGTCCTGACTTATTTTGAATCTCCTTCTTCTTCCTCTCTTGCTTGTCATAGACAACTGCACAGCTGGATGTGCCAGAAAGTCTTCTTCTCTGTTTCAAAAACAGATGGTAACCGTGAAATGCTACCCTCAAGGTATCACAACCCAAACTAAATACATTAAGTTCTATAGAATTTGTGATAGCCGACACCATCTATCGGCTATCAGCGGAACAATCGCGAGAGGAGAGGCGAGGAGTGACTGGGGGGAAGGAGAGATAACGAAAACTTGCGACAAGCCCCTCTCCTCACCACTTTCTACCCAGCTCTCATCCGACCAGGTAATCTGTTCTTTCAATTTCTGTATTTGAATCAAATTGATATTAATATCCCAGATCCATCCTATTAACCGAACTCCTTACCTAATACCACCTGCGGTGCTATTTTATAAAAATAAAAATATTAAAGGAATAGCAAAACCTTTCCACATCGTGGTTAATAGGAGCCCCGTAGCAATTCTTGGAGCAATAAATACATTTATTGAATAAACAACTATATCTATTTCCAAAATCTTGCATATAATTATTTCTTGAACCTTATATATCTGTATATAAAATAACCTTAGTAATTAATAAGGTGAAAAAGGGGAATAATATAAAGAAATCGTAATCAAGTAAAGGTAGAATTGATATAACAATTCCTTACAAGTATTACAAATTATAGTTCGATTTTGATTAAATTGTCAGTGAACGTGCGGTTTAACTCTAGATGGAACCACACGCATTGCCTTGCCCAGTGGCGTAACAGTTTTTTTCCTCTCCTGGGCCCTCCCGCAAACTTTATCGCCCTCCAAGTTATTTGTTGATCATTGGATCGCCAACCAACAAACCATCATAACAGTTTCGTAATTTCAATATAGTATATGCGCAATTATCATTAATCATCATCACATTTTAGTATTTTGATCATAATGTTACATTACAGAAGTTTGCTACTCTTTGGAAAGAGCAAAAAATAACAGGGAAATACAATTATTACGTTGGCAGCAACTAGGAGACATAACATCACGGCCTTACTTGGTTGGCTATCTACAACAAAAGCCCGCATAATATGCATGTTATGTATTATTTGGGAATGGGTTTTAATTCTTTCACTGAGGTTTATTATTCAATTATTCATGATTTGAATTTCTACTAAGCTGAGAAGTGTGCGTGTTTCACAGGTGATAGAGCAATTATTGAATTTCTGGAGGCACACAAATATGATCAACTGATCAATCCAAATAGGTATTTTGGTTGAGAACCGATTTGAAGTGCTCAATGCATATCTCCTGGCTTTTTCCATGAAAATTTTTAACAAAAATAGGACTTTTTATGCTATAATCATGACCCCCCTCTAAATGAAATTTAACTTTACAAACAAATTTTGAATTTGTCAACATTTTCTACTTATTTTTCTACCACGAAAAAAGTTCAACCTCTCTTAAAATAGAATGAATTTAGGAACATTACCTGCAAGAAGATAAGAATGAAATCCAGTAATCCAAACATGAGGCATCAAATAAGTTGATACGAACAAGAAGTCGGTAAGAAGAAATGGCGGGTAGTGTACTCTTTATTCTTGTTGTTTTCCTATTTTAGAGATAGTTCGCCAATTTAAATGTGTTTTGAGAGATTGTATTATTTTTCGGTTCACTTTCAGTGCTTATTTTGCTTCTCAGAACGTAACTAGTGATGTTTTGTGTTGTGGTTTATGTGAATATTCCGTTTTGAATTGTGATCGTATAAAATGCAAATGCCGGATTTTGTGAGGAGGTGCTACGAAGATACTCCTACTTGTTGATTCTTCGGATTGTTTAGTGCTGCCAACCTGTCATGTAATGGAATAGGTAACTCAACTATGAATGAATGTATTGTTTATTGTTTAAACTTACCAAGGAGAATGGTCGAAAGTCATGAACACTCGCGACTGTAGGTCCGAACAATCGACACGTTCTTATCATTGGGTTGTCCAGTGTGTAAAGGACCATAATATGACCTCATCAATGAGTACCTCTATCTACGATCCCCACTCAGTATCAGCGTTGGCAATAGCCACCTGATTAATTCCTATTACGATGTGCGCTCTCGTTTGAATAGTGAGTCTGTATACATGCTGTAACGTTGTTTACCGGAGACATCGTTCTCTTTGTTGACAACAATAATGAGAGCGTCTATTCCCCGATTTGAACTGTTGTTGTACTCAGCAGTGTGGGTCATCAGCTTCATATATTCATTCTACAAAGTGTACGAAGGAGGACTACTCCTAACGAATTTGACGTACTATGAAAACGGAGATTTCGACGATCCTCTTCTGAAATGGCTTCCCCTCCGGGACGTTTCCGACTACGACTGGGAACTGTGGACCACTTTACTCCTCAGGTAAACAAGATTTTTTTCCCCCCCATGTTTGTCTTGGAACCCACAGCAGGAATTTCATCAGGCTATTGGGAGCCTAGGAAATAATTTATCATAGTTCTAAGCTCTACTTCAATTAAAATCAATCTTCCTACTATGTTTTCAATAACAGGTACCTATAATTGGTTTTTGACCTGATTTAGCAGAGTTTTTCCTCCCCGCAGTCGGCGACCGTACGGTGCAATTACACAGTGTGATACTAGCGAACCTAGCGGTAGTTGATTGACCTAGACCTTATGCAACGGGAACTCAGAGCTTGAAGCGGTGTGGGAGCAGAAGTGGACCTGGGCCGTGTGGTCTCAAGGATGGTTTCACTGATAACAGTGTTATAGAGTTAGCAACTCTTTCCGACGATGACGGTCTCGAGCGCATTCTAGCGGGATTTTGTCTAACCAGTCTCTCTGGAGCTTGAATTTGAATTGAGAAAGAGAAAATGACTCGGAGCAGTGGGAGAACATTGTCACACAGATGTTAGTTGCAAATTAATTTAGAAAAACGACACTATTCACAAGGAATTGACAGGGAAGGTGGGTGGACGAAATGGTTGGACAAAGTCCCGGTAGAGTGCATTTGGAACCATCATCGCCCTCTTTGCCTGAGAATCTCCTAACTCTTTCAACCTTCAATCAATCGTCTCTGCTTTTCTCAATTTTATTTTGTACTATTTATTAAGCAATGTTTATGATGTAAGCCAAATTGGTCGAATTGATCAGTTTATATTGCGGCAATTTGATTGACAACAACGACCTCAAAACTGCTTTTGAATGCTACCTGTTTGCCACTGGCGATTGAAATTTACCCGGATCATTGAGGAAAGTTGGTTATTATTCTGTAGTGCATACAGTTTTCCCTGCATTTTTGCATTTATCTCTACATTTGTAGTACATTAATATAAGGAAATCAAATATATATAAGGAAATACATGTACGAGTATTGTAGAGTACAGGTTGTACTGAGTACAGTAGAATGCCAATAGATGCCGACAGTAGCACCCATTATCCGAATCAGTACTAAGCGTAAAATAGAAATGGAAAACCAACTAATTTTCCAATAAAAACGAGTTTTTTTGGGGGACAATACAAATACAATTGACAATCGCCGTGTCGACGCTAAGTTGACGTTGAGGCAACCTACCCTGATTGAGATGTTCGAGTGAGCACAATTTTTAACTCAAGTAAATTTCGCTTACGGAAAATGGCGGCCAAATCAAAACATGGATGTAAAGTTATGATAAGGACGGTTTGATGACGGGGGAGACACCGCAAGGAGACCACATGACCTCTTGAAAAGTTAGCATCTGCCGTTCATTTCCCTAGGCTTTAGTTCAACACCGTTTGCCACCGTAGGGAGGAAAAACTCTCTACCATTTCTGGAATATTGGGAGCTACATCTTTGGAGAGCCAGTGGTGCATCTGCCTCTTTCAGATTCCTCATGCAGAATCAAGTGAACACTGGTCCTCAATGATGAGTGATATAGATGCCGGCTGAAGTTCAGAATAGGGGGCCCCTCCTGATAAGAAGAATATATCAATGTGTACTAGGATCGATGTTTTTATAGGATCATAATATCGATACCGCTGTCATGTCGGATTGCTTTGCACGACCACCTTCGAGCAACCACCTTCAAAACATCGATGTTATCGATATCGGTGTCCTTATCAGTTAAAAGCATCCTTATCACACGGTTTTTATGAGGAATATTGATGCAAAATCAACAGTTTTATTTTGTGACAAATGATCTCTCATTTTAAAGGTATTTCAACGCTGAAGAAGATGGTAAAAAGTCCCCCTATCACCTGTGAAACACGCACACTCCAAAGCTTAGTAGAAATTCAAATCATGAATGCAAGCCAAATGAATGAAATTGAATAATAAACCCCAGTGAAAGAATTTGCAGAGTTTTTTTCAAGAGCGATTACAATGGAAAAATATTCTATTTGAAAATTTTAAATTCTATTTGAAAATATTAAAATAAGGCGCAGCATGCATCAACCCGTGTATCGGCTATAAACCCTTTTAGGAGTTCACTCCAGTATCCACATTCACTTCATCACTGGGTTACAAATAAAAAAAGAAAAAAAAAAAAAAAGTGGATGCAAATGTTGGCATCATAAATCGGGCCATACATCGGGCATGGTTTGAGCTGTGAGTGGAACACGCACACTCCAAAGCTTAGTATAAATTCAAATCATGAACGCAAGCCAATTGAATAATAAACCCCAGTGAAAGAATGAGAAGAAGAAGAAAAGAACCCGTGTATCGGCTATAAACCCTTTTAGGAGTTCACTCCAGTATCCACGTTCACTACATCACTAGTTTACAGCAATCAAAACAAAAACAATAATAAACCAAAATAACGCAAATTTTGGCACCATAAATGGTTTGACCTAATGGACTACGGAAGGGCCTTCGATTCCTCGTGGAGTGTTCTTCAAAAAAAGTCCAAATTTAGGCCGCCTTGACTTTTTTTTGAGGTTTTGAGGGATTTTACAAAACTTTGACAACCCTTGAAGGGTACTTTAAATTAAGTGAGAGAGCTGGCTAAAGAATTGGGGCGTTGTCGGACCAACAATTTCCAGTTTAGTTTAAGCCAGCAGGATTGAGTTAATGTGTTAATGCTCCTTCACTGTAGTCAAATGCCATTCCAAGTAAAAGTTAATTGTTTCACTGTATTTAGATGGACCGTTTAACTTACTTTAATCTATGCATCGTTATTGATTGATTATTTCCACTAGTAGTGTTGTGTCTTCCTAATTTTGTTTCATTGAGAACCCATTATAGCCTTATATTTTCAATATTTAGGTTCAGAAACTAACAATAGATATCATTCCTTTTTTTCAGGTTATCACCGTGGATACTACTGCACCTTGTTGTGTGCGAACGAGTCCGCTACATCGACCCGGTCTCCATCCCGATATGCCACTCTCTCATAACCCTGGGAGCTCTGATTCACATTTTCCCTCCTGAATCCACTTTCATCCTCATCGTCATGCTCACCATGTTCCTCTTCGCACTCCTCGTCCGCTCCAAATTCCTCACTTGGTTCCTCGCTGTCAGCCTTCTTCTATCCGTAAACTTCTTCTCAAAATACATTTTCCACTCCTACTCCTCCAAATACGACGACATAACTCTTACCATCCTCTGCTTCGAATGGTTTCTCCTCAAATGTATCGACTTCACTCTCATAGAAATCAAAACCAACCGGAGCTTCTTGCAAAAATTCATGGATCTCCTGGGATACGCATTCTACCTACCGTGTTTCTTTCTCGGTCCTTTCGTGCCCTACGACAATTTCAAAAACGGCCTGTACAGACCTTACGAACCTTGGACAGCCGCAAGGTTTAAATCCCTTCTGGGAAACTTGCTCAGGGCGTTTTTTTGGTATTGGTTCTTCGAAATCGCTGCCCATTTTTTCTACTGCCACGCCATGCACTACAGAGTTAATGCCGTGGTTCATCTGGGACTTTGGACACTGAACGGCGTGGGATTGTGCTTGGCTCAGTTTTTCTTCATAAAATACATCGTCGTCTACGGGAGCGCTCTATGCATTGCTCGGGTCGAGCTGTATGACGTACCACCGAACCCAAAATGTGTCAATAGAATCCACCTCTACTCCAATATGTGGCGACACTTTGACAGAGGCTTCTACATGTTTATCAGTCGGTGAGACTTTTTTGTTTTCTCTAAAACAAATTAGATAATAAATGTTGTACCAGGAGTCTCAGCTAATATTTGAGTTGCTGTATTTATCTAGAATTTCTTTCAAAACACTGCCTATTCAAAACAAAAGTATTATTATTTTTTAATGAGTGATTGCTGGTTCCATTTTGAAATGTTGGGGCTCACTTTTCAGTTCAAAAATAGCGATTATTTACTATGGGCGAAATTCTGATGATTTGAAAGCTATCCCAGGTGATTTTTCGTCCAACATTTTCAAGGAAAACACCCTGCATGCCTATGCCATTCAAAACCTCGAAAATTCACGTTTTGGGCAGTTTTTGGACCGTAGCATCTAAGTATGTGAGGATATCGGGCTGGTTAGACGTTAAGTCAAACTTTACCTTTAGTGTAATTAGTATGCGAAAGAAGGGATGTTTTTCATCAGGTCTATGGCCTCGTATACCCGGACGGATTACGGACATTGAACATTTAGAATCTAACTCAAATTGAATCTTGAAATGACAACATTTTAGGGGCGCTTAAAAACAGTTTGCCATGCCATTACAAAGGCTTATCATTGGAAATAATGAACCAAAATTATCTGCGTATAATTTTTGGAATTTCAAATTTTAAAAATGGACGAACTTCCAGATGAAATAAACCTTTCCTTGATTTTGGTTTATTATTCACTAATAAACCATTGTAATCGCTCTTGAAAAAAAAAAAAAAAAAAAATCTAACCCCCCTGAAAATTTCATGGTTTACGTTTCAAAGGGTGTAGAATCCAAATCTGCAATAAAATTTTTCCGTCCGTCCGCCGTACGAACGATTTATCCCAAACGGCTGAAGCAAAAAAGGTGAAATTTTCAGGAAAAATCCATTTTGGTCCGGCGACGCCCCAATTCTTGAGCCAGCTCTCTCACTTAATTTGAAGTGCCCTTTAAGGGTTGTAAAAGTTTTGTAAAATCCCTAAAAACCTCAAAAAAAGTCAAGGCGGCCTAAATTTGGACATTTTTTAAAGAACTTTCCATGAGCAATCGAATGAGCCCTTCCCCAGGTCCGTAGCTCAAACCATTCCCGATGTATGGGCCGATTTATGGTGCCAAAATTTGCGTTATTTTGGTTTATTATTGTTTTTGTTTTCGTTGCAGTAACCTAGTGATGTAGTGAACGTGGATACTGGAGTGAACTCCTAAAAGGGTTTATAGTTGATACACGGGTTGATGTATTCTGATAACCACAAAAAACGCTGCAAATTCTTTCACTGGGGTTTATCATTCAATTGACTTGCGTTCATGATTTGAATTTCTAGTAAGCTTTGGAGTATGCGTGTTTCACAGGTGATAGAGCGATTAATGAATTTCGGGAGACATGCATAGAGCACGTAAACCTGTTCTCAACCAAAATACCTATTTGGATTGATCAGTTGATCATATTTGTGTGCCTCCTGAAATTCAATAATCGCTCTATCACCTGTGAAACACGCACACTCCAAAGCTGAGTAGAAATTTAAATCATGAACGCAAGCCAATTGAATAATAAACCACAGTGAAAGAATTTGCAGCGTTTTTTTCAATTTGGGGGATTTCAAAGAACAATTTGAGCCTTCAGGCTTCAGGTGCCAACAAAAATGCAGAAATAATGATGAGTCTAGTCCCTCATATAGGAGAGCCTTAAAATAGAATAAAATAATATTGTGGTCAATCAAGTAATTTCCCATTTTCCCTAGAGGTTAAGAAATTAGTAAGAATATAGTCCCATTCATCTATTAATAATTGTGTTAATCAAACTGGCCGATACCCATCTATAAATCATTGTTTCCTATTATTTTTTGTTTCAGTTGTATCTACAAGCCT
The DNA here is from genome assembly GCA_031894815.1 of Creontiades dilutus. Classification (NCBI taxonomy): domain Eukaryota; kingdom Metazoa; phylum Arthropoda; class Insecta; order Hemiptera; family Miridae; genus Creontiades; species Creontiades dilutus. The sequence goes on along the minus strand of JAVIWC010005560.1, from coordinate 321,796 downwards.
ATTTGTGGTTCCCGTAAAACCTCTGTTTGGCGCAAGCTGGTTGCGTCGTTCTACTGCTTCTGCTTTGTCTTCCTCTGGCACGGCATCGACCGCACGATGCTCATCTGGTCGACTATGAATTTCGTCGGGATCTGTTTCGAATCTTTGGGCAAATCCTTCCTCAAAACGCCGATGTTCAAGAGACTCGAGAAAACGCTGGGTCCCGGGAACACCCGAAGGCTCGAGGCCGTCGTGTGCTCCCCGCTGTGGGTGATGGCGGTCGTGTCCAACTACATATTTTTCGGAGATTACGACCTCGGTATGGCGTACGTGGGTCAGATAGTCTCTGCCACTTGGGGAGTCCTTCTCTTTGTATTCTTGATTGGTTACTGCATGTGTCAGATATCCATAGAAGTCATCAATTGGGAAAGCAAGCGTCAATCCCTTCATATCAAAAATTAGGCCCACTTGACTGACTGACCTTAGTTTCGGTTTGCTTATAATAGTCTGTTCTTTAGCTATTCGCAATCACTTCTTTTGTACTGGTTGCAACCACCTCCTTCTTAATTCGTTCCACATGAGAATTTGTGGAGATCCATGAGATGCCAGCCTTTCAATTGCTTGCCCCGTAAAAAATCATGCACCAAAACCAACCCTGAATCGATCTTCAGGTCTTGTTTCTCAGTTTGGGCATTACGCTTGTACTGTTTTCTTGAAATATCTTCATCATCATACCTAAAGACTTTTGTGTTAATGTATTTGCTTGGCAGGTGTCATAAATTAATGGTGTCGTGACTGTTCTTGGTGAGACTAACACTAAGTTTTGACAAATAATTACTTCAATCCCGCCTTAATTGCGTATTTGTGCAGGGGTATCACATTAGTTAAAAAACTGAGGATTTCTTAAGCTGTGTCCACACTCTATCAAATCTCCCAAACTGATCATTGTCCCCAGGGACATTGAATCGAGATCAGTTGAGATCGGGAAGCTTCCTTTAAATTCCCAACAGGCTCCTGCATTATGCCCATATCTTTCTACTGTATTATATGCAAATGACTCGCAAACCCCCTCATTGGTGGATGCTGATTGTCGCAATTGTATAATGGCAGCAGCCTTATTCAACGATTTGCCCAGTCACGGCTCTTCCTCTGAAACAATGGGGAGTGAACTGAGATCACGGGGAGCTATTGCAAAGGGGACAGAGAGATGCTTTTCTGAGCCAAATACAAATTTCAACTTGTCCATGCTTCACCCTTAAATCAGTGCATGAAAACAAAAACGCAATAGACTCAAAGTAATCGTTTTAATGGCCTCTTCATTCACAAAGTGAAGGAGGTTTTCAGGTGTTTCCTTGGCAATATCCGCAGGTGTTAGGGCACCCTTTCCGAAATGCCAGAATCTTATCGATGCTACAGCAGGACAGTCGCAGAGTACGTGTTCAGCTGTCTCCGCTCCCTCGCAACAGAGCTGGCATTCTATTGTCCTGGCCTTACCCATTTCGTTAAGGTGGTACCTTAGAGGACAGTGGCCAGTGAGGAGTCCCACAATTTTGCGAGGCTCTGTACGCCTCAATGACAATAGAGAATGTGCGCGTTTCTTTGAGATTGTAAGAAACCGTTTGGCTTGTCTCTGCTTAGGAGTGTCTTGCCAATATGTTGTTCGAGTCTTGTCCTCCCATTTCTGGACCTGTTGAGTTATATAACTCTTGGTAATTCCTAGTTGCGGTTTGGGTCCAATTGGGCTGGACTCTGATCCCTTTTGAGCTAGTCGATCAGCTTCTTCGTTGCCTTCTATTCCTTCATGACCTGGTAACCAAAGCAACGTTAATTTGTTGCCGAGGGCTGCAGCCTTGAGTGAGGTGAGGCAACTCCAGGTCAGCTTTGATGTTATTGAGAAGGCAGAAATGGCCTTTAACGCTGCCTGGCTGTCTGATAGAATGTAAATTCTTGCACCTTTGAGTCGTTTCCTGGCAATCTCTTGTGCACATATTTCTATAGCATGGGTTTCTACCTGATAAATGGTGGCTACATTGCCCAGAGGATTTCTGACATAAATACAATATGTCAAAATACGTTTTCGACCATTTTTAACCCGTTTTTGTTTCCGAGTCTGCGAAGCAGTGGAAGCCTTGTGTTCCTTTCGGGATCCAACAAATTTTTGTTGTCCGAATTCAAAATTTCCACTTGCATTTTGCGTTTCATAGCATCTGAAAAATGCAGTAGGTACCATTGGCCATTCGTTCTCTTGCTGATATGCCTTATACTGTTGTAAATGTGTATTGAATGCATGATGAACACGAATCCCTTTGACTACTCATAAATTTACTGCACATGGTAGCAGATCCTCTAGGTTCACCAACAAGTGATGGAACACGCTTGGACGTTCAAGAAAATTTGTGAGCAGGGTTAGCAAACTCGGTTAACTGAAGGTAACAGTTTACACTGCATTGAAGATCTTGCTCATGATTGTTTCAGTTCAGTGTTCAAAAATAATGCTCGTTTAGGCCTTATTTCTATTAAGTAACTTTGAAAATCAAATTTTCAGTGATGGAATGGGCTGTAGGAACGAACTGATATCGAAATGGTAAGATCTAAATTCCAATTAAGGCTTGTATGCCTGGGGCGCACCAAGCTGAGAGCAACAAACTAACTGTGCTCCGAGTTTGTTTGATCAGGACCCCCCTCCAATCTGCGTTCAATGGTAGGGCTAGGCTTGTACTGTTTCACTAGCTTCAATGGAGGGATTTGTTTGGTTTAGTAGTAGTTTGAGGCAGTAGGGACGCACTGATATCGAAATGGTAAGATCTAAATTCCAATTAAGGCTTGTATGCCTGGAGTGCACCAAGCTGGAAGCAACAAACTAACTGTGCTCTTCAATGAGTTTGTTTGATCAGGACCCCCTCCAATCTGCGTTCAATGGTAGGCTAGGCTAGTCCTGTTTCACTAGCTTCAATGGAGGGATTTGTTTGGTTTAGTAGTAGTTTGAGGCTGTAGGGACGCACTGATATCGAAATGGTAAGATCTAAATTCCAATTAAGGCTTGTATGCCTGGGGCGCACCAAGCTGGAAGCAACAAACTAACTGTGCTCCGAGTTTGTTTGATCAGGACCCCCCTCCAATCTGCATTCAATGGTAGGGTAGGCTAGTCCTGTTTCACTAGCTTCAATGGAGGGATTTGTTTGGTTTAGTGGGTGCACTATGCTCCTATCAGCAGCTGCCCCTGAATCTTCAGTTCACGTGGACTATGTGATTCGCAGCAGCTAAGAGTAGGGAATCTGGCTGCAATACAATGGAGATTTGTAGGCCATTTCCACTGTCTGAACTTCACGCTCTAACATTCCTCTGATGTTTCGTGCAAAAACTGCCAATGACCAATGAGCCCGAACTGAACATTTCAAATTCTATCCAAAATATTTTGTAGATTAATTTTTGTTTGTTTGTTACTTTACGATGTTGATTTCGATACAAGTGGAGACACAGCTTTACATGACCACCTACAGTTACGATATATCTTTATCAACCACCTCAACTTTAAATTGATTGTGCACAGCTCATCGTGAAGCAAAGATTTCCTGTTGGCGCTTAGACTGATTATGATGAAATTCATTAAGATCATTTAAACGTGGGGCATTACAGCTCTGAGGTATTAAGCCTCATATTTTATGTAATTAACCTCCCATTAAGTACCCATATAGTGCGTATGCATCTTCGTTATCTACTGTGATGTAAAAATGAGATTGTACTTATAATGTTCCAATGATGCAATGTGCCAATTTCTATTAGTGTTGAAGCTGATGGCGTAGGTACTTTCATAATGATCTCCAATGTCTCAATTGATTAACATTATTTGTGATGAATGTATGAATCCGTTGATCAAATGCCTCAGCTGCCCTTGATGCCCCAGGACGACTAGAGTGATTTTCGAAATTGAGCATCTCCTTTCAAACTTACTCCATCAAGTATATACGTATGGAGTGAGATTATAATAGAGAGTTCCTAGGAGATCCGCCAACACCGATACGAATCCGTAACGCGATACGAACAAGCGACTGCGCATGCGCTGCCAATACGATTGGTCGTATTGCAATACGACGGTGGTATCTTTACGGAAGTTGCGATGCCACCGATGAGTTCCGTAACGAACGTATCTTTCGTCCTTATCACAAAGTAACCTGCCATCGGGGTAACCTAGTTGTAAACCGCTCCGCATCAACATTTTCAACGTTTCTACCTAAAAATTTGATTTCTGAAATTGCTAAATTGAAATTTCATGCCAAGAGAGAGCAGAATTTTCATTTTGATTCAAGATCATTTTTTTACGTACTTTACAGTTTAAGAAAACACTAAGATTTCGATGTACATGTTCTCTATTAAATCGGAACGAAAATAGTACATCATCCTCGCTCATGTCATCCAGGGAAAATCTCCCGTAGAGCAGGCTTAATCGTCGAGGTGCTTCCCTTACGCTCTCCCGCTCCAAATATGTTCGAAAAATCAACAGCAACTCCTCAGTTGAAATCAATCCGTTAACATAATATTCAAAAAAGTCTGCCACCCCCTGCATTTTTGGTTAAAAAAACGAAAGAACGAGTGATCTTGTAAAGCATCAAACAGACTGCTCGTTTTCTTATAGTGACGTGAAAGCAAAACATACGTGACTCTTGGAAACGGATCAGAGATACCACTAGTTCAGCTGAGTTGGTGGTGACGCCACCATTTTTGCTAACCAGAGCTGTGCTCGCCCTAGATACCACCACCGACTAGATACGATACCACGGTGTCCGAATCTCCTAGGAACTCTCTATTACTACTTGACCACGCCTGCTGACCTCTACTGTGCTCCTGGGTATTCAACAGTCTTCTTCGGGTATACTAGCACTTCTTAACATTAATAGTGGTCTTTCTTAAGTATGCTTGTATGTGAAGAAGAACATCCCAGACTGTTGGGTTCACAGACATACAGGGTGGCTCTTAATGAAAAAACCACCCTTTCTATTTTCGATACGATACCACGGTGTCCGAATCTCCGAGGAACTCTCTAATGCAACACAGCTATTTAGGTGATCATCTACAAAAGAGTGTGTACAGCACTTCATAACACTTCGAAGTCAAACTCAAACCTTTTCCAAGTCAAATTCAACCTTCATTCATCTTCAACTCACATTCATCTCGATGTTCCTTTCTTCTTAAACCATTCTAGTTTAACTGTTCAATTAGGTACCTTCTAGCGGTAACTGCGCACTTTCAAATGTATATTTACAGTAGCCAAAATAGATTCCTTCAGAATCTTCATTGTTGTTAGCCAGTTGTCACAAATATTGATGTATTTAATGTCAACACGATGATAGTGTTATATGTTGTAGTGTCGATGTATTTTACCACTTCTCGTATGTGTTTTATTTTTGGGTGAGCATTGCAAACTAAATCGCTCGCGATGATGTAGTGGAAACCCATTTTAATTTAAAAAAATGGATGTTGATTTAAAAAAAACAACGTATATTTCCACAAAAAGAAGAAATTATAGTGTTGAATCGATTTCTACCGCCAGATCCAGTAGTGGCTCTTGCCTTGAAACCCAGGGGCTGCACCAAGACCATAACGGACAACCACGGAGGGAACGTGAGACAAAAATGAGGTTTTCTCGCCCAAGTACTAATTTCAACTACCAATATGCAAAGGGGATCAATCTTGTCGGCTTCAAATCGTGAAGCAAACTACTCAATCGTACCTTCAAAAGAAGTTCACTAGTAGGTACGTAAATACCTAAACAAATTAAAATGGTGTAAACTAGTTTATTACTTACCTCACATCCACAGAGAAAATCTAACTTTTTGTAGTACTGAGGGTTGAACTTGCGAATCGTGGAATGATTTATGATTGCCTTTGAGGTTTGTTACAATCCTGTCAATACTGGCATTGAGAATAATCACAGTTTACTCCACCTATAATTTAGCGAGCTCACGTTTTATACCACTTACTGTATTAATTGCGTATTTACAGCTAACACAGTTCAGTCACTAGGGTTGGGAACAATCTACTGATACTAGGATAAGAGTGTGTTTTGGTGGAGATGCGATTCTTGTGGGTGAGTAGACAACTAGGTGTGCTCCGTGAAACTAAGGGCACTCTCTCATTGGTTCATTCTTTGGACCCGGATAGAATCTGGGTGTGTTCTCCTTCCATTCGGAGCACTCTACAAGACAGCAAACCTCTAACTGCTCCCTCACCAAACTCACAACTCCAACATCCTCTCACCCATCCTGAGGCTCTGTATGGCGCGTGGTTTTGAAACTCGTCTGCTCCTCTATGAGGATTCATCGGAAAAAGTTGGAAAATAGTTTGATGATAATCCTGTAACAATATTATTATCAGGTATCTTTTTTGTTATGGGCAGGGGGTGCAGATGCGCCTGCTGTAGCCACCCCTGGTTGGGTCATTATCAATAACAAAACGCTGCAAATTCTTTCACTGGGGTTTACTATTCAATGATTCATGATTTGAATTTCTACTAAGCTTTGTAGTGTGCGTGTTTCACAGGTGATAGAGCGATTATTGAATTTCAGGAGATATGCATAGAGCACGTAAAACACCTATTTGGATTGATCAGTTGTTCATATTTGTGTGCCTCCCGAAATTCAATAATCGCTCTATCACCTGTGAAACACGCACACTCCAAAGCTTAGTAGAAATTCAAATCATGAATCATGGAATAATGAAACCCAGTGAAAGAATTTGCAGCGTTTCATACATATCAGAATGCTTCAACCCGTGTATCGGCTATAAACACTTTTAGGAGTTCACTCCAGTATCCACATTCACTATATCGGGAATGGTTTGAGCTATGGACCTGGGGGGGGCTCGTTCGATTCCTCGTGGAAAGTTCTTAAAAAAGAGTCCAAATTTAGACCGCCTTGGCTTTTTTTGAGGTTTTTACAAAACTTTGACAACCCTTAAAGGGCACTTTAAATTAAGTGAGAGGGCTGGCTAAAGAATTGGAGCGTTGTCGGACCAACATGGATTTTTCCTGAAAATTTCAGAATTTTTGCTCCGTTTGGGAGAAATTGTGCGTATGGACAGAAAAAATTGTATTGCGGATTTGGATTCTACACCCTTTGAAACGTAAACCATACAATTTTCAGGGGGGGTTAGATTTTTTTTTTTTTTTTTTTTTTTTTTTCAAGAGCGATTACAATGGTTTGTTGTTGAATAATGAACCAAAACGATAACTGAATGTACAAAAGAGAGAATATAGCTTATATACTGTTGTACACTATCAGGTGAAAGGGAGGTCAAATCCCATTGGACGAGAGAAAGGAAGGGTCGGGGTGGTGGTTTAACATTTGTCACGGGAAATTTTCGAGCATTACAGGGGTGGACCAATCAATGGTGAAATACATTCGGAACTAACTTCATTTAAACATTTACCAGATCTATCAATTTTGATCATTTAAAATTTTTGGACAAAAATGAAGTAATTCTACAAACTGTCGATCTGTCAAATCAAATTTTAATTGAGTTTCCTTGATCAATACTCACCCAAAAATAAACATTTAAAAGTGTCATACATATAATGGTCTCTTCTCGAGTAAAAACTCTACGCAGTATTTATGTTGTTAACTATTTAAGGAAGGAATGTTTGTAAATGCTAGTACCTACCTAGTACTTAATACTCTTTTGTAGCAAAACGTGTTTCTACGCTTACTTTTGTAACAGATATCGAGAGATATTTTCCAAATGTGATAAAAATTATTTAAATATGTTAGTAATATTTTTGAAAATAACGATATTTCGTTTTTTATTTGTATTATTATTTTTTTAGAGCAAAACCAAGATGAAAAATATTTGTACTTTTCTTGTTCAATGATTAAGGTCATCCTTAAACTGGAAACATGTAAGGGGTGAATACATTTTCGTTACTTTTTTTAATTTGATAAAATAAATTATTTTTCTCAACAGGGTAGGTAAATGTTCACCCCTTCAAATGAGGCCTATTATTCAGTGATTGCCAAAACATTATTTCTTCCAGTGTCTCCCGGTGTATTTCAGGGTACTTTGTTGCTGTCAGGCTGTCCTTTTTCGACATCCGTGTCTGATGAATAAAATCAGTGTATTGGAATTGTAGTTTTTATATCCCAAACCGCCTAATTTCAAATCGATATCACAGGGGCACATTACTTCACTTGTATATTTGACAAAAAACGCTGCAAATTCTTTCACTGGGGTTTATTATTCAATGATTCATGATTTGAATTTCTACTAAGCTTTGGAGTGTGCGTGTTTCACAGGTGATAGCGATTATTGAATTTCAGGAGGCACACAAATATGATCAACTGATCAATCCAAATAGGTATTTTGGTTGAGAACCGATTCACGTGCTCTATGCATATCTCCTGCGAAACCCGCACACTCCAAAGCTTAGTACAAATTCAAATTATGAATGCAAGCCAAATTAATAAAATTTAATAACAAACCCCAGTGAAAAGAATTAGCAGGCAAATCAGAATGCTTCAACCCGTGTATAGGCTATAAACCCTTTTAGGAGTTCACTCCAGTATCCACATTACTAGGTTTAGATCGAGTCACTAACGTTCGGTCATCGCTGAAGTTAACAGTGAAAGGAGTTGTTATAAATTAAAGTACAATTTACAAGTATTTTTGATTGTACTTGGATCACACAAGTACACGTACTTCTACCTCCGATTGCAAGTATTTGTATTCACTAAAAAGCTGAACTGGAAGTACCAGTAATCGTACTTGACAAGTATTTTGGTCCTGTGAAGCTATATTTCGTCATTATTATTACTGGTTTTCCTCGACTACTGTAAAACTTACTTGATTTCCAGAAGTACCAATGTACTTGGGTATCCCAACTCTGATCCAGGGCGAGGTGGGTACTATGTTCTCTAGCCCCACTTCGGAGGGTTTTAGAAATTTAGCTCTAGAAAACTCAAAATAACCCATTTCAACACCTGGTTCTTGTAGAAAACTTGTTTCCCTAAGGATCTGTAAAAAAACGATTCGATCAAGAGAGGAATATCTGAAAAGTGGGGCGAGGTACGGGGCTTAACCCTATTTGGAATGATTTGGGATGGAAAATAAAACTCAGAAATTACTTATAAATTAATATATTTTTTGTTTTTTTATGGTACAGAGATTTATCACAAATAATCAATTAAAAAAAATTATAACTAATAAAACAAACTCAGCAAAAAAAATTAAAAATGAACTTTTAATAGGAGTAAAATAGTCATACCACTTACAGACTAATTGTGGCTTGAATCAAAATAAAAGGGACAACATTTCAAAGGAAATGCAAAAGACAACAACAAAAATTCCCTTATTCTAAAGTCTTAATTTAACGTCCTTGAACCCATTGAATAAATAGAAAAGTGATATTTGTAATCCATAAACTGTAATGTGCAAAGGGATTTATCTAAATGAATTTGTACAAAGTAGAAATTTACGATTAATTCACAAGTATGAGAACTTGGTATGTAAATTGTGACCTTAATATTTACATTAGTTTGGGGGGTCAGAAGGGTCGTAGGCCGAGGTGGTTGGGGAGTAGCTGGGAGAGGTTGGGGAGTAAGATTGAGAAGTCTGAGAGTAGACTGGAGATGCTGGGGACACAGGGGAGTACCCGGATGGAGTGAAAGTGGGCGATGTGGGAGAGTACTTCGTCGAGGACGTGGGTGAGTACTGCGGCGAAGGGTGGGAATATGAGGGGGAGGTTGGAGAGTACTGGTGGGGAGAAGATGTTGAGTACCTCGTGGGGGAAGAGGGAGAGTATGAGTGGGATGATGGGGAATATGAAGGAGATGTTGGGGAGTAAGTCGGTGACGTCGGGGAGTACCTGGGCGAAGATGTGTCGTACCGAGGCGAGGCGTAAGACGGGGATGTCGGCGAATATGAAGGCGAGGATGGTGAGTACTTTGGTGAATTTGATGAGTAGGATGGGGAAGTGGGGGAATATTGAGGGGACGATGGTGAGTAAGATGGGGATGTTGGGGAATACGATGGCGACGCCGGTGTGTTGGGGGAGGACGGAGAGTACGACGGGGAAGTGGGAGAGTAGGATGGAGATGTCGGAGAATATGAAGGCGACGTCGGCGAGTACGACGGTGAAGTTGGTGAGTAGGATGGCGAAGTTGGAGAGTACGACGGTGACGTCGGCGAATAAGATGGAGAAGTAGGTGAATATGAAGGTGACGTCGGAGAGTATGAAGGGGACGTTGGCGAGTATGAAGGCGACGTTGGCGAATACGACGGTGACGTCGGGGAATATGATGGTGACGTCGGTGAATATGAAGGCGACGTGGGGGAATAGGAAGGAGACGTCGGCACGTAGTGAGGTGACGTCGGTGAGTACTGAGGAGACGCTGGATTGTACGTGGGCGAGCTTGGCGACGACGGCGCGTAGAAGGGCGATCGTGGTGAGTAGGATGGTGACATCCCACCGCTGGATGGTGACGCCATGTAAGACATCCCGGGTGACCTGGGAGATGCGTCTCCCCCATGACTCGGACTCCAGGGAGACAAACAAGACACGTCGGAAGCACCAGAAGGTGAAAAGCTTGGACCCCAATTCGACGCATCACCTAAACATAGAAATTCCACAAATTATTTACTTCAACAAATATAATAACAAAGCAAGAAAGCCAGTCAAATCGAGTGAAGCACAAAGCCTAGAGAAAAAGGCTCCTAGTCCTGCCCTAAGTTCTGTTACAAGGAAAAATTCGTTGAGACATAATTTTTGTTCTTAAAGCTCAGCTTGAGTTATTCTATTTTGAAATAAGGTGGGAAAACGATGAATCACAGGCTTGTAACAGATCGCAGATCATCGATGGCAGTACGCACCACTTCCTAAGGGAAATTAAGCAGCACCAGAGACAACTTCAAGCTCCCCAAATTACGGTACTCTCGGCGACAAGCCATCGCCAAGATAGGATTAAAGCCTATCCTAAAAGTCCAATGGGTTCATTACCCAGGCTTCCTGGACAACCCAAAATGGTGACAAATTTGGGAACGTTCATGCTTCATGCCCTTTCTCTCTGTACAAAACGAGCATTTAAAATGCAATGCGCTCTACTGACTCTATGAACTAAGGTGGGACAAATAGGAACTGACCTGCAGGTGACCAGGAGGATTGTTGACCCGAGAAAGCCGGAGTGCTCCCGGAGGTCCATGGCGTTCCTGGAGGGGTCGAAATAGGAGTGGCAGCGGAGGCGAAGAACATACCGCTTCCAACGCCCATCCCACCGCCTGCCATCGGGATCTCGATACCTTCTTTACATTTTTCCGCATCCAGAAGCAAGTCGAAACAACCTGTAACCAGGAAACAACATTTCATATTAAAAAAAACTTTCCAGTATCGTAATATAATTCGTTGGCCCTGTGAGTTACGACAAGTATTTTACATCTATCTCAGAAAAGAGAGAGGGCTGTGTGGAAAGACTGCTGTTTGACTATTTCCATCTTATTATGAAAAGAGGATTGGACATTTTTTCAATTTTATCCAGCTTTCTCAGAATATGCAATAAGAAGGGTATCGAATGATTTACAATGAGGAAAACACCATAGCAAACAATGGAGAATGACGTCATAGGGAAAAGGCCAGGCAATGACCTGGCGGAAAACAGACTCGTCTAACGATGACGTAATTTCATTTTCGTATAATCCATATTTTTGCGCAAATCATCCAAAAGTAACTTTTGAGTTGAAAATTCGGAATTACAAAAATTTGCTACGGTGGGGGTTGCTCAGAGGTGCTAATAAAAATCTGATTTATACATATGGAATTCCAAATTTTGTTAAGAGATAGTTACAAAACAATTTACAACCCTTTTACAACCAACTTGAATTGTCAAGACTCTTGAGCCAAGCCAACTTGTCTTGAGTGTGAAAGGAATGGCAGATTCCTTTGTTCTTGGTCGCTAAATTTTAAAGTAGGTTGGACGTTCGAAAAAATGTTTGAATTCCAAGCGAAATATGAAAACATGTGTGAGGAGTTTGGTACCCTTGCTGATACCCCAACAAAAACTCTTTCCTCATGTTCAATCAAACGATTTTGGGCATCTGGAATCAACAGAAGAGTCTTAAGTAGGATAATAGTTTCTAACGAACCTGTTCCCATGCGTGGCAGTTGGCCCATGATGATGTTCTCTGACACGCCTCTCATGGGGTCAACCTCAGCGTGCGACGCGGCGTCCATCAAAACGTCCACAGTTTCTTCGAAAGAGCATCTATAACAATCAATCAATTGATAGTATTCATCAATCAGAGTACGGTTATAGGAGTAGGTAAGCGAATACTTTTAATTAAGGAGTCAATTCCTTTTTTTGCAAAACAGAATGCTGGAGGGATGACTCCATACCAACTTGAGTAATATTTAGGAGTCTGGATGGAAGCACGGATATTCGGGGCTAAAAACTAGTTCTTTTTGCAAATTTTTGAAAACACAGGCGCGGGTTCAGCTATTTTAATTTCATTTGAAAATGAAAAACCAAAACAAAGTATTAAAAAAAAAAAAAAAAAAAAAAAAAAAGTTTGAACTGATTCGTGCAACAATCTACAGGCAAAACGAAATTCTAACTATGGAGAGGACTTTAACAATTCAGATGGAAGTATATAGTACAATTCAAAAGATGATGTAATCCGGGCAAAGGGCAATGTTGGAACTACAAAAAAGGCGACAATTCAAAAACGGCACTGTACTCCACCTCGGTTGTGTAAATACCGCCCCCAGGTGGTAACAGCTGACCCTAAGCTTGTCCAAAGACGATACTATTTCCTTGTAGAGCTCCTAGAGATCTGTCAGCAAGTTCAACTCAAAAGTCGATATTTCGGACTTGTCACACAGCTATTCTCAAAGTACAACATGCAAACCCCTCTGAACTTACAAGTATTGTAGGTATATTCTAAAAATGGATTACCTCATGAGAGCGCCAGTGTCTTGTCTGTTGATACCGTGCCTAGTGATAGCCATAAGATGGCCTTTGGCTGTCATGACGTCACAAAGTAAGGCCAAATGTCGGTAGTTCACGTACAGACCGTAGAACTGCAGTACAGCGTTCATTTCTTTCTCCACCGATTTACGTACAGCTTCAATGCCCAATACCTGAACACAAAACACGTGACATGCTCATTAAAACCCCAAATCCTTAATATATCTTCCCTGGTAGAGTAGGAATCCATTGTACCATTACAGTGGAATATAAAGAACTTACCGCGAAAATTTCGCAAATGTCGTTAGAGAAAGTTCGGACTGGATCAACGTCCCTTTCGCTCAGGACTTTCATCAAACTGGTACCGTCAGTTTCCAAAAGCCAGTCAGCGATGGCTTTGAATTCTCCGGTTTCGGTCACAATGATTCGTTTTTTCGAGTCAGTTTGTGGCAAATGCATGTACACTTTCGAAATAGCTTCAATACCCTGGAATCATAGCGGATTACTTTAGACACTGCAAGAATTTGATAACTCATCATCAAAGACAATCAATCAATCCAGGATTACCAAGATCTATCAACAATCAACGGAAACGTATATCAATGTACAACCTACCTGAAGTGTCATATCTGAGAGCATGTTAGCTTCGATACACCTGAGGAACATATCATCCTCCATTTTGTCAACTGCTTCATCATCGTCTGTCGTCGCTTTTCCATCGTCAGAATTCATGATACGGATTCGAAGTACCAGTTTCTCAGCGTTGTCATCGTTGAAAATGCAGTTCAAATCGTCACCAAACCCAGCGTTGATTTTTTCGGAAATTTGTTCCATGGTCAATTTTTTATCTGAAACGTGGAAAGAGCATAATGCATCGAAAATAAAAACATTTAATAATTACTGATTACATATCTTGTATGAATTAGAAATGATCACACAACTTAACATCCAAAATTCGGCATTTCAATGAGGATAATTTAATTACAATCATATTCTGAATAAAAGCGGGTGCTGCTAGCAGTGTAGCATAATCAGAGAAAACGAAATTCAATCTTACATGGTAAAATGTAGGATTAGGTTTCATCAACATGACAAAACTGATTTATCAAGACACCTAATTAAACTTTCAAATGCCTGTCATAAACTACCTGCTTCAATATCGATCTCTGATCCAACAATAACAACAAATAGCGCACCACAGTTTTGAGTAATGAATTGCAGGGAAACGCACCTGTCATTCTCTTTCGGTCCAGTTCGATACGAAGAAGCCAGGGCGAAATTCTCGTAGGATCGAAGTCAGGCATTTCATAGTAGACGTTGACGAACTCCTGATCTTCAGGAATGACCGTGTTCTGGGGATCTGGGTCGTAGTAGATAGCTGTGTTAGCGGTCACCTGAAAAGTTGAAATTTGACACGGACTAAGTCACACACAATTATTTTCAGAGACAACAAAGGTGATTCTGCCTTTGCAAGTCATCTGAATGAATCCAATCATAGCTTTAGTTTTGATCTGACAAACAGGCAATATGTAGAATTTCCTCACTTTTGCCCAAAGGGAGGTATGTTGGATGTGCTAGAAAAATTCGAAATTTTCAAGAGTGATAGGTCAGGAAAATGTTTAAATGATGTCATTCCTCAAAATATTTCACCATTTTTGGGTTCTTTCTTGCAATAAGTTTGGCTCCGCCTCTCCATAATGATGCTATTTGTGCCCCTTTCACTTTGTAAGCCTTGAGTGGCATTGGTTGGTCCTCCCCGCCCCTTTCACTTCCTTGAGCCAATAGGATTCAATCTCCTCTCACTTGATCCTATATAAGATATGCTTCCTGTGATGTACTTTCAGTTCATGTTTGTTACTGATGATGACCTAACCGTCGAAATCGATTCAACAGTGTAACTCTTTACTTTCGTGGAAATATAGACAACGCTCCATCTTACTCCGTTTTTATTTGAAATTTGAAGGTCAGACTCGAATGTCAGTATTTACATCCACCTTTTCAGAAGTAGCAACAGTTCCTCTTTATACAATTTAGAACACAATATATTATAGTATTTACCAATGGAATTAGTTTTGGCAAATATCTTACCTTCCTCAGAGTCGTGTGTTCCAGCCGGCAGAGGACGTTCTTGGCCTTTTCAGCATCGCGAGCTGCAGCTCCAGTAAGGAAGACGGTTAGAGATGGAGCCTTGGGCTTTTTTGAGATGTTGATGATTTCCTTAAGACGGGGCACACCCAGGGTTACGTTTTTCGAAGACACACCAGCAAAATGGAAAGTGTTGAGCGTCATTTGAGTAGCCGGTTCTCCAAGACTCTGAGCGGCCAAAGCTCCTACCATCTCACCAGGTTGAGCCTATAAAAAATGTAGAAAATTTTGAGCAACAAAACCCATGTGCAATCTCTGTAATAGCAACAGCGAAATAGTCAGCTGAAAGTAGGACTTTAATGCTACACATATTTATGGGATGTACATATCAACTAACCTGGGCTTGTTTAAATCTGTTTTCAATTTCACCAATCAACCACTCGAATGCTTCATGCGAGAGTCGGAATTGTTCGGAGACTAATTTGGTACAAAGTGTTGAGCGTACGAGACATTGGAACAACAGCGTGGCGTTTTCATTGGCCTGCTTAGACAGGTGATCGTTACCAGCCACGATGATACATTTTTGAAGAAGGTCGCGCACACCTGTGGGGAAAGAAGAAATGAAACATTGGAACTAAAAATATAAAAGGTTGTTAATGGAAAATGAACAAATGAAATGCAATTTCATGCAATCCCAGTTCAACTGTTTTGGTGGCATTAGGGTTCGTTAGAGTTGAATTTGCACATACGAAACTTCCACTGTTCCAATCCTAGTATAAATCTCTTTACGTAGTCTGGACTATTTAGACAGCTCATCATACCACTTGGATATAAATGCAGAGTACTTCCAAGAGATTGTTTTGAGAAAAAACAGTTGCCAACCTTCACAGTATATTATTTGCAATCAACGTGAATAATTTAGCTAACCTTGAATAACTTTCAGAGGGCTCAGATCAGTAGGGGCCCGTTGATTGATGTGGAAAATTTTCTGAACGTTCCAAATCATTCTCTTCAAATTGCAAGGCAGTACCACTCTGCTCCCGCCAGACGGGAAGATCTGTCGCAGGGCTTCGCGGTCACGCGTCAGCTGTTCCCACTCCTGCTCGAGAGCTGATATGACTTCACCAGAGCCCAGAAGTTCTCGAAGAACGTCTTCGGAGAAAATTTTACGCAGGTGCCTGCCATGAAAAGGGTCATAACACAATTAATATCAAACGACACGATTTCATCATTACCAGAAAAAACACTCAGCGCAAAAAGGAACAGGAATTGGGAACTTGAAGATATACAGTCAGTTCTCTTATAGTACAGGGTGTTTCATAAAGGTTCATCATATTTCATAAATCTCAATTTTTCGATTTATTGTACATACAGGAATGGATGACATCTTAAAATGTTTGCAACATTTTCATGTTTTACTTCAAATGTTACATGTAAGCCCCTCCTGCTGCACTGCACATATAAGCCTGTAGTAGAGGTGTGTAAACCCAGGTCACCTGAGGGAGTAGACTCCTTGCAGGTCACTCAGTCCAAAGACAAGGTCAGTGGGGGAAGTTCACCAGTTAACTCTGTGAATGAATGGGACCTGCAGTTCACTCTGCAATTCACTTTGTGAATGAATGGGAACTCTATCATCTTCTTGTACAGTCAGGGTTCGGTAGATGACAGACGTCTACTGTACTCCTTACATGAGTACCTCTGAGTAAAACAAAACGAGGTCATTCTCCGAGTCCTCATGAATAAATTTTATTTGAATAGTAGAATCTGCTGTAAAGGAACGGCGACCTGCCCAGATTGTTAGGTGGGTAGTGTGAACGGTTATCTTGAGACAAGACTCCTCAGCAAGAGACGTTTGCAACCTGCAGGTCTCGAACTTCACTTGCCACAAAAATTTCGCGACCGTCTTGTGATGAACTGCAGGTCTTCCTTCCACAGGTCATTCGGGACAAGTTCACTTGAAAGAGAAGTTCTCTGAGACAAGGTCACTCACTACCCACCTCTAGCCTGTAGTCGAATTCCTTCCATACTTGCTGAAGCTTATCTGGAGTCACTTCCCGAATTAAGGGAGTCACTGGAATTGTTTAACTAGACCAAATTGGCTGGTAAGGGTGGCAGAAACTTTCGTTCTTTCACACATCAATACCAGAAGAAGTCACGAACAGGGAGGTCTGGAGATCGAGGAGGCCAAGATGCAAGAGCTAAATCTGAATCCCCTTTTCGCAAATCCATCGATTGGGAAGCTGCTCTTTGATGAATCATCTCACAGCTGATTGCCAATGTGGCAATTGTTGAACACTGGAATAATGGGAGTCACTGGAATAGTTTAGACCAAATCGGCTGGTAAGGGTGGCACAAACTTTCGTTCTTTCACGCCACTGTCTTCCTACAGTTGAGGAACAGCCAGTTTTGCAGCATCTGTAGCTAGGTACTACACTTTACTGTGTTTCCATCACTGCAGCAACTAACAGGGCGGCCCTACGACTTACAGGTACACCCGAGAGACCTCTACCAACACTGGAGAAAACCTGACGGTCCCCTCTTCCGAACGGTAGCTAGTTCCGTTGCTCAGCTACTCCTGATTGAAATGTGATGAACCTTTATGAAACATCCTGTATTTTACAACCTCCAAGAATTAGGAGCAGTAGAATCTATGATTCCAATACATTCATGTTATTTTCTGATACTGTAAAATTTAATTGACTCTGGATACAAAACTATTCGAGAAATTATAGTTTGAGGGTTTTAAAGAAATTGATTCAAGGGCTCACCTTTCGTTGGAAGCGTCGAATTTGAACTGATTCTCGAATTTCTTATTGGACAAATCGACGGTTTCAATTTTCTGAAACTCTACAGCCTCACCGCACAGTCCGTCCTCTCCGTAACGCAACTGAATGAGCTGGCCGACGGAATTACGGACGGTGCCGTCGTAGTGGACCATTACGGACTCCATAGCCTTTATAAGACGACGCTGAATGTATCCTGCAAACAGACCACAAAGTAATTGAACAATTCATTCCAAAATGAAATAGTTCAATGACTGATAATCTCACATGCAGGAAGGTAACTAGGGGGAGGGGGGCAGCCCCGGGCACCAAATATCCAAAAAAAGTGACAGTTTACCAAGTTCTTTTAGTCAAAGAGTTTATACATTGTGAATAAATCAAATTAATTATATTTATATTTTGGTTCATTGGTATATTAAGATGGTATGAGTCATGAGATATCGGGCCTATGGTGGGAGGGAGGGCGCCAAATTTATTGCTAGCCCGGGTGAAATATGGCCTGGTTACGTCCCTGCTCACATGCACCCTCCTGTATTCTTACCATTATAAGCGGATTGTTAGCGGGTTCTTAATAGGATACCTATGTATAGAGTTTTGCGTAGCAAATATTAGTGAATTTATGTCGTGCGATTTAGAATTTAAAGAAAGCCAAATAGTAAGCACTAAATCACTCGTTGTGGAAACCCATGTCAACAAAAAACAGAGTTAGAAGAAATAGACTAAATGTTTTCCACAAACTAAGTGTTTTTTTGGCAAATTTCATTTGAACAACTTTCTTCAAGAGCACTGTACGTATCCGTTTTTCTGCATTTAAACAAAAGGGACTATAAATACGCCTTTAATAACAAATAGAAAATACTCAAGTTCACAGAGCGAGTAGGGTAGGAATATGAATTGTGGACAACACAACATCGATTCTGAGACACAAACTCTGACTTAATAATGATCTGTATTGATGGCATGGAATGTAAGAGATCGTATCGTGCCAGAACACTCGTTTCACCCAAACTCATCCAAGAAACATATCTGCCAATATACCCACAAAAACCCGTCGAAAAAAGTCATAAGAAATTTGCTGTTAGTAAAACAATGAAGCAAAATAAATCAACAATTACATACCAGTTTCTGCTGTTTTTACAGCAGTATCGATAAGACCTTCTCTTCCTCCCATAGCGTGGAAAAAGAATTCGGAGGGAGTCAAACCGGCAAGGTATGAGTTCTCGACGAAGCCCCTTGACTCAGGACCGTAATCGTCTTTGATGAAGTGAGGAAGGGTGCGTTTCCTGAATCCAAATGGGATACGTTTACCTTCAACGTTCTGCTGCCCTACACAGGCAATAACCTGCAAAAGGAAAGTCACAAGTGAGTAGAGAGCAAGGACTGGACTAGCCCACCTTTTTGAGGGGAGCCCTTGGGTATACAATATCCATCTGCCACCATATTGATATGGTATACAAAATGAATCAAGCTCACCTGTGAGATGTTAATGTTAGATCCTTTGGAACCCGACACCACCATAGCCTTCAAATTGTTGTACTCAGTCAAGGATTTCTTAGCGGATCCACCAGTTTTGTCACGAGCATCGTTCAATATTCTGTTTACCTATAAAAGCATAAAAAGTTCTTAATTTAGGTACTACTATCATGGCAAAGACTTCCAAGTAGTCATTGACAACAAACTACAAAGAACTGGAAAACCACCAAAAATGAAGAATAACTTCAATTGATTGTATTGAATTGAATTGAAGAGTACGAGCATAATGGTAAGACTAACCTGATTCTCGAAAGTTTGCCTCAGCGTGTTACCAGGCGTGGGTTCCAACTCCATGTTGTGAGCCTTCTGAATGACCTCTATTACATCCTGTTTGGCTTTCTTAATTGCTTTCTGAATTTCCATGTACGTCTGAGGATCAGCAATGGTGTCACCGATTCCGATCGAGTGACCTGTAACAATTGATCGTGTTATTTACTGATGCAGTAAATTTTCCAGCAACATTCCGTTACGGTTGCTGGTGGATGATATGATACAGAAGACACTCTTTGGTAGTCCTAATATTATTCTGATTTTCAAGAGTGGTCTAGTATGCTAATGCAACTCATCAGTGAATGATGCATGAGTTGGTATGCAGCTAATGCAAAAGGTAGGGCCCCCTCCCCCAATCAAGACAACAGCATAAAACTCAGACTTAGGCACAAAATACTCTGACCAGCATTAATGACATACACACACGGACTAAACAGAATCATGACCTAGGACACTAACTAGTCATTGGCTTAAAGGTGACTTGGACCTACACATGAGGCACCTCATCAGAAATCAAATCTCCTTTTCCTGATCAGTTTCGCCAGAGATCCCGACGCACATAAAGTTTAGGAGAAACAAGTGGTTACAATGAAATCATCATGTTTCATTATTGGAAAGAATAGGCAAAAGATTCTGGAATAACTGGTGCGTGGCGGGAAACAATGTTCAAAGCAAGTTTGTTGTTGCAAAACACCTCTCTCAGACTCCAAATTTCTAGCTTTCTATAGGATGACTAAAGAAGGTTATCTAAATCTCAAAAAACAGGTTTCCCCCTTCAAAAAGTCCACCCTGGAAGATGGAAATCATATGAAATTGGCCGCTTCTCCACCTTCCTGACGTGCGAAACGCCGTTTTTGCTCACTAATCGTTAGAAAATGTTAACTGGAAACGACGAGTTACTGTGCCTTATAACAAACTGGTTTCTGAGAGTCACAATTACGTGGGAAGTTAGCTTACTATAAGCTGATTAGTAATTCGAAATCCTGATCAGCCCCTTTTCACTACCTCCATCTCCATGGACATGCGGTCTAATACTACTACCCCTTACTAACTTTCACTGATGAGGCTCAGAAAGCTACCCACCATCAATCAACAACATCTTATTCCTAGAAACTACAGATGTGTTACCTTCCAAAAGAAGCCAGGTGTTGACGACAGTCTGAATATTACCGTAGAACAATCCGCATTCCTCGTGTCCAAGTTCAAGGAAACAAATGTGAAGAAGAGAACCGGCCGAAGTTCCCAGAGTATTTTTACAAAGGATCCCCATAATCAGCTCACCATGCTCTACCATGACCTGTAAGTACAACGAATGGTTAATATCTGAGAATTCGAATTGAATTAGGTGAGCATTGACGCAAAATCGCTTGTAGAGTGACCTTGGTGTCTCCAGGAGATATCCATCTATAAGGAGTACTGTCTTCATCGTCAGGATGAGTTGAATGCGTTCGAATCATATTGACGTTTCCTGGGATGATAAGCGAAAATATCTGCTTCCCTGAAAGGCAAAAGGATTGTTAAAGATCCAATCAAGCAGAGCAGTAGTGTTTAGCAATAGAGCTTTTCCAACAAATGAGTCATTCTGAATGCACAACACAAGAAAATGATTTACCAGTCCACAAAGGTTTTGGCTTCAATATAGCTGGTATAGGCATTTTTCCGTCCCATACTGGAAGATGCATAAGGATATTCATCATTTGCTCTTTTTCGAGGAAGACATCTCGCTTCGTCATTTTCCTCACGGCAGTCAATGTGTCCTGTACAATACCTACAACAACCAAGCACATTTTTCATTAGATGGTCAGAATTTAAGCTTTCCTTTGTCCTTCTCAATTTATAAAACAAGTAATTATTAAAAAACAAGAACTCACCCATAACGGGTTTGTTCGCTTGGGGAGTGATGATTTGGCGAGGGGTAACGTGCAGATTTTCGACTTCTGCCCTGGTTTCCATAGACTGGGGGACGTGAAGATTCATTTCGTCTCCATCAAAATCGGCATTGTAGGGAGATGTGCAGCTGCATGAAACGATGAAATAGAAATAATTAATAGTCTACCTCCGTGAATAGGAGGACATTTTTAAATCAATCAAATAGGTGTTCAATAAAGTTTCATTTTCAAAATAAGTTAATGATCTGTTGTGGAATGATTGGTCTGTTCTGGTTAGAGGCAATTTAGAGGAGATGCAGTATTCTGCAGATAAGAATTCATACAATTACAGTATTCTTTAGGGAGACAGATTTGGTCCGTAGTTTCTTTAAAACTGTTTATTCCATTGAAGCTTTCCACAATCTTCCAATTGTCATCGTCAGCTATATCAACTGGACCATCTTGTTGCTGTTGATATAGCTACGATGCCAATGTCCCTGAAGGAAGGTCCTCACCTAAGAAGTTTGAATTCATACAATGTGAATATAAGACACGCTACCTGAGGTTCATGCGGAATGTAGACCATGGAAGGACTTTGACTCTGTGACCCATCATACTCATCTTGTGAAGTGTAGGTTGACGATTGAAAATAACCAAATCACCATCGTGAATGTGTCGTTCAACCTGTAGATATTAATAGATACATAAATATGAATGCAAATATCGATTCTTGTATAAATTTAATGTGCAATAACATGGGGAGGTGATGGAATGACAATTGCCCCTTCCATAAGTTGAATGCGGGTAATGCCCGCAACACTCGAGAGGATTTCCCAGACGCCTAAAGGCGGCTGGTATATCTCCCGAAGCGGCAGATTCAAGAATAGGGAGGGGCAACTAACCATGTCCATCACACACGACATATTATCGAGTACGAGGTCCCCAGAAGATAAAATCTACGTTTCAGTAGTTCACCAACTTAAAATAACAGCTAAACAAATACCCGTTGCTCACCTTGTAACCCCACTGCAAATGCAAATCAGAAGGTTTGGGATGGAACCGAAGATCGATTCTCTCGCCGTTGTCCCTGACAATATACTTCGCACCAGGGTAGGTAGCATTGCCTCGCCTGACCAAAGCCAACATTCTGTAAGGTAAAACCAAAATATTACCACACAATCAGAAACAATGAGTCTTCTTTAATGATCATTAGAATTATCTTAGAGTGGGATTAGAATTTCTTGGATTGGTTTGTACCAAAGTTTTCATAACTAGATGAGAAAAATACGAGTTTATACTCTGATTTAAACTGAACAACTTCACTCAACTGGTTTATTGAAACCCGGTAGGACTGAAAAGTAGGCAGGCTTCAATATTTCAGAAATCAATGTATGCATTTCGAACAGATCTTTGGATTTTACAACGACAAATGACATCGATTTCTTCGGCACTATCATAGTATTAGTACACTCTCTTGGATTTTGATGAAGATCAGTGATCCAGTTGGATGTATGCCGAAAGGTAGCATGAGCAGAGAAATATGATATCTTCACATTCCACAAATCAAGGGAACCAAAGAGTATTCACATTCATCAATCAAAATATTGATGCTGAAGAAGATGAGAATCTTCAAAGCCCAAACACAGGTTGTGCACCTATGGCATCTAAATGTACAATCACAGGGATAACGTATAGTTGACATCAATACGAATTTCCTAACGATTGGTCTATCTATAAAACATAAGCCATACCTAACTGTTTTCATTGAATTTCTCTTGTAAATTATTGCACTCCAATTAACTCAGTTTCTTTAGGAGTGTAGCAGCCTTTTTCGGCCAATCAACACCCTGCCTCCTTATTACATATTCATCTAACAACGAAGTATGGCCTGCATAAGAACTTACTTGTCAATGTTGAAGGGTGTGACGATTTCAGGGAACGTCATGTTTTGAGCGATCGAACGAGGGACGCCGACCTGATCAATACGAAGATTCGGGTCGGGCGTGATTACAGTTCTGGCGGAGAAGTCCACTCGCTTTCCCATCAAATTACCTCGAATTCGCCCTTCTTTCCCCTTCAGTCGCGCTTTGATCGCCTTCAACGGTTTACCGGATTTCTGCATAGCTCTAAAACAGAACAGCAAGGTGTGAAATAATTCTACGAGGATCTTGGCCAAATTTCAGGTGACCGAATCGAACTATATACAAGCGTTTGTTTCTCTAACTGGATAATTATCACCATCAGCAAATAAATTCAGAAAGTTATGAAACTATTTGTCAAGAATAACATGCAATCAAGAATATGCGCTACCCCTAATTTTTCAAACTAGAGGCAGAGAAAGGAGTAACGCATTGTGATACAATATGGTAGTGTCTAAAAGTGCACAGATGTGTTATTTACTGATGTGCACCACTTCAGAAATTGAAGGGATGACTACAACGTGCACCTTTTCTGAACATTTTAGTTGCAATTTCACTACTTATAGATGAGAATAAAGTTGGAATAATCATCCATTGACTGCGAATTATTGGAACAACGTAAATGCAATCAGTGGAGAAATTCCCCATTACATTTAAAATTAGAAGACAGCATTCTTAACTAACAGATCTAATTTGATCACCTTGGAAGGCCAGGCATATCGTTGTCAACCAACGTAGCGACGTGGAACTGCAACATTTTAATGTTCTCGGCTATGACGTGAGTGGCCGCTCCTGATTGTTCATTCCGCATCAGCTCATTATTGCACTTGATTATATCAGATAACTTGTGGGTTAAATCGTCCTGAAAGAACAAGAGTCATTAGTTGATATGGAATATCTTCATCATAGTCGAAAGCAGCAAAGTTTTGCTTGTGCAAGACAAACAAAAATTTGTCCTCTAAAATCAAAAGCCTCTCTTCAACCTTGAAATCAATAGCTCTTGTTATTAAAAAGTATAATTAGTGGAGCCGAGTTGCTGATATCAGATAACTTTTGGGTTAAACCGTCCTGAAAGAATAACAGACAATAGTTGATATGCAGCGGCGAGGCGTGACATTTGTCTAGGTCTTCGCCAGTGGCGGCAATTAGTTTCTTCCTCCGGGAAATTTCGAAAAATTACCAGTCAAACACGCCAATCTCAGGTGTTTTTGACGTACAAAATTCACAAACCCCGCCTCAAGGTTGAAAATCGCTTGCTACGGTAACCCTGTCGTTGTGACTTTGAACAGAAATTCCACGGACGTCACCGAGAAGTCACAAGAGCTCCTGAAGGTAGCCGGACTCGCTCGAAGTTGCGTGCTTGAGCACGAGTCTTAAAGCGATTTGATTGGTCGATGTTTTGGAGGGAGTAAGATGAGGAGCCCCTCTGCATAGGTGCGGGGGGTATATGAGATACGTAGAATGACGTAGAATTACTGCGAGCATGAATATTTATTTTTCCAAAAGAGGAGATTGTATAATTAACATTATTAAATCGTCTGATCACCGTTGAATCCAGAGATGACCACAGGCTTCGCCACTGTGGATATGGAATATCTTCCTCCTTGCCAAAGGTAGGAAACTTTACTTAGTTCGTTGCTAGTGCAAAACGAACAACAATTGATCCTCCAAAATCCAAATATTTTCTCCCTCCAAGCTTGAAATCAATAGCTCTTGCTATTAAAAATTATAGTTATTGGAGTTGAGTTGATCTTTGATACTTCATTTATCAAGCAAACAGAATTAGGTTTTTCATAACTGTACACACATACAAACACTGTCTCTCTGGTTAGCAGCCCAATTGCAATACCTGGATTGTTAAGTTCATTCGATGTCTAATAGATAAATACAAATGTAATTCTAACCTGATTCCTGGCACTGCCGTACATCACGACAGCCGGCCGAACGCAAAGCGGCGGCACTGGAAGGACAGTCACTATCATCCAGTCAGGTCGCGCGAACTTGGGGTCCATTCCGAGGATGAAACACTCTTCATCAGTGATGTGTTTGAGGATTTCCCAGACACGCTCGGCCGTCAAGTTGATCTTCTTTTCCTGAGCGTCTTCGTTGACGTGTTTCCACTCGGCGGTAACGTCTAGCCCCGTGCGCCGGAGATTGGGTTGGTAGCGACCGCAACCGCCGTGGCCGGGTTTCCGGTTCTAAATCAAATCATAAAATATTAGCAATTTTCAACTGTTGGGGCTTCCCTCAATGAAATACCAACAATATTGAGACTATTTCTTCTACAAGGGGGCAAATTGTCCGAGTGAGCTAAGGCATCAGTCCTTTGGCTGTTTACTTTCAGTGGGAGTGGGGGTTTGGTGCCCGATTCGAATCCGGCAGGCTCCAATGATTAGGGACAAAATCCTATCAAGTGTTGTATACCTGTCCTCTCGTTAGACAGTTCACCTCTGATTTCAATATCACGTGAATCCAAATCGCTCCTAACCCAGGGGCGTGAGGAAATGGGAAGCCACAAGCGAAATCGTCAGACCTAGTTCCGATCCTCTCTAGAGGACGGCTGGCGACGTCCGCGACACCTCTGGGTAGTCGGACGAAAATCCAAAGTGAAATTTCTTGTTTACTTTACTTTTACTTTATACTTTACTATTTCTTCTACAAACCGGTGGTTGTACTCCAAACAGCGTCGGAGTAACATGATGGACACATCATTGGGACTTCATACTGAATTCATTGTAAGAAACTACCCGAATATTCCACCAGTTGAATCTTTTACTGGTTTTCAATAACTATTAATATAAATTATTCAAGTTCCATTTGAAATAGATGGAATATGCTACATCTATACAGTTTCCTGAGTAGTATTGTGATATTTAATGTTGTACTGAGGTTCAACTTTATTTGCAACACTTTTTTTGTTGATTAATTTTCAATAATAAGCCTTCGAAACACTATGCAACAAATTTTCCGCAACACCCCCCAAACTTTGACATTTTACGTTTAAAGAGGGCTAGATTCAAAATCTATAACCATAAAAAGCTTCAGGATTGTTGCGAAAATTATTTCTTTCGCACACGGACTAGCTGGTCCTAACATCTCGCCAGCTCGATCGCTCAACACACAGACATGCCATGGAAAAATAGGCAAAAAAACGTAGTTTCCAGGTTTTACTGACCAATGCAAGTGGCGAATCTCTTCCAAGTAATTTGGACAAAGGTTTCAGATTCGCAGCAATTCACCCATTCCAAATAATCGACATTTCTGAATAAAAAATTGAGCCCCACAGACCACACAATGAGCAATCACGCATCATTCAAAAATTATAAACCAATGTGTTGGAATTACCCAGTAACGGGCTTTTCTTCAATTCACATTCCCATGAATGATAGAGTGGTTAATATACAATCACACTTCGTTTCACAAACACAAATAACCTGTACTTTACCTGTTGTTGTCCATCCATTTGTTCCTTGGCGATGTCCATTTCGTCACCGCCCTCACAAATATTCTTGCCCTTGCACAGGTCGTACACGAAAGTCAATCTCTTTCTCGGCTGACCTTTAGTTTTCATGACAATTTCCTTAATCTTTGGATGACCCTGAAATAGAAAAATGGTACGTGACGAACGGTACAAAGTAATTACATAAGCATTCACAGCACAAGAATACCCCTTGAAGGAAAGTGTGTATCGTTCTATTCATTTTTCGCCAAACCATTATCAGAATCCAAGAACCAAGATGTGGAGAATGAAGCTGAACGAATCAAAATCAGCCCACATCAACTTCACTAACCGAAAAATCCCAATCTTGGATGTTGAGATCAATTCAAATACCGCATACTGAAGCAGTTAAATACTTGGGTTTGACACTTGACTCCCAATTAAACTGGAATAAACACATAGAAAAGAAGAACTTAAAATAAGTACAGAAGGATGTATTGGCTAATGGGAAGGAATTCCCATCTCTCTCTTCACAACAAATGCTTATATATAAGCAGATCCTTCGCCATATTTGGACCTATGGGATACAGACCTGGGGCTGTGCCAAGAAATCAAATACTAAGAAAATCCAAACTTTTCAGAATAAAATACTGAGAAATATAGTTGGAGCCCCTTGGTACATGCGAAACGATGATATTCATCGAGATTTGAGGATGGAGACAGTCTATGAAATTATTGCAAAATACGCAAGGAAGCATGAACATCGCCTCCACAAACATGAGAACCCGGAGATACTCTACGTTTTGGACAACGAAGGTGAAATCCGACGTCTCAAGCGAAACAAACCACTGGATTTAGTTGTGCTGCGTGAATAGAAGTGCAATCGAACTCAGTGCTATTTAATTGAGCTATATAATAGAGGGCTAGGTTTTGCTAAACCTACCCTCTTGGAGTGTATCTATAATGATATGTAAAATTGCTAGATGAAATGTATTTGATTTTTCAGTTGCAATTAATAAATCACGAAAAAAAAAAATTCCCCGTCAGCTAGGATGGTACCTAACTGTTTATAATATATGATATTATCAGTTATTAATATTGTAGCAATACTTACCGGGCTAACCAGTAGCTTGGAACAGTAAAAACACACACACCGCAGGATTTTGATGGTTTTTGTGACAAACCCGACGTGAAAAACCGGTTTTGCGAGGTCTATGTGGCCAAAATGTCCAGGGCATTCGGACATATTCCCTGTAGAAATAAAAAAAAACTCCATGAACGATCGTAATAGACGCAAGTGATTCACAAGCAAATAAAAGTGTTAATTACAAAACGTACCGGCGCAGGTTTGACACCTGGCGAGTCTGTCGATGACTCCCTGTCGGGGGTCCATGAGGCCTCCGAGTTTGGGACGACCCCCCTCCATCGTCTCGGGGAACCGAATCCCGCCCTCGGTGACGGACATACGTCGCTGAAACAGTGACATGACCGATTAATATTGCATATTATGCGAAAGGCAAGGATAGTCCTAATTCAAAGGCAGAGCATCAATGAGTTATAGGGTAGAATAACAAAAACAATGGAGTGCCGAAAATGGAGTATGCCGAATTTGTGCCTTTTTGGCTGATTATCCAGGATTTGCAAGTCCTATCCTACAGAATATGATCACACTTTGGGCATCTTCTGTTCCTCTTGCTGATAGCATTGGTTCCCTGCTTTCCTCAGATGTACTGAAGATGGTCCAATATTGCTTTTTGAGAGTTTACTGACAGATAGATATCGTAGAGTATTGCTTGATTTGCAAGT
The DNA here is from genome assembly GCA_031894815.1 of Creontiades dilutus. Taxonomy (NCBI): domain Eukaryota; kingdom Metazoa; phylum Arthropoda; class Insecta; order Hemiptera; family Miridae; genus Creontiades; species Creontiades dilutus. Next base: position 293,170 of record JAVIWC010005560.1, on the reverse strand, counting down.
CCTACCCTACAGAGTATGAACACACTTTGGGCATCTTCTGTTCCTCTTGCTGATAGCGTTGGTTCCCTGCTTTCCTCAGATGTACTGAAGATGCCCATGTATGCTGCCCTACATGGCTACATGATATCGCTTTTTTCGAGTGTTTATTGACAGATAGATATCGTAGAGTATTGCTTGATTTGCAAGTCCTACCCTACAGAGTATGAACACACTTTGGGCATCTTCTGTTCCTCTTACTGATAGCGTTGGTTCCCTGCTCTCCTCAGCCGTAGTGAAGATGCCCATGTATGCTGGCCTACATGATATTGCCTTTTTGAGAGTTTACTGGCAGATAGATATCGTAGAGTATTGCTTGATTTGCAAGTCCTACCCTACAGAGTATGAACACACTTTGGGCATCTTCTGTTCCTCTTGCTGATAGCGTTGGTTCCCTGCTCTCCTCAGACGTACTGAAGATGCCCATGTATGCTGGCCTACATGGCTACATGATATTGCCTTCTGGAGAGTTTACTGGCAGATAGATATCGTAGAGTATTGCTTGATTTGCAAGTCCTACCCTACAGAGTATGAACACACTTTGGGCATATTCTGTTCCTCTTGCTGATAGAGATGTACTGAAGAACCCATGTATGCACATGGCTTTATCGCTTTTTTGGGCGGCAGATCTTTTATTTGCAAGTCCTCCCTACAGAGTATTTTTGCTGATAGCTGATAGCGTTGGTTCCCTGCTTTCCTCAGACGTGATCAAGATGCCCATGTATGCTGATGATCTAAAAGTCTCTTGTTCAACGATTTACCTTCAATCAAGCCATGACTAACTCCCCGAGTGATGTTCAGGTAATCACTGAGCTCCAAATCCAGTCTAGTATTCCATGACTATACACAGCAGATTCAGTATCTGCAGTACGACTTCCTAATAGAAGGATCATCTCTTGCTAGAGATGTCTTACCCAGGGACATTGTGAGTCTTTTAGCTGTTGACCAAATTGTTGTTGGTTGTTGATGCAGAAGGACCCCTAGTTTAATTATGAAATAGGCAACGGATTTCTAACCAGTTGAAACAATTGAGTTACACTACAAGTCCTTGGATGGGCAGATTACGGAGTATGTGAATCCAGATTGGTCCCTCTATAATAAACAATAAAAATATTCTTTAGAGAGTTGCAACGAAAGATCTTGCCCTTCCTCGCACTCAAATTAAGATGTTCTGGGTTTTGCTGCAGCGGTTGGGATACCAACACTCGTAAATCGTAGCTCTCTATCACACAGACATTTAATACAACATTTCCGCTTGGTAGAAGTCGAGAATAGGTAACCCCTTCTGATAAGACCGTCGCCATATTGAAAAACCCGATGTGTGTTCTGTCTAGTTTGCTGGTCTGGATGCTCGCATCTCAAAAACAAAAAATTTCCTACATCAATCCTTCAAGTAAAGTATAGATTAGTTGGACAAATAGGTCAGAATGTGTTAATACTTGTGCCTCTGCGTATTAAAAATACTTTTATCGCTTTAACGATCGTGAAAATCATTCCATAACACATGGCAGTGGTATCTATATATTATCCTATATATATCGATGAAGGTACACATCGATACATGTTCAAATGAGCCTGATAAGAGGTAGGGGTTAGATATTCTCTACTTCAGCCACTTTCTATTTACCTGTTGGACTTAAAAACGGTTCGGAAACAGAATCGACTGCCCAAAAAGGTAGGTATGGAAATTAACTCATAAAAACGAATTTTCCTATCGGACATGCTCGATGTTCAAAACGTACAGTTTCAATCGCAAAGATACGGGTAAATAATACATCAAGAAACTACAAATATCAGAGGATAACGTTTATTATATCGTGAGACTAAAGGCGCATAGGCCAACATGCACGATGTTCTGACAACGATGAATGTTATAGAAAACTTGCTTCACTTATACAGAAAGAAACAATCACTGACTACTCCATCTGATCTGGTCAAATTATTTTAGTAATGAGTCTATGGAGCATTCCACTTTTGTTCTTACGCTTAACAATCTAATCGCTATGAAATCTTGTCGAATTTACTACTGTCTATTTTCAAATGGATTCAGACCATCAGATCGAGAGATATAGTAGCAAAAATAACACGAGGATGTTTACACAACGATGCGTTATTTCGTTCTATATTTTATGTATTACACCGGGAATTTATGATGTTGGGTGACGATTGGATGGACGGAGATCTGTTCAAGCAGGATGTGGTTACCTACCTGCTTCCAAACAAACGGAACGAGTGCAAGAATCTGATGGAAAACAGATTCAACATTTGATTTCACATATTTAAAATACAAAACAATGGGTTTCTTCTGCGTTGTTTACCATATTGTGGGTTGCGACAAAAATATAAAATATCAATAGAACTACAGATTTATAGCGACGGACTGAACGAAAGCAGCCATGGCTACTTCACAACTCGAGGACATGGAAGTCGTAGGAAGTGCGAAGAAGCTTCGTGTATTGGGGGCAATCCTTCAAATAAATAGGATTCATTTCAATTAAGTACGACTTAGAAACAACCGGGAAGGTCCTAGAATGAAGGAAAACCATTTCCAAATCGCTAATTTGTAGATAACTGGAGTAACAGACTCATTGCATACTATGAACACCATAAGGATACAAGGTTGAGAGGTGAGTTGAGTGGGTCACCCAGAACTCGGAACATTTAGGGATTTCAACAAAATAAATTATACAACTTGACGCTACAGGTGATCGTATATAAAATGAAACACAAAACTCACGATTTCATCTGGAGAGAGTATTCCAAATTGAACTCTTTTCACTTGACGAAGGGGAGCGTTAGAGTCCCCCGTCGCCATTTTTGTTCAACTGAGGAAGGAAAAACCAAAAAAGTCACAACTTGGGCAACAACCTCGCAGTGCAGCCAACAGTTCAAACAAGAAAACCTGTCCATGCTAGCTAATCGGTGACAACAGTTTTTCCTTTAAAAAGATAACTTCATATTTGTTTAGATTTTAATAATAAATAAAAACACTAGTAACAATACTGTCACTAGATTAATGAAGTTATCTAAATATTTTCTCATCATGAAATCCCTAGCTGTCACCCAATTTACAAGGAAATAAGCGTATTAGGTTCACAAGCTGTAAAAGTGTAAGGATAGTGACTTTTTGTCGATTTGATCAACAAATTCTAAGTTATGATCATTAAATTTTTTCGCTAAAACGACTCATATTATTCCTTTGTAGTCTGTATTAGTTTTACTAGCGTTATTTAGCATTAGCATTTTACTTTTCTTAATCATTTCCGGCTGAGTTTTCGGATTTGTCTACCTATATTGATGGTTTCCAATTGTGAAAGTGATTCTTTTTAGTTTTGGCTTCAAATTGGAAGTTAACTAGAAGAGGGAAGTTTTCTTTCAACGCCCTAGTAACATCTACCTACCTACTGACTGTTGGGTCTTTCTGTTTTGATCTCGTTGTTGACGGTTAGTATCAAAAGAATTGTTTTGCAGTCATCTAAATTTATTTCCCTAAGTTTGTAATATACTGTAACTACGTAATTTGGAGCTTCAAGAGGAACAATGGAACTGTAAATCGGTTTCTACGAATATTCTCTGTAAGGTATTGTTCTTTTCCCAGGTGCTTAGTTCGATGGTTGTGGTTTATTTACCACCGAGGGGTTGAACCGTTGAAGCAGTGAATCCTTGTTGGTGAGGTATCAGGATTTTCCGTGGACTTGCAGATCAAGGCGTACGCTGGAGTTTTCACTCGGGACTTGAGAGGACTTCCTCTCGGTAATGGATAACAAAAAGAGCCCTAACAGGTACGTTCAATTTTCAATAATTAATCACTCCTATTCAATTCTTTATAATTCCAATCAGCAGAAAGGTCTCAAGACTGCGATAAAATGGGGAAGTACGGCAGGGCTTCTTGGAAACTGCATTTGGTTGTTGAGTTATCCAATTTCTCTTGTTTCCCCAGAATGGTCTTTAACATGTATTTGCTAATGCTTGCCTATTGTGAGCTAGATGTGGGATCACAAACTAACTTCACTGCAATCAATGCAATGAGCATAGGATAAGTTACTCATTCTAGGGATCGCCATGCCTTCACCACTCACAATGGCCTGAGACAGGGGGACGGCTTGGCGTATCTCCTATTTAAATTTGCTCTGGAGGGGGCTATCAGAACATCTGGAATCCACGTTGGGGGCACCATAATCAACCGTACAGCCTCAAATACTCGGCTACGCCGACGATATTGATCTGATAGGAAGGACATTTGGTGCCACGACTGAAGCTTTTTCCAATATTTAAAGGGCTGCATCGCAATTTGGACTAGAGATTAACCAGTCCAAAACTAAGTACCTAGTCACGAGCCCGAAGAGAAGAGTACCACCTCACGTCACTGTCAATGGATGTAATTTCGAGACGGTTAACGAGTTTGTATACCTTGGGTCCCTGGTAAACATTGACAACGATATTGGGGCGGAGGCGCATAGACAAATACAGGCCGCCAATAGAAGCTATTTTGGACTAGTCCCCCATTTGAAGAGTCGAGTGATTTCTCGAGCAACAAAGATCCTGCTGTACAAGACTCTAATCAGGCCTGTTCTGACGTATGGGTCGGAGCTTTGGTCGGAGTCCATAAGCTCTCCAGGACGAACTACGTCGTTTTGAACGCAAGGTCTTGAGGAGAATTGTGGGAGCGGTATTCGATCCGGTGGAGCTTTCCTGAGAGAAGCCGTACAAATCAAGAGGTCATGAACCTGTACAAAGATTTGGATGTAGTTCGATTTGTTAAGGTTGGCAGGCTCAGATGGGCCTGTAACAAACCTGTAACAAAATGAGCCCTAACAGTCAATAATTAATCACTTCTTTTCAATTATTTATAATTCCAATCAGCAGCAAGTCCTCGAGACTGCGATAAAATAGGGAAATACGGCAGGGCTTCTCAGAAACTGCATTTGGTTGTTGAGTTATCCAATTCCTCTCGTTCCCCCAGAATGGGTTTTAACATGTATGTATTTGCTAATGCTTGCCTATTGTGAGCTAGATGTGGGATCACAAACTAACTTCACTGCAATAAGCATAGGATAATCAAGTTTACTCATTGCCAGCACATTGTACTGCAGCTGTAGGTACATAGTTGCTATGGAATTATAGTTTCAAGAATGTCTTATGAAAACTAATTTTTCATCACTTTTGTTATGGTCATAAGTGCTTCATTTTTTATCGTTAAATTTTGATTATTGCATTCTATACTCTATTTCCAAACTGGTGGAGGAGTATAAGGTTTAGCCGATTATACAATGCCTCAATTTCACTTGGGGGTACACTCCTTTGTATTCCAAGCAAAAATCGTGGCAATTTAGGTAGCAGCTGCTGAGAACCTTCGGAGGGGACACCAAAAGGCCCACGTCCGCGTCCTCTCAGCCAGCCAAGCGTCGATAAAAACATTAATGGCACCAACTATCTCATCACGAGTGGTTTGGAGCTGCATGCAAACCCCCAACAGCTTAGCCAAACATAACCGGGTTTGCCTGGAATGGGTGCCAGGGCATAAAGGAATATCTGGTAACGAGAAGGCTTGCAAGAAGGAGCTCCCAAACCCCATTTGTAGGCCCTGAGTCGGCAGTCGGTATACCAAAATCCGCCTCCAGAAGGACCATCAACATGTGGGTCAACCAACAAACCACACTATGTGACCACAATGGCTCAATATTGAAGGACATGTCCTCAGTAAACTCACGGTGGCGGAACCCAACACCAAAATTACTGAATGGCTACTTGGCAAACAGTAGGGAACTAAAAACAATGGTCAGCCTCAAAACCGGCTTTGCACTCCTAAGGTTCCCCCTACACCGCATTGGGGTCATACAAAGTTCAGCACTGTGCAGGTTGTGTTAGGAGACTGATTAGAAACGGCATCCAGTGCTCAGCACTCACCTCTCGCAGATATGAACTCTTTGGGGCTCAAATCCGAATGAAATCCATTCAAAGCGATCAACTAATCAAGGGCCTCAAATCGCCTCAAATTCTTCCTGACAGTGCAGTTCACATCTGTCGTCTTCCAATCACTTACACCCAAAATGGTCCAGCCATCAAATGAGACTCCATCAGCCCATCGTAACCTTGGTCCCTCCCGCCCCTCGAGTGATGTACAACCTCTCGCTCAGCATCTTCTTAGGAATCTCACAGTCTTCCATTCGTACTACATGACCTGCCCAACGAAGTCGTCCGACTCGGATGACGTGCACCACATCTCTTTCCCCATATAACTGACTTAATTCTTGGTTAGTGCGCCGCCTCCATTCATCTCCGACTCGTATGGCTCCATAGATCCTTCTAAGAATCCTGAATATCCTTGATTAAGAGCAAAACTCTCAGGAAAGTACAATAAGCCAACAGGCTTCTGTGCTGGGGGCCTGATCCCCCGACCTGAAAGTTTTAGTCCACATCTAGATGTACATACTCCGTTTCCGAGTTGTATTACCTTTTCTATGGTATGTTATGCAATGATATTATTCTGTTCATTTGAAGAATGTTACTATGTTTTACTGTTTCCAGGACCAAACGGCAGGCCAAAGTATTGGAGGATAACTACTGGGATTGCAGCGTCTGCACTTATAGAAACACTGCTGAAGCCTTTAAATGCCTCATGTGTGACGTACGGAAAGGAACATCAACGAGGAAACCTCGTATCAACACTCAGCTAGTGGCCCAACAAGTTGTCCCTCAGTACACGTCGGCTCCCTTCAAAAGCAAGCGAGAAGGCTCGAAAGATGACAAACACAAGCGCGGCAGCGGCGGCAAGTCCTCCAAGAAAACGTGGAGACCGCCCAGGCTGAAAAATGTCGACAGAAGCTCCGCTCAAACGGACGAGATAACAGTCAACAACGTGACGGTCGTCATAACTGAGTACAAAGCCAAAAAACGCACCGCGTCAGATGCTTCGAGTAGCGCTTCGTCCGAAGGGAGTCAAACTGACACAGACACCCGCAGTATGGACCCACGCAGTCCGGATTCTAGAAGCTCCTAATCTTCCTTTCTTCCTTCGAGCGTACGTATTTAAGTGTTTCATTGTGTGTTATTTCTAATTTTTATTCATTTTTTTTAATCATTCCGTGTGTTTTCTAATGAAATGAACTTCTAGAGATTGATGAAAACCTGTGGGTTTCTGGTTAAATGAACGTTGAACTTGTCTGTTGTAGATGTAATGCGTGTTTAGTGTTTCTCTAGGTAACTGATTCAAGTGAATTCTTTTAAACGAACTTCGATCAGTGACACCAAAGTGCAACATCGTTGAAAAATTTGGTTTCGTTATACTCAAAAGAGGGAATACAGTAACTTTTTGTAGTACTCCAAATTGGTTGATGAATTAAACTTCAACTTTTCATGGAAATTCGCCACGATTGGTGTACAATTTTCTGATAACTGTACCTTTCACGTCGATTAGACGTAATTCGTGATAATAGGCAACTAGCTCCAATCAGGATGGTGTTAGCTAATCTAATTGTTCTAGCTGTAGTGGCAATGGTATCCACCAGTTTTATCCGAGAGGTTAAAAGGCGACTACTATAGCTAGTTGTCCACACCTCCCTTTCCCATGTATGGTGAGCTACTTTTACAATTTCTCAAGAGAAGTATAATGTAGTTTTAAATCCGGATCAAGACTTGGAACTTTCATTTTAACGTACTTCATCTATCATGTTACCCTTCTGCACTGGCAAAAACCTCTTCATTTTGTGCAGGTTGTTAGATATATTAACCCTCTGCCACAATAAAGGTTGTTATGTTTTGCCTAGCGTGGTGTATGTAATATTGATTCACCCATGACAGATAGCTCGACTCTCGTTAAATTTATGACCTTCTAGGGCTAGGTACTGAAGTAATTGTGAGCAACTAATTTTTATTGTTTTTTTACATTGTGAGTTTAGTAGGACTTGGTTGAAAATATTTATTAATGTCCAACACTCATTACTGTACTAGTATCGGTGAAATGCTCTGGAGTAATGAAAAACGAATTGAATAAATACAAAATAAAATCATTAAAAATTCAAAAATGAAGTCTATTTTGTTTTCTTAATGTTCTATTTCATTTAAAATTAAATAGGATGTCGGATGAACATATTTAATGACATTCTACATTTATTTCTGAGAGTGGCATCGTTTAAACACCCTGGAGTAATAAAAATGAATTGAATGAAAAGTAACATTACACAAAATAAAAAAAAGTTGATTCTATTTTGTTATTATTATGTTTTAAAAACTAAGCAATATTCGGGTAGTGCTATAATTTAAAATGTTGCTAAAAGCTCAGTTCTTAGCTCAGGTTGAATACGTAGTTTGCAGACTGCTAAAGCTGGATTCGCTTAGATGTGGAAAATTGCGGAGTGCAGAATGCAGAATAGTGTTCACGAGCTACGAAAACGTCGAACCTACTGAAGAATTCATTTATGAGCAATTTCACTCTAAAAAATGAAAAAATAGTCAATTGGTCTGGCCTCTGCGCTTGTGGCCCTCGTGCAGTCTTGCAGGCGAACAATGTCAAATTTGCCAATAAGCCAGTTTACGCTCCCCACACCAACTGGCAGTAGGTGTTGAGGTTGGCAGGAGCCTATCAACATGCTCCCCGCTTCCGCATTATTCATTATCCATTTGAATCCAGCCGAAGCCTTGGAAATGAGATACATTCTACTTCCACGACTGAACTTTGGAAGAAAGGAGAGAGTCTTTTTTTCCATGCCACTCTGAACATGGACTCCGGTCATTCATTTCTGTCTATGAGGGACTCTTTTCTGTGGAACAAAATTAACGAGAAGCAATCATATTCGCATCAGTCCCCTGGCCATTATAGACTCCATTAATATTAGCCCCATAATAATTATTGGAAGATAGCTTCGATTTTTTTGTTTGAAATTGATTGGTAAAATCGCCTTTGATAGGATATGGGGTTGACTTATGGGTTATGAGTGATTATTTTCTGTATAGTGGGGATGAGCCCTACTATCTTCCTGCATACTGTTACATACTTGAATAACACTGCAAGCCATCAAGGGAATCCTGAGCAGTAGCAAGATCTTTGGACATGGAATTTATACCGCATTTTCCGTTATATAAAACCATTAGCAAATGCTGTCTGCCTGAGAAAATATTTTCCTGCATCTCTAACTCCCATCCATTCTCTGATTAAAGCTAGATATCAGAACAATAAGGTTACACGAAACGAGCAATAAAGAGTACCCGGATCCCAAAAACTTGCTGATCGTTGATCTGAAGACCGCCTGAAGGTGGATTAGGGATAGTTCCTCAGGTAGTCTCTGGGGAGCCTTCTAGCACCCTGGTTATGCTCCGGGTGTTTCGGGCTTTACTAGCATTCAGCCCTTTGAAGGGGCAACTGCACGATTCCATCACTCTCCTCGTAACATGTACCAGTGATTTATCGTGAAAGGATTACCAACTTTGGACGTTTCTTGTTGACTTCTCTTAAACACGTAAATCCTAAAAACAGTACCTTTATTACACTCACCACTGTAGTTGCAGTTGCTATAAACTGTACTGATATTTGGTACAAGAATGTGAGTATTTTGATTCTTATTTGCTCAGCCACAATGAAAACATTACACTGTGCAAAACTAGCTCCAGATGGCGCACTACGTTCATGACAGGTCTACTTTTTCTTGATCTCCATAAACAATCCGTCTAAACGTAAAACCACTAAACAAAAACAGAGTTTGTTTCAAGTTTGATGATACATCGGATGTGATGATTAGTCGGGATTTTAGGGCAGTTTCCTTTCTCCGCCCATCTCGAATGTTTCATCCGTTCTAAGTCTCATTGGGAGCATATAGATTTTCCCAGCTAGTCTATGCAATTCATTGTTCTGTGGATATACTTCTCATTTGTACACAAAACAATACAGACCTTTCCAAAGAAAGCTTTCAAGCTACAGGCCAATCTATCAGTCATCTATTTCTATCAAGGTTCTAACAGTTTTATCTTCATTGAAGTAAAAGTAGAAGTAGCTAATTGATAGAATCCATTGTCTGGTCTTCACATTCATTGAATTTGAATATAATCTCATTTAACTCTTAACATTCGTCTCTCAAATGTCAACCCTGTAATTTTACTCTGTGGAGTTCACGAAAAAGGAAGCAAGGAGTCTGTTTCTGATTTTTTAACCAGCATTTCATAGATTTTGTCCTTCAGTTTCAAAGAAAAGCTAATGACACTTTTGTATTTTTGAAATCTACTAACATGAAACTTAAATCAACTAAAATAAAGAGGTTAAACCATTTTTTGTCGATATCAAGGTCCTTAAATAAAATAATAGCCCCAAGTTGATTAAATTTGGCTAGAGGCTTCTCTTGTGGTGTACGTGTATGAATTCAGTTACTCGTTGTGAGTATTTCTACGATGCAGACGACGACGAACGAAGTTGTCTGCAACTTTGAACGTTCTTACTCATAACAGCAAACTTTTTCTCTACACAAATTTGAGATACGTGCTATAATATTGACTAACAGAGAACTGCCAAATTCCGACTTTGATATCCGATAGAATAGCAACTGTGACTCTCAAGTAATTTTGCACACTATTTCTTGATCATCACAAAGCAGGAGTAGAAAAACTCCACACATCATTCATTTAACGAGAAATAATTCGTTTATTGTGCAATGTGACGGTTTTAGGAGCCATGTACTGCCTCAGCAAATTCTATCTCACTATTATCACTGCCAACAAGTTTTCCCTCTTATGTTGTTAGTTGCTCTCCCATTTGTAACTTACTCAACGTGAAGATATAATATTTACCTTTGATCTATCAAAGTACCTTTTACATTTAAAGTCATTGTATCTTATTGCTGAAGAGTCAACTTAAAATGTGAATAGATTTTTAAATGTGGATCTTTGACTTTGGAATCGCATTTGAATACTATTTTCAGTTCCTACCAAAAACTGTTTTGGTCCTTGTGATGACAGAATTGTTTTGGAGTTGATACCACCAGAATTTTGACAGGGTGTTAGAGAAGGGTTGTCATTAAGATGAATCATAGTTAATTCCATGTACCTTTTTACTACCATTCGTTATTACTTAAATTTCCCTCTATATTTGGTTTTGTAAACTCAAACCCACCCCATCGTCTACTCCGTTATGTACTTCTTGGTTTTAACTAAACTTTAATTTGGTCCTTCAGGTTTTTGCGAACATGGGGGGGAAATTAGATAATACTTAGCGCTATGAGTTCCTTTTTTTAAAAAATGCACTTGAAGCCAACAAATACACACGAACTTTTCATAATAATATAATATGATTCAGCAAATCAATTTTCTCAAAGTTTGTTTGCTGTGTTATTCTTGTGTGAATCTCGACTTCCTCTTCTACTAACCTTGAGAATATCTTGACAAAACAAGTGTTGACGATTGAGTATGGATGTTAATATTGTTCTTAACGGTTGAATGTAAACTACCCAAAAACACTGCCAATATCTCTTCACCAAATTCAGCTAACGATACAGTCTGATAAACGTTGGCGTTAAGACCTCGTTGAAATCTCAATGAGTTGATAACTTTTCACTTGGAAAAATCGAGTCGATTAATACGTACCTATTCATTATATTACGACGTAATTCATATTTCCATGTTAGAAAATCATGTAAGAATACCTTAGCATGAAAAAGTCAAAACTTCATTTTCTCTATATGATCGTGTACATTTGTTCAATTAGAGATAGGTACTATTTTATAAGATATTGGAGACTAGCTGAAACGATCTGTAAATAATTTATCTACCGTATTTCTTTCTAAGTTTGTTCAATATAGTTAGTTTTGACGTACGATTTTAATATCTAGGGGACCTGGTACTTGTGAAATATATTCGCATATTTTTAGTAGTCCTGTTTTATTTGTGTAATGTTGTTTTCACAGTATAATTTTGGTCGCTTTTCTACTTTATAAATGCGGTTATGTTGTTTTGCGATATTGAGTGTATAGGAATCAACGTCAACTTCAGATAGGTTGGTTGTGTTGGATTGGGCTTGTGTTCGATTCTTTATAAAAAAAACCTGTACCTACTCGATCGATTTGGTCGAAGTATGTGATCCTTCATTCACCGTGCGAACTGCTAATGTACTCATCGTGAATATCGTAATGCTTTGAGTAGATATGACGTTTTTCGATGGAGTGTATCCGCATCATTTGAGGGTTGCAGGAATGGTGTGGGTGGTGAGATAACAGCAAGGATCATTTTTGGTTATTAGAGAGACAAATATACCGTATTATCCCTGCGTTTCTTGTATGCGCTAACATGATGGCATTCCATTTTGTAAAAATCTTAAGCAAGGCACAGTTGACCAATATCGTGGTCCATAGATGGCCAATCAGCTTGTTGAATGCCACACACCATTAGCATTATTGTTTGCAATGTTCTGAACCCCTCATTTCGTGTTCCTATACTCCTCGAACCCAGTCTTTGACTCCCTAGAATCTAAGTATATCAAGTTTCAGTACTTTTCTGATTGTGTAGGATCAGTGTTCTGATTATCAAATAAGTTCCTAGATCATAAGAGGAGCTTCTTTTGGACTGATCCCTCCTTTGTCTCGGGCGTACTTCGTTTCGGCACAGTCATCGATTCGGCACACCTCTTATCACGATCTTATCAGATAAGATCGATGTGTCCTTACATCGATCTAATTATCGATCTAAATACGAATGAAAGCAACAATTTCTGGTGTGAAAGCAAAAATCTCCTACCGTCTAGTTTGGTGGTCTGGATGCTCGCTACGCTTGCATCTCAAAAACAAAAAAATATCCTACATCAATCCTTCTAGTGAAGTATAGATCAGAAGAAACAGAAATAGGAATGAAAGCAACAATTTCGGGTTTGAATGGTCGTGATAATAGTTTCAAGATGGCATTATATCGATGTAATAATCGATAATTAGATCGATGTAAGGACACATCGATCTTATCTGATAAGATCGTGATAAGAGGTGTGCCAAATCGATGACTGTGCCGAATCGAAAACCGCCGCTTTGTCTCACCACCCTTAGCCAATGAAACCATCTTCATCGCTATTGATGGCTTAATAAGAGAAAACAATTTTGGAGGAAAGTATGCCTTGAGCGAGAAACAGTTACATTTGTTTTTGTCAGTTACACAGCATCACTGTCTTACCCATGTCAAGTAGTTAACATGCTTTCTTTTACGCATATGAATACCGCTGGAGATGCACATGAATAGCAGATTGGTAACCACATCCAGATTCATACTGTGTTGTCTGTAGGTGATGTTTTACATGAGAAATAAATGTTGATTCAGTGATGTTTCTTGAAACAGAAGCCCAAAACGGTAGAGGCAACATGTATTTGAGGTTAGAGTTTTTGCAGTGCAGCCACCCCCAGAGTTCATTCACCAACGCCATCTTGGTTTGTGAATCCGCTGAGATTTTGAAAGTGAGCGAATCAAGTAGCTCCAGCCAGTTTGCTGGCTGTCGGAAAAGCACATTGCAAAACTAATCTCTTTTTCTCACAACTTTTTGAACCATCTGCATCCGTAAACACCAACTTGACATTCATTTCATGTAACAATGAAGTTGCATAAGTATGACACTCACAGGTTTTGTGTGTTTCCCCTATGTCGAATACAAATGATCTTTTCAATATGAGTTCATAATCTTGACCATCTAGATAGAAAATGGCTCTTTTCCTGCCTACTCCGTTGGATGTTGTACCTACAAAGATCTATACGTAGCAATCCTATTCTCGTTTTGCAACACCTTTAATATCCCAACTTGAAATTTAGTCAATTGCTCAATATATTGATGTTTCCGATGTGTTAACTGTTTTGTAAAAAATTCAGTGTCATCCCTGTTGTAAAATATAGAAAACACTTGTATCTCATGGAAAGGGGACTATGGTAGAAGGTACAGGTTGATTTTTTTCGAAAACCTCGAATATTTTTCTAAATTAAGATTTTATATCAAAAGGACTGAAGTATAAGTAAACTAACGAAAATGACTGTCTATTTGAAGACACTATTTGACAGCTGTGTACACTATACGGGATTGTATTTTCAGTGTGGAAAATTTCAATTGTGAACCATGATGGGTTCTAGAATATCCAAAATATTTATACTGATTTACAATGATGTTCATTCGTTTACTAACAGAGTTATTGTAATTTTATGTATTTTTGCCAAATTTGGAGTTAATGTAAGGTTTGATTCATTCTCTTTGTGATGTCGTTGTTTAAATAGTGTCTTGTTCCTTGATTTAATTAATTTTTTAAATGTATAGTACTCACGCGATGGACAGGTGGTTGCGAGTAGATTGGTGGTCCATTTTACCTTAATTTTCCTTATGTACATTTTTGTAACTTATCGTCCATACTCCAATATAGGTTTTAAGAAACTTGGCTCTTCTTTGGAACCCTCAATCCTTTGTATTTCTTTGATGTGTTATGAGTTATAGACATCCATAAACTTTATTGGTTTTCTTTAAAATAAAAAATATATTTCCTTCGAAAGGGCTAATTATAAAATATCAATGTTGTTGTGTTTGGATTCTGCGAAGGAAGTATGTTTAGAAGTTGGTATTACATCAGGGGAGAAGGGAAAAGAACAGACTGATCTCGTGAGGAATGATGATTCACGTAGCAATGGAACTGCTAACACAGTGAGAAAAAGTGTAAATGATTGCACAAAGGTTTATTAATTCAGTGTTGAGGGGGGGAAGGATTTACGATCCTGCATCATTAAGACGGAAATGCAACAAAGTTCCCCTTATTTATTCTCCTGGCTCAAAACACGATCTCCACACATGATCCTTCTTAACAACCGCAAACTGGAGCTTTCCTGCTTGGTAATTCAGTTATACCATCTGAGTTGTCAGAAATGTGTTCTTTTGAGGGCTGAGTTGGTAATACAGTTATACCATCTGAGTATAAATAAGATGTAGGGCTATTAGTGGTTTTTCAGGTAGTCGAACCGTAGATGCCACCACTGTCATAATGGACTGGGAATAAACCAACCTAGGGCCAAACACGGATCAGCTGTTGTGATGTTCATTATAGATAGGGATTGTTCAACAATTTAATTGATTATTATTTAATTTATATCTTCAGAATAGGGATATGCTGCTTGGACTCGGAAATCAGTACCCACACACCCTGATTAGTGTTGGTCACGTCATGCTGTACTTGCTTGCCCATTAAAGTATGGTAAAGCCCAAGTGAAAGAGTTTGTGTCTTGGAACTAAAGGTTCCATGGTTCGAACCCAAGAAGGTGCAATAATTATTTTTCTATTGTACCTTTCACTCAACTCTGGTGAGTCACGCATAGCCCCCTTCCATAGTCACTCCTAACACCCTGACTGTAGGTTTCAAAACACTCCCCCAAGTGAGTGCTTGCAAAGGGTGTGTGAGGACTTGAGCACAGTGGGCTGGGATACTCCCCTATAAATCAACCTCAGGATTTACAAATCCCGGGAGGGGAACAAAATTCATTGTACAAAAGTACAATTTTGAATGAAAAGAATGAATTTTGTTCCACTATTGCACTAGGGTAGGTTTGGGGGCGGTCAACCTCTTTTTAGGTTAGTTAGACATTGAATATGTCTTGTGACGTCTTAAGATGGACGGGAGCAGCTGATCGAGGTTCAGGCTTGCGACATTTTTAGGTACAGTCATTTGAATCCCTCATTCGTTGCTACTTCTCATGAAATTCCATATCTTTGCCATTGCACTTGTATCACAGTTAGATATATCCGTGTGTATGAAAAAATCAAATATTTTAAAACGTTAAATGGTGAATTAGAACAAAAATGCTTTGACATTTGAATTGAGCATAGTGAGGCGAGTTCATTGCAAGTTATTTGTACCACTGCCCTTAAAGTCGTCTGCCATGTGGCGTTAATGTACTCCTTGATCGATCGCTGACCATTGAATTCTTCAGAATGTCAAAAAACAAACTTTGGCTGCCCTTTCTCAATGATGTTAGTGCAAATCTTGTCATCGTGTCAAGCTACAGGGAAGTAGAGTTGAATTCAGAGCAATAGCCTTCCATCTTAGTTATGCTCAAAGGTTATACCAGATGGAAGGTTTTGATTCAGAGAAATTACAATGGCAGTTTTCATTTTGGTGAATGTGAATGCAGATGCACCAAGCACTTTTTAGAAAAATGATTGAAATGAAAGACATGTCTGAATTTGGTGTATGTGGAACAATGGTTGTGATGGATATCGTTAATTGGCCCTTCCCAATTATTGAATCCATCGCCATGGGAAATCAATCAGACGCCTTCAAGCGTTTGGGTCATCTTCTGAGTGTGGCCGGCATTACAGCATTCAGCTCAATGGAAGGGGCACATATACCATTCCATCACCTCACATGTTAGCTTGAGCGTGGTTACGACGAATGGCCTTTTTATTATTATCAGTCCTGTCACTCCCACTCTCTTGCATTTCCCCCAAGGCTTAATGTCACCAGTTACGCCATCAATTTATTAGTTGTCATACACTGTCCTACTTAATGCGAGCCCCCCCCCCCCTTCCCCCCCTCCCCCTGTGAATGAAAGTGGCTGGCTTCACTGCATTCAGCTCAATGGAAGGGGCAACTATACCATTCCATCACCTCACGTGGTTCTTCATGGAAATAGTCATGGAAAATTGTATAGAGATGAGTCTGGTTGCTTGTGTCCAAATCCTGAAAATAACCCACAGTGAAATGCTTCCCTAAACTCACGAGGGAAAAGAAAGTTGCCAACATGATAAAATAATATAAAAATGCTATATATGCAGATTTCAATGAACTTCCAGTTTTGTTGTTGTCCCCAAACTTTATGGTATCCTATTTTATGACGTGCAATGCAAGTGTACGTTTTTCTTTCAACTATTATGCTGCTGTGGGATACCTACTTATTTATTACTACTCGTGTGCTTTGTGCTTTACTTGGGTAGTTTTACAAGCTAGATTGAGGCGATCCCTTGTTGGATTGGTTTTTTGAAACACCACGACCAATTTCTAGCTACGGTCTTCTACTGGAACAATAGGTGGCATGGTTGTTTTTCCAATCTTTCTTCAAAAATGATTTACAATTAATTTATTTTGTAAATAAAAGTCTCGTTTCAAGATCAAGTACCTGGTATTTGTAAAACTTTGAATTCAATTCGTAATTTACTTGATATTCATTGTAGCGTATGCCATATTCCTACTCTATCATACAGGACAAGCCTGGTTTTTATGAACAAAGGCATTCAATGAATAAAGGCATCCAGTAGCTGGATCAGTCCTCCTTCCTCAACTCTATAATACCCCTGCCTTTTAAGAAATAACGTTCAATTTGGAAAAATCTCGTGCAAACTGTGGTTATATAGTTCTTCAATCAACTAATTATCGTGGTGCTAACCTTTAGAACCTACACGTGCCTTCAATGGACCTCCTCACCTTGAATCAATGTTAATTTTCAAGGAATCCTATTAGTTACTAGAAATCAATTTCTACCAGGGTTTTCAGTGTTTTGATACATTATTCTTCAATTTGGATATAAATATCACAGATTGGTTAGTTTCTTGATTGGGTGCTCCACGTAGTGAGTTAGTGCTCGCTGTTTCCACTGCCTGGACCCATCCAAGTTGGCCCAGCCTTTCTCTTATAAGGGGTTCGTCTTTTCCATAAGCCATTTGTACAATATGTGCAGCCGCTGTTTGATCATTTCATCACCAACCAGTTTTCTGACGTCGTTGTGGTAATTATTCACCCAATCTATCTGCAATTATATAGATATTTATAATATCATTTATCTGTATCTTCTAAAAACAAAAACTTAGTGTAGTTTTTACTCAGAAATGGTTGTTAGGATGTCAAATTAGTTTGTAATTATCTGATGTAATGGCACAAACCTGGCTTTGATCCATGGAATCTCTATTAATGAGTTTTGCTTCGTAGGGCACTAGCGTCAAAGGAGAAAACGTCAGTAACCGGTCTCGATTCTCTTCATTCTGCAAAAGTAATTTGTTCTGCTGTTATTTCAAGGGTATTATTGCTTCCTAATTTACCTATAGCGGAAGCTTTGTTTTGACTTTAGGGAGATGGATCTTCTTCTCCAAAATGTCTGCTCTCAGTTTTGGTTTTAGTCCATTTGAAGCAACTTTTTCTTACTGTCGTTCTAACTTCGTATTCGCAGATTCTTGTAACAAGCCTGATTCCTATAGTTTTCATCCGTTTTTTCATGCAATTTTAACGAATTATACAGGTTAGAAAGTAGGTGGTTCCCTATGAGTCACATTGGTCACAAATTCATCTCTCTGCGCATGCGCAAACGCAAAATCCACCAAGCTTAGTTTTTTGAGGTTCTAATGGTTCGAGTGCGTTAAAATGTTCAAGGTAGTTCCGGGAGAACGGTCTAATAATCTCATATCCATTGCAACATGATCCTATAATCATTCTATCCTCTACAAAATCATGCAAGCATGACGTGCAATACATGCCAACTAATCTTTTGAAGGCTGTGATGTCTACAAAAACGTATTCCTCGGCGTTTCCGTCCCTTGAATCGTTGCAACAAGCTTATACTTCATATCTTTCGAGTTATATACGAGGTCTGTCAATTATATTCCCAGAAAAGTGCTCGGACGGTCCGGAATATACATAAATTCTTAAAATTAAGTTATAATCCTTCGCAGTAGTCTCCCTCTAGCTCGATGCACCGGCGCCACTGTTGGATCCACGATTGGAAGCACCCCCTGAAGACAGGTCGCTCAGCACCCGTGTCCAGGACACTTTGCACCTCCTCTACGCCGTCGTATCGGTTGCCCTTGAGGTTGGACTTCAATTGTGGAAAGAGATGAAAGTCGCAGGGGGCCAGGTTCGGGCTGTAGGGGGGGTGCGGAAGCGTTGGAATGCCGTTTTTTGGTTAAAAAAATCGCGAACTGCGAATGAGGAGTGGGCTGGAGCGTTGTCGTGATGCAGCACCCATCTTCTTCTTCGTGTAGCATCTGTCGAATGGTTTCCTTGTTGATACCCAACTCGTCTTCCAACATTCTGAAGCTTACCCGACGGTCTCCGAGCACACGCACGCAGGCGACCGTCGTTTTGTGCCGTTCGAGAGGTGAAGGGAGCTCCCTCACGTGGATCGTCCTCCACCGACTCCCTGCCTTCCCTGAACCGCTTAGCCCACTCGTAAACAGCTGTTTTTTCAGGCAATCATCCTTGTACACGTCGGTTAACTTTGTCATAATTTCCGCGGAACTCACACCACGTTTGACCAAAAATTTGACCACTACTCTTTGCTCAGTTTTTTTTTTATCACACATTTCCGCGACAAGGGGTCTAAAGACGCCGATGATCAAAGTACTGTAAAACACGAACTGAACAACCGATCGAGACGAAACTTGCACAGGCTGACGCAGAAATGAATCCTCTTTCGAATGACACCAACGCGAACGCCTTAGCATAACGAGAGCCGCAGTGTTTGCCACTTTCCGGGAATTAAATTGACAGACCTCGTATGTTATCTAGATGAGGAAGTATGTGCCACACCCAACTTTGCAAACTTTTTTTTAAGGGCCTTCTAACTAATTTCAAATAGTCAATTGATTGAATGAATGAATTATAAAAACCTGAGGATATAGGACATGTATTTATCGTTTGGATAAAGTACACTGTCTCGGGTGGGTAAATAAACTTATTTATTCCATTCAGATACGACAACATGAAATCTTTGTTAAACCCTCAACGCTTTCAATTTTCATAAAAATTCAAGTGAATAAATTTTGTTAGAATGGGTAATATTCAAAAATTGTCGTTCTATCTCACCCAGTTAACGAAAGTCGTGTTGGGTACAGGGTGGATTCGGATAAATTTTTGAGTGGAATTTGGGCGAAAATCAAAAAGAACACCTTCGAGCAAAAATTTTCATTCCGATCCAAACCACAAATTTGACTTTTTAAAGTTTAAAAAAGTGCCAGTCATTTTGCCTAATCATATGAGCACTTTTTAAAGCGCAACATGTGAAAACAATTGCATTAATCTTTAAAAATGTACATTTGTACAAATATTTTAATAAATTCATAGACGTTTTTCTGAATAATTTTGCTCATAATTTATACTTTCTATGAGCTATATTCTGCTAAAAGGTATATTTAACTATTTTTTAACAGTTTAATGCATTTTTTTTTCACATCCTTTGATTGATTTAGTGCTCTCGAAAAGACTTATTGCTTTATTTTGCTCTCTTAACAAAAGTTAAATCCAGATTTTTAGAATACCTCAAAATGGATTTTCATTAAGACAATTTTGGAAAAATTATATTTTAAATGTTTAGAGTTAGAGTAGATAGCTTCAGTTTTGTACAAAATTCCATTAAAACACGTTTTTTGCCGTATAACTCCATATTTTACTCCTTTATCCCCTCTAAATTTAATTTTGGACCACATTTTTTAAATCTTCGAGGAATTCAACTTCTTTGAAATATTAAATTTCCTAAAAGGGCTGTGGTTTTACAATACTCACTTGTACAGCTGCTGGCACAACGACCACCAGATTTTCCAACCTCATCCCAAAATCGTCTCGCTTGTAATATCCTGGTTCTGAAACCGGTACAACGATATTAGGTTGTTATTATTCCACAAGATCAGTAGAATGATTTTCTCTAGAATTGAAAGTTCTCTGACCTTGCGACCCGATGAAGTTCTGGAAGAATGTTCCGTTGTAATCTGGAAGTAAAAGTGTTGATATATTTAATAATTTGTTGAGAAATTAACGTCAATTTGTAATTGGGCAGTAGGCTAAATAAGAGAATACGTCAAAATTCTGATTTGTTTTGATCCATTCATTGGTGATTGATGGGAAATGATTATTTCATGACCTGATGACTGCTATTTGTGATGCACCCATCCCAAATTCTTGGATTTTATTCATTATTATTATTATTATTATTATTATTTATCATTAGGTCTTTAGGTTGTATCAAAGTTCAATAATGGAATTGCCTATTTTCATGATTTTTGGATTCAGAGCTATTTGGTAACATGGTTAGAGGTCACTGCTTCCTCAAAGTGGTGTCCTCGACGTGATCTGGAAGTTCCTATTCCAAATTTACCGTGACACCAAATTTATATCTGGTAGCGAACGATATACAAGTGCTAGAAGCTCCACAAATCGGACAGGTTTCTTATCATGGCCCCACTGTTCTAGAGAGTCACCCCTCGTGGTCCATTTCCAGTGACTAGCTTGCCCTGGAGAGTGATATCATTCTCAATCTTACTCCTCAAGATTTGAACGGCACCCTACGCCAACGGCTGGTGTGTAATTTACTGATTCAGCTACTCAGGGAAATGCGTGATCGAACCTTAAGTTTCAACGATTACCGGCAAATAGTTCGAGAAATTGTCTGAAAAGTTATTTAAGCCTTATTAATTCTATTCATACGTCAGAACCTGAAATACGAATCAGTTCAACAAGAAGAATGCAACCGAACATTTGTCATCAAAACTGATCGAAATATTGCAGAGGCAAGGCATAATCAAATCTCTGCATAGTCTGTGGCATGAGTTTTGGTTGAATCAATCGTTTTGCTGTTCCACTTCTAATTACTAACAAGAGTCTACAATTCTTCCATGTTCTGGAAAGTTGACCCGCATCTGGAACGCTGACGAATCCAGTCAACTGCTTTTCATCCAGGACCCAATGGCACAGTTGAGCATAGCCATCAACAATTTAAGGCCACAATCAGATGCCATACTACGATATGCTCGACAGATTTGGTACCACTCATCTTTCTCAGTCTCTTAATCGTCAATCAATGAAGATTTGCACCGGCTGATATGGTTCACAGGACAACCCTTCATCTACTCAGGCAGATCTTGGACCCACCTCCAAAATTACCTGAAGAATCCAACATCCCTAGTACGGGGTCTAGCCAAATCCATGGAGCTGCTCTGAGCAACCCTGTTGCAATGCATCCTATAAAAAGTATATATGCTAGTCAACAGAGATTTGGTAATTTGCTCCAACGTCTTGGTGCAACATGACCGTAGGAGCATCTTATGGTGGGCCATACCCTGTGCTCTCCCATACTGATAGGTTTTTCGACTCCCCATCAAGGAAAAAGAATCAGCGTTTTGACTGACGTTTAACCAACTAAAATTATAATTTCTCATGTATATGCAGCGCTTTGGTTCCATTCATTAAGTAATAATATTTGTGGAGTACATGTTTCATGTTGCAAAGTGGGTTGATAGGGGTAGGCTCATGTTGTATTTAGACATGTGCTTATCTATAATATTCCATGTTGGATACCTACCTTCATGAACCTCTAGGAAAACGCCAGTTCCGTGAGTGGTTCCATGGCCGAAAGTGAGGCCGAGTTTTAGGAGAGGTCTCCGCACAACGAAGTCAAATACTTTGGACGTGGATCCCTGTGGAAACACTGTAGTCGCTAAGTCAGCTACTCCTGTTACAACCGAACTCTTGCAGCTTAGATTTACGCAGTTACATACTCAACTCTTACTTATACCTATCAATCAAAGTTTCCAGGAATTGTGAGGGTTACTCTTTATAATGTACTCTATAAACGTCAA
The DNA here is from genome assembly GCA_031894815.1 of Creontiades dilutus. Classification (NCBI taxonomy): domain Eukaryota; kingdom Metazoa; phylum Arthropoda; class Insecta; order Hemiptera; family Miridae; genus Creontiades; species Creontiades dilutus. The sequence continues at coordinate 270,600 of JAVIWC010005560.1, read as the reverse complement.
TGACATCAATCAGTAATGCTGGGCAGATAATATAGAATAATAGATTACTTCCACTATTGGCACAATTTTGCTTCCTGCTGTATGTTCACAACATTGCTTGAATATTGCAATAATTGTTTGTTTCAAGAGCGTAATTTTATCAGGGCTGAAAAGTTACCTTGAAGGAGGGCTGTGTACACTTTTTTCTGAAGATGCGTGGGCTTTCCAAAATGCCAAACTCTCGTTGTATCGATCGTCCCATCTGCAATCACAATCGCTGTCTAAGCAAATTCATGATATATAATTACAAAATAGCCAATAAATGGAAATTCATGGTAAAAGAAAAGGATAAACTAGTGGAAACTACTTCCCAAATGGACGAGTCCTTGTTAGGTGATGAAGATTTCCATCCAGTTTCAGTATACTGCCACCATGGTTGTTTTGAATCCCCCGCAGATAGAGATGTAACACAAATAAGTGTAATTTTGCAGGAGCCTCCACAGTGAGGCACAGTCACTGCTCAGCATTATGGGCAACCCTCGGTGCGTTTGGGAAATCAAAGCTATGGGATTTTCAGGAGGAGAACTTGCAACACTGTCCTCACCACTCAGTGGGAAAGACTGCATTTGCAGAGAACAGGGGTAGTCGACTCGCCAACATGTCCTCTCTGCATTCTGAGAGAAATGGACGCCCGCCATATCATGGAGTGCCCTGCACTGGATGAGATTGGCGGATCAACACTGGAGGAACCGGCGTGTGAAATGTACTGGGCAGCAACGGGCGTAGGATAAAAAAAAACGTAGTGGGAAGGATTGAGAGAGTCATGGAGGACAAGCAGATTGAACTAAGAATCTTCTTTGATATCGAAGATGCCTTCAGCAACATCTCTTTTAACTACTTGATGGAAAGATATGGGTTCTGCAAAACTATGGGTGTGGGGCAAAACAAATGGGTGTGCAGCACATTAGTGAAGCGCACAGTGAGGGGACAATGTTTGAGAAGACTGCCTTGTCGACTACCGGCGGATGTTTGCAGGAAAGGGTTCCCTCCCTACTGTTATGGTACCTGGTAGTGGACAGTCTGATCTCTACATTTAATGGAGGAGTATATTACTGTCATGAGTATGCTGATGACTTAGTCATCTTCTTACACAACAGACATCAGAGCATAATGCAGGAGGTACTCTTGGAATCGTGGAAAAATGGTGTGGTAAAGAGGGACTACGGGTTAACCCTAGGAAGATTACAGTAGTACACTTCACCAGGAAACGCAATTGAGTGGATTCTAGGGATGTTTGAGGAGGGAAGCCGCAATATGGGCTTGATCCTGATTGTCTGAGAAGCAGCATCTTTGCTGTTTACTGGCACTGTGGTAACTCCCGTCATATTTTCTAAGTTGAGAAAACGCTGACAATTGAAAGACCCCATTACAATAATCTTATTGTAAGTAATTGAGTCAAATGAGTGTGGATTGCTTTAAACGCTGGAATGATATAAATTCTGGTTTATCACAGGTTAGTTGGGTATTCATTTCGAACTAATTTTTCGGTAGAGGGTACTTGAGGAGATACAATAAAAACCCACTTCTGGAATCTGAATAAAGTGCGTATGGAGGGCAAAACGTTCTCTGCCAAGGAATACAGAATGACAGACACGTCTTATATTCATTTGAAATGTAGGTGAAGGCATGGGCCAGTGGCCGTGAGCCATTCCCACCCTTTCCTAACCATTTTGAGATGTCCCTGACCATATTTTCTAATATTTATCTAATCCAAATAGCATACTGCCCCCGAACCAATGTTGAATACCCTGATGCAGGCGTCAGTGTTGAATAAAACATTGCAATCTCTCAGAAATAAATCTAGAATGCGACCGATATTGAGCGGGGGAGTTAATAACTGTTCCCAAAAATGTATCAGCAGATGTTATTTCTTGTAACTTTGGATGACTTGCGACTTTTACGATGGGTATCTAGACTGCTGGATGGCAGAGGTTACCACTGTGTTGAGACAAAGGCATAAATAGCACGCAAGTTATTCACTTGAGTGGGGTACCCCTGTCCCCACTATGAATGATGGGCTACCCTGCTCCTTGATGGGTTAAGGTTCCTGATTGGCTGAACAGATGGTGCCATGCGAAATTGTTCTGAAGTCAGTGGGTATTTGGTAGGAATCTAATGAAAAACACGAGTACAGTAAATGAACTAAATACAGATGAATTGAATGCGAATACAGGAACACAAAAGTTGAATGTCAAACCGGAATTTATATTGTTGATACTTGTCTTGATCATTACAAAGCAAACAGCAAAAAATCAGGTGTACTTGGTAATACCAAGTCGTTTACCTCTCTACGTATCAACCTTTAGAAGAACTTCCTGCAGCTTAGGCTTAGGGAACCCCTGATACTCTGGTGGGAACAGGCCAAACACCAACTCTTGACATCGCTGATATATTTCCCCAAAGTTTAACAAATCCAAAATGAATTGACTGTTACTCACTTTCAAATGAAAATCATTTCATATGCTTGTGGGGATAGTAGGGATAAACGACACAATGTGTAGAGCGTTGAAGGAAAACGTCTGTATTCGAATAGCTCTGGTACACAACTGTTTGGGCTGCACTCCCTTCACCGGCTCCCTAGCGTACGGTTGAAGAACTAACTAGTCTTTAGGCGCCATTTGCAAATATGAAGGTAGGTAAGTAGTTAGGTTTATCGAGCATTTCCCGACATACTAATGCATAGTGGAGAATCAGAATTAATGAAAATAAATCGGTACACGTCGACTTCACTAACAAAAAAATTGACTATGTACCGGTTTATCTAAATAGCAAGGTTATTCCGTATGCTAACGAAGCTAAATACCTCGGTATGACGCTCGATGCCAGGCTCAGGTGGAGAGCCCATGTTAAGAAAAAGAAGGGAGAACTCCTACTCAAATTCAGGAAAATGTACTGGCTAATGGGGAGACGGTCGAAGCTGTCGATCCAGAATAAGCTAACCCTGTACAACCAGGTCCTGAAACCGGTTTGGACCTATGGAGCCCAGCTGTGGGGCTGTACAGCTCAATCAAATCGAGATATCATCCAACGTTTTCAAAATAATGTGCTACGAACTGTTGTGAATGCACCATGGTACTTTCGAAATGCACGTCTCCATCATGAACTTCAGGTCGAAACAGTTAGCGAGGCAATAAAGCGACAAGCTGTGAGTCATCTCCAACGGCTAAGATATCACGTCAACGAGGAAGCTGTCCATCTCCTTGACACAAGTGACGTCACCAGAAGACTAAAGCGTACCAAACCACTTGATCTTGCCTATTTGTGAAGCAGTTGAGTGGAAGAACCATCAGTCAGAAAGGACAAAACTCAGTGATGTATCTTAGTTTTGTATACTTATCCCTATTTTCAATATACTATTGTTAATAAGTTACTACTTGGTACAACAAAATTTCAAAAAAAAAAAAAAGCTAATAAATGCTAATGCTGCAGGGTCGAGACGAGGGATGAAGTATGATTTACATCTGCGGTAAGGAGTTCAAGAGGGAGAAATTCCTGATATCAGAGGATAACCTTGTCCTAACCCTGTCCCTTGGTTCAGTTACGCTTCGAAGTGTAGCCCCTGCCTCAAAAAGCTGTCCCTGGAAGCACCCCTGATTCTAGATAACACCTCTTCAGTATTAATACCTTATTTTGAGGAGTTCCTGTGGATTGCTCTGCCACTTTTCAATTCTTAAAAGGTTGAATATAGACGGATTATCAACCTCACCTAAATACTGCCCTCCACTGTCAAGAGTCATAGGAGCTGAAGTGGTTATGTTGACGTTGGTTGCAGCCGACGGTATGTAATGGGGTAACGCTGAGTTCTTTCCAAAAGCCACAATACTAGGGAAACTCTCACCCATGTTGTGCTCCTGCTGACTTCGATAAAAAGCCAATACTTCCGAAACCTAGAAAGCAACGCTCTCTTATCAGCATCAAGGCGAATATCCATTCATCATAATAACATCAAATGTATGCTATACATGTCATTAATAATCGAATTACATCAATATTTTGTGGAGGCATCTGTCAAACGCCACCTAAAAATTGTCAAAAAGGAGCTTACTTTGAGTTCATCCCAATGAATGTTGTTCGGTACCTCCCGTTCCATTTGGTAATAAAGTTTACACAAGGCGATCGCATCTTTTATGTGCGCCTTTCTGGAAGACCTCACTTCTACTTCATTTTTTAGAGCTTTCATATCCGCTAGCGGCGACTTCTTGAAAATTAGTTTATCTGCCGGCACCTGGAATGTGAATGTCTTCATTGAAAGAAGGATAAGCATACACCTATCAACCTGTCCCTAATTTAGGTAAAAAATATAATATTAAAAACGCTGCAAATTCTTTCACTGGGGTTTATTATTCAATTGGCTTGCGTTCATGATTTGAATTTTTACTAAGCTTGGGAGTGTCCCTGTTTCACAGGTGACTGAGCGATTATCGAATTTCAGGAGATATGCATAGAGCACGTAAATCTGTTCTCAATCAAAATACCTATTTGGATTGATCAGTTGATCATATTAGTGTGCATCCTGAAATTCAATAATCGCTCTATCACCTGTGAAACACGCACACTCCAAAGCTTAGTAAAATTCAAATCATGAACGCAAGCCACCCCAGTGAAAGAATTTGGATTTATCAGAATATCAGTTATTCATTTTAGACCATATTTGTATGTGTGCCTCCTTATATTAAATAAATTCGGGGTTTATTATTCAATTGGCTTCTATCATTTCAATTTCTGTATTCAAACATGCACAGGTGAAAGATTAGTTGAATTCAAACCATCAACGCAGGAATATCAAAACAAATATCGAAAAACGCAAATCTTGGCCGCATTAATCATGCCATAAATCGGGAATGGTTTGACCTACAGACCTGGGAAGGGCTCATTCGATTCCTCATGGAAAGTTCTACAAAACAACCATCACCTGGCCATTTTTTGAGGTTTTTAGGGATTCAAAACAAAACCCTCACTTCAATTTGAGTTAGAAAGCCAGTGAAAGAATTTGCAGCGTTTTTTATGGCTTTATCAGAATTCTTCAAACCGTGTATCGGCTACAAAGCCTTTTAGGAGTTCACTCCAGTATCCACATTACTACATCACTAAATCACTAGGTTACTGATATCAACACAAAAACAATAATAAACCAAAATAACGCAAATGTTGGCACCATAAATCGGGCCATACATCGAGAATGGTTTGAGCTACGGACCTGGGGAAGGGCTCATTCGATTCCTCATGGAAAGTTCTTCAAAAAAAGTCCAAATTTAGGCCGCCTTGACTTTTTTTGAGGTTTTTAGGGATTTTACAAAACTTTGACAAACCTTAAAGGGCACTTTAAATTAAGTGAGAGTGCTGGCTAAAGAATTGGGGCGTTGTCGGACCAATATTGATTTTTTCCTGGAAATTTCTGATTTTTTGCTCCTGCCGTTTGAGAGAAATCGTGCGTACGGCGTACGGACGGAAAATTTTTTATTGCAGATTTGGATTCTACACCCTTTGAAAGTAAACCATGAAATTCTCAGGGGGGGTTACATTTTTTTTTTTCAATTAAGATTACAATGGTTTATTATTGAATAATAAACCAAAAATTGGGCGTACATTAAGATATTTTAGAGGGCCCTTAAAGTACGAAGAAAACAAGTTAGTATGAAATGATAAAGTTTAAATAATAATATGAAGACAAAGTCATCCTTTTGCAGGACCACCACAAAATTGAGTTGAGTAAGTATCAGTCACTAAATCTTGTAACAAAATTTCGAAACAGCTCAAAGCCCTAGAAGCTAATTTCTTTTCAAATCAACCTGCTAGGCTGAAATATTGAGGCTTACTTTGGAATATATCAGGTAATTAGCATTTTCAGGGACGAAAACCTGTCGATGTTTGCTCACTTTCCTTTCCCAATCACTCCAAAAGTTTTCGTACGGGACGACTCTGTTGGCAAAGATAGTTCAAATCAAATAATTTCATCACGTGCTCAAAGTAAAGATACGTTTCAAGGCGATTATAGTTAAAGATAATAGTTTGATGAAGTGCATAATGGTGTATCTACCTAATATACTACAAAACCCAAAGATTATTCACAAAATGATTGCGTCCGAGTTAACCTGTAGGTGGTGGAAGCACCGTTTTCGCTTTAGGAAGATGATTCAATTTTGTTCTTCAAAATCAAATTGTATATTCGAAATTTCAGTTTTCGACTATTCTGAACACCTTTCGTTTCGTGTCTGTCTGCCGCGTGTAACACGACTAATTTTTTCGGTTTTCAACCGATTTTGATGAATTATTCAGAGAATGTACGGGGCTTAGCCAGTAGATAGTCCCCTATGCAATTAATCGCTCGCAAGTCAATATAAAAGTATGCTAAAAATGTAATCATAATCTTCTCTAGTCAATTAAGATGTTCTCAGCATAATTTTCTCTAGTTCTATTGGCCCGATCTCGCTAAAATTCGAGGGTTAGTTGGGGAACAAGTCTGACGATCTCATGTGAATTTCAACACAATCTTATCGTTATTAGCTGCCGTGCGAAAGTGAAATCTTTGCAGCAACCCTAATTTTGACTGTTTTAATCCGATTTCGATGAAATTATCAGGGAGTATGGGTGTTAGGCTGTGGGTAGATTGTCCCCTATGAATGTGACCGCTCAAAAATCTACGATCTTCGTAAAATTAGGAGGATAGGTGGGGAAAGTCGATTTGATCATCTCATATTAATTTCAACTCGATTGTACCGTGGAATTGGCCCAACAGAACCGCAATACAAGTCGAATCGCCCATTTGAAGGCGTTGGTACCTTCGGAAACAGGACCCAAGGATTTCTTGTCTGAAAATCGTTGTAACAAGCGTAAATTCGGTATGTTTCAAGATTTAGAATTTACACGATAATTGGCAACTTGTTATTCGTCTATAAATTCATGTTTTGGTAGGAGGGAACTGTTGCCACACCCAATTTGGTAGACTTTACTATTCTGCTTCTATTTTCAAACTGATGTTATTAAACCATGTGTTGACAGTCACAGTATGACGACAAATTTAGATGTTGCAAATTCCCTATACTGATACATTTCAAATAATCCTTTGCAATCATTTTGTGGGTGATTCCAATTCAGAATTCAATTCCAAGATTCAAGGGCAGAACGTGCCTTACTAGGTACGCCTGGTTTTGTCAAAATGTTAAAACGTCTGCCAAGTGGGTGTGGCACATAGCTTCCTCGTATCCATAACATGACTGTATAGATCATTGACAATTATTATTGACTAAAGAACTTCGTTCAATTAGGCGAAGTAAATATTGAATTAGGGTAAATTTATTGTTATGCAGGAGCATAACTTGAGAAAATAAAGTGATAAATTGACATTATAGCATTTCGAAAAATAAAATATATGCATCGTTCAATGATGGTTCAATATGGTTTGATCCAAGCTCGAGGCTAAAACTTTATTTTCTCTTTACTACTCACGAGGACCATCTTTACATCAGTTCGAACAATCCCTGAAAATTTCATCGAAATCGGTCAAGAACTCCTGGTGCTATGCTTGTGGCAAGGATTTCACGTTTGCGCATGCGCAGAGGCTACTATTGATCCGGGGGTCATGAAACTCATAGGGGGCCATCTACACATCAAACCGAACAATCCCTGAAAATTTCATCGAAATTGGTCAAGAACTCCCAGAGTTATGCGCGTAACAAGGATTTCACGTTTGCGCATGCGCAGAGGCTACTATTGATCCGGCGGTCATGAAACCTATAGGGGACCATCTACACCCCAACCCGCACAATCCCTGAAAATTTCATCAAAATCGGACTATAACTTCGTGTAGTTTTGCCCGTAACAAGGATTTGCTGACAGACAGACAGACACGGAACCAAAATTGTTCAGAAAGGTCTAAAACGCAAAATGCGAGTGGAGACAAAAAAATTTTCACATTCCGAAAGTGAAAACAATGCTTCCGCTACCTTGGTAGACTCGGAAGCAAAATTAGCCTTACCCAACTTCTGCTCCCGGTTTCTTAAGGTGTTCTACAACTTCTGGAGGGACCTTTCTTGTGTCCGTGTAGAGTGTGGCGGTGTGGTTGGTGACGATGACGTACGAAATGAAAGTAGGCGTGTGCTCGCCGTCGTAGCCGCGCAAATTGAGGAGCCACGCGATCTCGTCGAGCTTGGACGCCACGAACACGTTCGCATGCAACTCCGACATTTTTCTCCTCAAGCGCCGCAGTTTGCTTTCATAGGGTTCCCCTGTGAAACATGGGCATTTTTAGCGTGGGACATGCTTCACAAAATCTCATGAATACACCGAAAATGTTCTGCAAGATTCCTGATTTTGACCACAGTGGGGAAGGAAAAACAAACATGTGATTAACAAAGGAATAAAGGTGCTCACGAACGAAAACATAAATAAGATTTGGCAGAATGCTATCATTCCGACTCTGATGGAACTAATTTAGTCAACGGGTACTGACCTACGCTAGATGGGAAATAATTACGAAAATTGGTTATGTTACTGAGGTAGATTAAAGCACCCAAAGAATGGGTGGATCTTCTAGAATGGGCAGGAGGATCTCACCAGTTCCGCCTCATACCCTCTTTAAGAGCTCAAACGGGCTTAGGAATACCTTGGAATTCCACATCACTCATTAACTTCGTCTTACCGTCACAATGGGATTACACACAATCATTAACATCACTTCCACAATCCATTAAGAACCTTGGTTAAGTTACTGAGGTAGATTAAAACACCCACAAATGGGCAGATCTCCCTGAGATGGACATTGGTGAAGCTCATCAGTTCCGCCTCAAACCCTCTTTATGGGCTCGGGAATACCTTGGAATTCAAAATCACTCATTAACTTCGTCTTACCGTCACAATGGGATTACACACAATCCATTAACATCACCTCCATAATCCATTAAGAGCCTTGGTAAAGTTACGGAGGTAGATTGAAACACCCAAAAATGGGCAGATTACCCTAAAATGGAGGGGGAAGCTCACCATTTCCTCCTCGAACCCTCTTTATGAGCTCAGACTGGTTGAGGAATACCTTGTAATTCCACACCACCCATTAACTTCATCTTACCGTCACATTGGAATCCCACACAATCCATTAACACCGTGATGCCATCTCCTTGGACTCCACTCTACAAATGCAAGGTCCTCACAGTAGAGGCACGGTGAAAGAGCATTCAAATCCAAAATGATGGACACATTTTTGTTTTGTGGGTTTACATATTTTAACAACATAGTGCATGTTTTTATATCAAAACGCAGATACACTAGCTCTAACAGAGATCCTAATTTGTCCAACTAGTTCTTGTATTACAAGAAGGATTGATGTAGGACACTTTTCCATATTTGAGATGGAGAGTAGCGAGCATCTAGTCCACCAAACTGAACAGAAGCCGATCTATTTGTCCAACTAATCTGTACATTACTATAAGAATTGATGCGCGTTAGGTGGAATCCCAAGGTTCATATTTCCTTCTCGTCCTCTACCAAGGTGGAATACCAAGGAACTGCTAAGCCAGAACCCTCCAGTGAGTGAGCCCCTGATGTGGAATCTCAAGGCGCCCATAAATTCAGCTCCCAAAAATAATATACATTGAAATTCACCCTTATAATCTACATAAGCGGTAGTACCTGCGAATTCAAGAGCATGAACGAATACATCTCCATCTTTATATTTGGGTCGATTCGTCCATATTCGATCAATCAGGTTGTCCTCCAGGTCAATGAAAGTGATGCCGCTGCTACCTGAAAAAGAGTGAGCGGATAGAATCAGGTCAATTATGACCAAATGTGATAAAGCTTGAACTATTAAATGTATCAGGAACCCTGTAGCTAAGTAGGGTAAGTGTCCCGAATGCCACTTAGGCTTAATTCCGCCTACTCGCTTTCTGAAGGGCCTAATGGCGTTTTCTACAGGTTTGAGATGGTAACATCAAGTTCATAGATTGCCTATGTAGAGGCGCTAGGATTTTTGGTCTTGTGGCCCAAAAATGTGTGAATAACGTTGTTGTTTTCTTATGGTCTTCGATCGAACTGTTCTCTCAACTTCATCCAACTGAAACACCTGTTAAGTTACGTTTTTTAATTTTTTTCTCTTGGATCATGTTGAAGCTTGTGATATGGAGATTCAACAGGTGTATTAAATTTAGAGAATAACCGTACCTAGTTGGTTTTATCAAATGATGTGTGTGGAGTTATCACTGTTAGTAATTTCGCCTACAAAACAGATCCTAATTTCGCCTACTAGGCGGGAATAGGGCAGGGAATTCTTCCGAATCACTTTTATCTCAATTCGCAAATGTCTGAGAAGAAAGGGAAGAAGCTTCGTCGAGCTTCATATGAAGCTGAAGATTTAAAGAAAGCGGTGCAACGGAAAGAAATTGGTGCCTCAAAAATTTTCAAAGTTAGACGAACAACGATAAGAGATAACTTGAAATCATACTGAGAAAAGGAAGGATGAGGAGGAGGGGGGGGGGGGTTTGGAAGTGTTGTCATCACCAGCTTACCATACAAAAAAAAGTTGGGCGATTTCAACGATGCGAAATCCCAAAAGGCATCCCAGCAGAAACTTCCCAAAAAGAGAGTTCCAAAAAAAAAAAAAATAATAATAATAAAATAATAACAAATAAATAAAAGCACAAAGAACAACCCATGGAAACGACCGCCATCCTCTTCCAGTCATGAAGATGACATGGTCATCGATGATCCAGATTCCGAAGGAGATGACAACGACGTAGAGTGTTAATTTTGTGGCAAAAAGTTGGGTGAAGACAAAGGAGGGGATCCCTGGATGCAATGCATAAAAAAGTCAAAGAAGTTGTACACCTGTACATATTGCTTAAATTAAGGTATGCAGCTACCCAATAACTTTATTTGGAGGTATTATGTCACCAGTATTGTAATATAAGTTCATTTTAATTATATTCAGCTTTGTACCAAATGAGTTTTAGTTCTTCTCATCCTTAGTATATCGCCCGTTCCTAATTCCGCCTACCAGGCGGTTTTAGGAACACCTGGTGGGCGAAATTGGGACCGCTTTCTTAGGAATCACGATTTTGAGTTTTCTCACTCTATCTAGAATCACTCCTAGCAGGATTTTTAAACAGCAGTTTGGGCTACAGGGATTAATGACAGGACCCCACTGGTAATATCAGGCATTTTTTTGATCAGTTTAACCTGAAAACAGAGCTGCTATAAGGAAAAGCAGTTATGGTAGGCGGAATTTGGGACACCTACCCTGATATTAAAATCATGACTATTATTTTATTTTGTGGTAAAGTTTAATTTTGCCTAGGTATTTTCTATATTTTCATAATGAACCTTTGGAATTGACCAGGAAGATGGTTGTTAACCCCTGTAAAAATTCATTGGCTTACGAATCCGAAACTGTCTTACTCAATTTCGAGAAGTAATCTTTGAATTTGTTGGCCAACATCTTTTTAGGATCCACTGCAGCCGAATCGCCCTCTTTCAGATTCTTGGAGAGCCACTCTTCAATCGAAGACGACTGTAACAGAGTCAGTAAACATCGAGAACGAATTAGTTTTGACAACTGAATAGACCAACGGTTGGTTTCTAACCAAACAGATATGTTCTGCAAGAACTGGTACGAGTATGTTCCAATTTCTACAATGTTTGATGCAAATAAGATAGTAAAGAGAATAATTCGGAATAAGACTACAGGAAGCAGTAATTTACACAATACAAGAGAAAATTATTCGCCTTCTTCCCAGACTTTTCGGCAGCTTTCGACATAATTGTTCACATTGCTACATATCAAAAACTGCATTGAAGGAGTCTGCACAATGCTGCGGCCTCGGAAGTATGGTTGGGTGACAGATTATCTCATTGTTTCGAGCTAGTGTGGGCTTAAACAAGGTTGTATTTTAAGCCCACAATTGCATTCCCTCTTCATCAGGTTAACGATGCTCCAATCACTGTTACGGTGGCCTTGTCTATTAGCTCTCTTAAGTTTGCTGACGATTCGATTTTGATTTTTGATTCGATTAATTTTCACATCCTTTTTTTTTCAGTGATTCAGGCATTTTACTGATGTGGCTGGAAAATTATCATTATATACCGCATCTATTCCAAAACAAAAACAAAGAAGTTAGTTCGATATATCTACTCGTAGAATCGGCTGAGAAAAGTATTCCTACTAGTTCAAAAACGTAGTTTTGAGAAACAAGCGAAAACACATGCGCGGTTTTTCATTTTTTGATTTAGTAAAGACTGCTAATTCTCTATTTTATCAACTCTGTCGAATAGTAGCATCTGAAACCATCTTTTGAAATGAAAACCCATTTCCAGCCTCGGAAAATTCACTTACGTTTTCGGAAGGCATAAGTGTCCAAGATGGTGACATTTCATTGAGAGCTTGGAGGTAGTAGCGAGAGTCGGTCCAGAGGAGAGCTTCCGTCATCGTGACGACCGCATCACCCGTCGATCCCGTGAACCCAGAGATGAATTCTCGCCTCTTGTCCGGCGCTGGTACGAATTCTGTCTAAACACAAAATAAAAGTACATAAAAGTAATAACTAATCGTATATGGGCCATTCTTGGAAAAATCTTGGAATTATATTTTCATTATGTTTGCTCGTTTATGGAACCATCTTTGAACGTTTTTCTGGTTTATTTTCCGTAATAAACCTTTGTAATTGGATACGAAAAAACAACTAATTTTTTCTTAGCCCCGCTGCAAATGATTATATGATTATATAGCCTTTTTTCGGTAATTAACTCAAGAACGTTTCCTTACGCCTCGCCATTAAATTATCCCTTTTTGTCGGTAATTAACTTGAATGGACTCAGAAATGGCGTCTTAATTTGAATGAAGCAAAGTCCACTCACGTGAACTTTACCATTGTTCTTAAACCAGTGAATCATCCCACACACACACACACACACACACATTTAGGAAAAAAGTTGAAATGGGCAAAATCAATTTGAATTTTTGGCATATTATCAAAATCAAATTTTGGCATTGGATTTGAATCTTCGACAAACTCAATTCTACAACAAACTTTTGACATCTCAATTTAATTTGGACTTATGGCATCCAACTATGGGGCTGCACAGCAAAATCTAACATCCAAATGATTCAAACTTTCCAAAAAAGTACTGAGGTGTGCGGTAAACGCCAACTGCATCAAAATGATTCCACCTCCATAAATGATCAATAAAGAGTTTTTTAGCTCGAAGATATGAAAAAAAAAGGCTTCACGCTCAAAATTTGGAAACCATTCACTTCTTGACTACTCCAGAACTATTCGGCATGAAGAGGACCCCCTTTGATGTTGAACGTTTTTCTGGTTTAGTTTTTTTAGCCCCGCTGCAAATGATTAAACGGATGTTTACTATTTCTGTACTAGATAGCCTTTTTTCGGTAATTAACTAATGTACGTATTTCAGAAGTCGTAGGTACTTTATCTAAACTCTTCACACCTTGCAATTACATTCAACATGAAAATACAAAGGTTCATTAATGAATGATAAATACTTGAACGGGCATCAGCCACGCAGTCTAGCTCAGACCTCCCGTTGAACGGGCTCCGCAGCCCGGCTCTCCATTTCGACCGCCTACCTGACCTTAGACGGCCGATTTTCTTTACCCAGAGGTGAGGTTTTTCGAATGGTTCAAATGATAAGAGAACGGATGACCGTACAGCAACCCGAGTGGTCTCATTTGGTTGACGGATCTAATTCCTATCTGAAGCGAACTAAATAACTAGTCCCTCTACACCGGAAGTTTTTGAAATTTCTATTTTTATAATTTTAATCCTTCATTAAAATCCCTAAGTAACACGATTAAGTTGCCAAGATTACCAGCGCATCCCAAATCAATGTTGGATTTTGAGCCAAATTTCCTAAAATTTGGTTCTGTATTTTCAAAGAAAAGCTGCGTACGATGGGCGGATCAATTTTTGAAATCTACGTATCTTGAAACGTAAACCAGGGGTGGGGTGTTTAACAAATTGTTTTCATGGTCTAATATCATTCATTTTTTAAAATAATATACAAAACAAAACGCTGTTCGAAGCTTTTGGAGAAAGTACCTACTGGACTAAAGCTTACGAATTTTGGCACCAAAATCCAATATCGAGCCGGGATGTGCCAGTAATCTTGGCACCTTAATCGATCGACCTTAACGCATTATATTTAAGGATTAAACTATTAAATCGGTCGGAATCCCAAGAAAAATCGATTATGGAGGCGGTTTTTTGTGGGTGATTCCTTCGTAAACGATATAACTAACAGAAATTCATATAAATGGGACTTTTGAGGCATCTAGCGTGGACGAGAGGAGATGTAAGCTCCCAAGTTCTGGATAAAATCAAATCTAAGTAATAATCTAATAAACATGGATCAGCGATTTTCGCTGCTACGGAGCTTTTAATTAATTGTTGGCAAATAACTGCTACCCAAAAGATTGCTACATGGGTCATATCAAAATCGATCACATTTTGGTATCGACGTTTGAAACTTGATCAATTTTCTTGTTTTTAATCAATCACTGCGGTTCTCTCCCAAGTAAACACATTCTTAACCGTACTGCTGATACGCCATTTCGAAAAAAAAAACATTTTTATAGTGCGGACTACGTTTTTGATGATAGATCCAACACTCCATGGGAATCGCCGCTCATCTTTCAATTTAGAGTGGAACCACAAATTAGATAATTTTGTACAGAAAATACTATTTTTCGTTAGATTCCGTAAATACTTGCCAAAATCTCACTGCAAGCATTCTCACTTTGAAACAATTTAAGGGGCTATCGGTTGGATATTGTGGGGAGTGAGGTTGTAGCCTTTCAAGGCCTTTTCAGGCCACAAATCAATTGAAACTGGTTGTACCAAAATGTTGTCAACGAACTTTAATAACTACCTAATTGTCAATCAAGTTTCAATTTATTGAAGTAGGGAGTGCGAGTTGAAAACCCACACTGTTCCAGGGATGGTTTTTCCGGTAAAATGACTGAAAGGTCTAGGCAAAATCCAACCACCAGCGTTGGGACCATCTAGAATAAGGGATGCCAACAAAACAGAAACAACTTCATAAAAACCCTTTCCTGCCAGTTGTGGACTACTTTTCAAAACATTGTAGGGAGCGAAAAAGTGGGTTGAAATAAGGGCTGATTTGATCCAATTTTTTCCTGAGGCTGATATCCATTGTAGATGGTGTGTTCTTTCATAGTGTAAGTGGATATAACAGCCCCAATAAATATTTCGCTGAGTAGTGACGATGGAAGTTGTATACCTCTGGTTAGTGACAACTGTAGGGAGTGAGAAATACGGACTTTGGTATTTTCTCCTGGGTCCTGTAGGTACAACTTTTACATACATTTCCATGGAACATGTACATCCACATAGGAGAAAATTTTAAAACACTTACAAAACTGTATTTAGTTGAGATTTTACGGCAATACTGATCAGTGACATAAATGTGACCGAAATTTTAAAATGACCCACATATAAGGTTAAATTCAGATAATGAACAAACACTCTGTTTAAGAATCTCCGAAAATTCCAAACCCATGTGTTAGAATTAGCAGCGTTTCGGATATAAACCTACCTAGTTATATAAGGAACTACGCTTTTAATATAATCAGGTAGACAAGCACGTCATCTTGGATGTAATAAAGTGAATAATAAACGATTGGATACGAAGACATCAACAGCGAAAATAGTGCGCCCATGTGTTTGATGATAATTCTACACTCCCCTAACGGGGAACTGATAAATATTATATAATGTGTAGTTTCCGAATTCCAACTACGTTTCCAATTTTTTTGTAGGTAGGTAAGAACTTCGATTCGCGGTTAAATCTCTCAACAGTTTCTCGGCCGTTCGAGATTCCTTGTGATGCCTCACCGTCTCTACTAATAACTCCATTAGGAAGATCCGATTTGATAGAGAAGCGTTCATCTGATTGACCTCTTCCAATACTGGACAACGGCTAAGTTTAGTTCTTACTGAGTTATCCATGAGAACTTAAACTAAAACGCCGCAAATTCTTTCACTGGGGTTTATTATTCATTTGGCTTGCGTTCATGATTTGAATTTCTACTTAGCTTTGGAGTGTCCCTGTTTCACAGGTGATAGAGCGATTATTGAATTTCAGGAGATATGCATAGAGCACGTAAATCTGTTCTCAACCAAAATACCTATTTGGATATCAGTTGATCATATTTGTGTGCCTCCTGAAATTCAATAATCGCTCTATCACCTGTGAAACACGCACTCTCCAAAGCTTAGTAGAAATTCAAATCATGAACGCAAGCCAATTGAATAACAAACCCCAGTGAAAGAATTTGCAGCGTTTTTTATGGTTATCAGAATACTTCAACCCGTGTATCGGCTATAAACCCTTTTAGGAGTTCACTCCAGTATCCACGTTCACAACATCACTAGTTTACAGCAATCAAAACAAAAACAATAATAAACCAAAATAACGCAAATTTTGGCACCATAAATCGGGCCATACATCGGGAATGGTTTGAGCTACGGACCTGGGGAAGGGCTCATTCGATTCCTCATGGAAAGTTCTTTAAAAAAGTACAAATTTAGGCCGCCTTGACTTTTTTTTAAGAGTTTTTAGGGATTTTACAAAACTTTGACAACCCTTAAAGGGCACTTTAAATTAAGTGAGAGAGCTGGCTAAAGAATTGGGGCGTTGTCGGACCAATATTGATTTTTCCTGAAAATTTCTGATTTTTTGCTCCTGCCGTTTGGGAGAAATCGTGCGTACGGCGTACGACGGACGGACGGAAAAATTTTTATTGCAGATTTGGATTCTACACCCTTTGAAACGTAAACCATAAAATTTTCAGGGTGAGGTTAAAATTTTTTTTTTTTTTCAAGAGCGATTACAGTGGTTTATTATTGAATAATAAACCAAAATATTGGCACATTACTTCCCTAGATCTTTATCTGCTAATAACGTAATTGTAAGTCTAATGAATTTTACGTTACTATGTTAAAGATTTATTTTCGGGTATCATTATCATTTATGTACAGGATGTTCCAGAATGGATGATCGAAACTTCAGGATCCGATTCCGCAACAAACTGGGCATTCAATACAACATTCTAGAGTCCGAATGATTAAATTAATACAATCCACTTATACATCCCCAACATAGACACTTTGCGATCCTTCCTTAATCAGTTTTCAGTCTTGTCTCTTTTCTGTAATACACAAAATCGTTACACTACCAACCTGCACCGTCGGCATCTTTCGCAAATAAAGTTAGATGTCAGCCTCGAAAAGAGCCGCTACACAAAGGCTCTAACGGGCAGTTGGCAATGGCATTTCTATTCGTTCGAATGAAAGTTGATTTCCGAAGTTAGCGGCGAGAGATCTCTCAACTACGCGAGTCGAATCAAGCGTGGAATACAACTCGTTGTAAGGTAACGTGAGGTAGCATGTAAAAGTTAAAGTTGAACAAATGGGATTTTGAACGGTGGCACGCTCGGTTTTATATTGTGCACGTGGGTAGGCCTTGGTACAACGCAAAACTGGGGCATTCCGCGTTAAAAGTTTAACTCAAAAAATTAATGTACTCCGAAATAAACCAATTGTGAGTATGTTGTGTCCTAATTGAGGTAAAATTTCCCATACAGTTCAAGACATCTGCCCCCGAGTACCTGTTATGGTGGTGATTCGTAACAATCGTTTCTATTTTTACTTTTCTTGTTTTCATCAAATTTTTTGGAGGGTAACAATCATTTGGTGACGATTTCAAGTGCCGGCTGGGGCATTGAGATGGCAAAGTGGATGGTTGAAATTTTAACCACCCTAAAACCGAAATAATGAAGGAATGTGAGATTAAAATCCGAACATTTATACAGGGTGTTACATTTTTTAACGGTCATAGGCCAGGGGAAGATCCTACGGAGAATTTCTGATCGAAAATGCCTCTTAGCAATTTTTGTTTACACCCTTGGAAATGCGGTTTTTTCAATTTTAAGATTTTTGTCGTTTTTTTCGACCTTGCCGCATTAAAACGGCCATATCCTTCACATTTTCCGAGCGATTTAAAATTTAATTCCACTATTGGAAAGAGCGTTAAATTTCCTACCGCCCTGATGGGAAAAAAACTTTTTTGAGCCTGCGAAATGGGCGAAAAGTCAGCTTGAAAAGGACACATTGTCAAATCGTGGAGATCTCGACTTTCTTCAAACGCTTATGAGCCCCTGTAATAAGGCATGTGAATTTTAGCCTGTAGTGCTAAAAGATGCACCAAAATCTAGGCTTTCCAGCGATATAACCAGATTTGCAACCACCAATGTGCTGACAACACGAGACAAAATAATAGGGAGCGAGCAGACGACATCGTTCGGCGGAGGTGCCGTCTCTGCATTCAGCAGAATCACTATCAACACTAAAAATATACAACTTGTTACAATGCTTCAATAATAATTTTAGCGTAGAATACGCTTTAGCCATGGACTAACTAGCCAAAAAAGGAACGCTTGAGCGTAACGAAATGTGACACGGAAAAGTCTAGAACGTTCTGGGCTGCTTTAGAAACAGATCATATGATCATAAAACACCGATAATTGATGTTTATAAGCACATTGGGTAACTAAAGGCGATCACCAAGCAACAACTTGCATATTTACATCCGTGTGTAGTAGTTGCGACAAACCCGTTTGAAGTGAGTAATTTTATTTATGTAAATCGGAGTTTCAGTCGTTCGCGAATCGTCCTTCGGTGATGTTCTCCTGCCCCGGTCCAGATTGTCCTCCTTCGAGCTCTTCAGGTACATGTCTTCTTCATCCTAAACGACCAAAAACTGCTGCTGAACGATCGAGAGAGTGGCGGTTGCGAAAAAAGGCGGACAGTGCGAACCCAAACAACCAAAAACTGCAGCAGAACGGCAAAAAGAATGGAGTTGAACGTTCTGCAGTTCAGCGTCCACTCGAGGCTAAAGCGTATTCTACGTTTCTATACTTGTAGCAGCAGGCTATAAATAAAAGCAAAAGGGGGTCCAGGGGGCGCAGCCCCCGGCGAGGCGCGTAGCGCCGAGTTTTTTAAAATCCGAGTTCAATTTTTTTTTTTTTTTTTTTTATTACTAGACGAACGCATGATGAAAAACTAGAGTATCCTGTGTAAAACCACGTTTTTCTTACCTTAAAAGCAATTTTCTCCCTGTTAAGGTGAACCCAAAGAAGATACAAACGGTTATGAAGTTAACTGATGGAGGCTATATTTCAAATCAATGCGTACATGCTCAATGAACGAGTATGGACATATATCATTCAATTCGTATTCGTCGATATAGTGAATCAATAACATAAATAAAGGTGTTGTAGAATAAAATCTTAAGGCGCTTCTGCCGAAGTTGAGGTTTCGCGGGTAGTCAACAATATCACAAAATATGCTGCTTTGCCACTACTTAGTAAGGAAAATGAAGTCACTTTAATAACTATGATATGAAGTCAGTCGAGTAATCAAGGGTGTAAGAGCAAGCTAAAAACGAAGGAGAGAACTGACTCCGGATTCTGTAAACCAAAAAACGGGAGAATTTTGTTTGGAGGGGAAGTGAAGAAAATTTAGAGTGGATTATCGTGGGGAGCAGAGAAAGGGGGATAGTAGAAACCAATCAGGGACGGGGTTACAACTACCCCAGGGTGCTAGGGGGAGACTTCAGGTGACTGACCGTTTGCCAGAAACAGGGCTTGGGAAAAACCTACGGCACAAAGCAGCTTGGGGAATTTGGTGGCCATTAAAGGCTTTAAATATGTTCACATACAAACGGGATTATCAAACAATGAGGTACCAAAATCAGCAAGTATGGTCACCGTTACCTGCGGGCCTTGAATAGGTGTAAAGTGTGATTTTCAAGAGGTAATGACCCTAACACCGAAAATCTCTTCATGTTCCCAAACTATTTCAGATACATCTGAACACTCCCAGAAAACTACATGGAATTTCAAATCTGGTTACATCGCTGGAAAGCCTAGCTGCAGTGCAGCTGCAGTCTTTCAGCAGTACAGACTAAAATTCACATGCCTTATTACAGGGACTCATAAGCGTTTGAAGAAAGTCGAGATCTCCACGATTTGACAATGTGTCCTTTTCAAGCTGATTTTTCAACCGTTTCGCCTGCTCAAAAAAGTTGGTTCCCCATTAAGGCGATAGGAAATTTAACGCTCTTTCCAATAGTGGAATCAGATTTAAAATCGCACGCAAAATGTGGGAGATATGGCCGTTTTAATGCAGTAAGGCAAAAAACCAAAAACGATAAAAATCTTAAAATTGAAAAAACCCGCATTTTTAAGGGTGGAAACAAAAATTTTGTAAGAGGCATTTTCGATTGGACATTGTAGAATCTCCTCCTGTCCTGTGACCGTCTCGAAATGTAACACCCTGTAGAACGTTTTTCAATTTTAGGAGGCTGTTGATTCTTTGTGTTGAGAAAATAGGTTGATCAGATGAGAATTTCCTCTTCGAAGTACCTTTCGTGAGGGTAGGAGATTCCGTTTTATCAAAGAAAATTTTGTGCCTCATATAGGGGACAACCTAATGTATAGTCACCAATACCATTTTGGTAATCCCATTCATCTATTTTAATGTCCCATCTATTTCCATTCTGCAACGAGATTATTTGGTTTGTACAAGAATTGTGAATACTTACTTTGTGGTCATCTGAGCTAGGGACGACGTACGCTTGTATTTGATGTTCCGCCATCAGTTTCCTCAGTTTTTGCAGTCTGCATTCTGAGGTTTGCGTGGGGCTGCATCGGACTGAAAATCAACATGGGCTTTAATCTTGATTTAAAATTTCGAAATATTCGTACCACTAACAGTTTATTTATATCGCTAGTTAGAACTCCTGTGCACGGTTGGTGCAATCGTTTAGAATCCCTTGAACATTGATGCAATTAAAAGAGCTCAACATGAATTCTCGACGTAGATTTATGTCTTCAATCAACAGAACAATGTAATTTATTATTTCTCATCGAAAATGCTGCAAATTCTTTCACTGGGGTTTATTATTCAATTGGCTTGCGTTCATGATATGAATTTCTACTAAGCTTTGGAGTGTGCGTGTTTCACAGGTGATAGAGCGATTATTGATTTCAGGAGACATGCATAGAGCACGTAAATCTGTTCTCAACCAAAATACCTATTTGGATTGATCAGTTGATCATATTTGTGTGTCTCCTGAAATTCAATAATCGCTCTATCGCTCTATGAACGCAAGCCAATTGAATAATATACCCCAGTGAAAGAATTTGCAGCGTTTTTATTTTTTTAATGGTTATCAGAATGCTTCAACCAGTGTATCGGCTACAAAGCCTTTTAGGAGTTCACTCCAGTATCCACATTACTACATCTCTACATCAATACGTCACTAGGTTACTGATATCAAAACAAAAACAATAATAAACCAAAATAACGGGAATGTTGGCACCATAAATCGGGCCATAGGGAATGGTTTGACCTACGGACCTGGGGAGGGGCTCATTCGATTCCTCGTGGAGTGTTCTTCAAAAAGAGTACAAATTTGAGCCGCTTCGACTTTTTTTGAGGTTTTTAGGGATTTTACAAAACTTTGACAACCCTTAAAGGGCACTTTAAATTTTGTGAGAGAGCTGGCTCAAGAATTGGGGCGTCGTCGGACCAACATGGATTTTTCCTGAAAATTTCAGCTTTTTCTCTCCAGCTTTGGGAGAAATCGTGCGTACGGCGTACGGACGGAAAAATTTTTATTGCAGATTTGGATTCTACACCCTTTGAAACGTAAACCATCAAATCTTCAGGGGCGGATAAATTTTTTTTTCAAGAGTGATTACAATGGTTTATTATTGAATAATTGAAACCAAATTGGACGTTTCTTTAAAATTACCCCTACACTTAAAAGCATGAGCTTTTCATTGTTGATGGGAAGTTTGCTCTTAAATATTACACTTCACACGAAACGTTGAGGAATATACATCTAAATATATCATAAAAGGTATAAATATCATCTTGTATCAATATAATAGATCCTAATTATAAAATTTAGTTTGTATGATTGTTTCTATCTATGTATATTTAAATGTGTCTTTGGACACATGCATTTATGTATTGATAAATGTGTTTACACAGGATTTCCCTATGTGCAAACCTCTTCTTGACGACGAATCCAGATTTTGACTTTTTCAACTCCTCCCTTGCCACATTAAAATCATTAATTTCCTCCCAAAATAATTACACTTACTAGCTGGAATTTTCCACATGTTTTTCTCTATTTTTCTTTGTATTCTTTTGTATGATATTGAATGACGTAACTTTGTTTTTTATTATGTTGTATATTGGGCTTGCCCGTAATAAATAAATAAAATAAACGGCTATTTGTTTATCATCAATTTGGTTGGTTTGGTCTTATTCGTTTGGAACCCTAACTTTCGTTATTATGGTTGTTAACAGCCATTTATTAGCGGTGGAAAAACGTGACCGCTGTATAAGTCATGATGGGTTTCATGCTATTTCTTATGTATATTGTATATTTCTTATGTATATATGCTATATTGTTTCTATGTTCATTTCTATCCATCTATGCATTTATCTTCGTCTCTCATGCAGTCAGCTGCTCAGTTTCTCATGCATCAGCCATAGTGACAAGACCTCAAAAATGTCCTCAAAAAGGACGACGATCTCACCCTTTCGTCTACAGTGCTTGATTTTTTGGTGAAAGAACGATTTTTTAAAATCTCAATCCTATGGAGAATTACGGACACGATGAGACTCAGACAACCAGGGACGCACAAAAAAACATTTATAATTTCTTCTTCTATATCTGCGACCAAGATTTCTCCAAAATATCAGCTCTTTTCATTATTTTTTATTAATGAAATTTCTTTTATAAATTTTTCATTCACTCATATTCGGTGCAGTTAATTTGGTTCAGCAAAGTGTAAGAATATATGTATAAACACGACTGGGTTCAACTCTTGGAGTCATTTCAAAATGCTTCTAAACGGATTTCGATGAAGACATTTTTCGAAAATTGTTACTCATAATTTCTGGAGCCTTTGTAGAAGCTTAATTTTCTAAGAAAATTGGTTAAGAAATACCACCAGCCATAAATTTAAGTTTATATTTTTTCGATTAGAATATTAATCATAGAAGCTCATCAATTATGAACTAGGTCCATTGACCCATTCACATCATTGCTAAGTTAAGCTCAAACTCATGCCGAATATTGCTCTTAAATTTCAGTAGATTTATAAAAAATCGATACAAATGCAACAAATCCAAAATATTTTAATGGATGTACATTATTTAGAACTCGTTTTTTCGTCCTAAAATTTTTAGTTAACTATCAGGTAGGTGTTTAGTAGAATCTGCTTTAATTGCAGCTCAATTTATTATGGTAGCTTTTGAAAAATTTGGTCATTCATGCGGCATTGCTGGAACTTTAAGGCACAGAATTAAGTTGAAAATATTTTCAAAGGAATCCCCTGGGCTGTAGGTCTTCCTTGTAACTCATAGTGCGTAACAATAAAATTGTCTTTATTTTGTTTACCTGCTTCAATCAGGAAAGCGACGAAGAGGATCCACATCGAAGCGACAATTTCACCTTCTGTTGCGTTAACGGGACGGACAATAAACTCATTAGCCGCAACTTGTCGCGTTCGGGCGCGAATTGAAACCCGGAGGAAGGCGGTGGCAACTTGGCGGCGTGAGAAGGGGGCGAACGGCAAAATCGATTGGAGGCCGCTGAACGCTAACGATAGCCGGCGGAGGGAGATCACGTCCTCTCCATAAGGAAATGCGGTGAAGTTTGTCTGTAACAAGGCTACACCCGAAAATCGTTGAGGATAATTAAGTTCCCATGACAAACCTCAGTGCAAACAAATAATTTTATGACCGGTTTATGACTTCGAAAGTTGTCATACAGCCCTGAACAAAGCGTGTCGTTAAAGAATGAAATGGGAGGAGCACTTTCTATTTAAACGACTTGCTTATATCCATTAATTATTTACCAACGGTGCTGAATTTGAAATGGAGCTTCTACGGAATAGGTTCCTAGACAACAATTCAGGATCTGTTTCCAAAATGTACTAAAGACCATTTTTTTCTAAATCGAGTACCTTCCCTGGGAGTTTGAGGACCGAGTTCTTCATAAAAATGCAATCAGGTTGTACCTAAAAGTACTATATCCCCTTGAAAAACTAGGTTGAAAATTCAGTTTCATTTCAAACGTAACTAAATCTATCATGAAGAGCAATTCCATCTGTTTGGGTTCAAAAACTACTATGTCCATTAAAGAGTCACACACTGGCTACAATATTTTGAGCTTTATATCCATTTTCTTATAGGATTTCTCAACTTTCAAGCCATTTTTGAAGGGTTTTCATTGATTTAAACCGTATTTTTTTAGTTTGTTCATATCAGTTTTAATTTTTAAAAAGTCAGCCTGATACGTTCCTCGTATCCATAACATGACTGTATAGATCATTGAAAATTATTATTGACTAAAGAACTTCGTTCAATTGGGCGGAATAAATATTGAATTAGGGTAAATTTATTGTTATGCAGGAGCATAACTTGAGAAAACAAAGGTAGGCATGTTCAACTATTGAACAAACTGTAGAATATGCCTAATAAGTCCAGTCCCTGAAAATTTCATCGAAATTGGTCAAGAACTCGACTTCAAAAAGAAAACTATATGGGTCATTTCGAAAGAACTCGACTATGCTAAAAAAACAAATTTGAAACTTGATCAATTTTATGCGCGTAACAAGGATTTCACGTTTGCGCATGCGCTGAGGCTACTATTGATCCGGGGGTCATGAAACCTATAGGAGACCATCTACACCCCAACTCGCACAATCCCTGAAAATTTCATCAAAATCGGACTGTAACTTCGTGTAGTTTTGCCCGTAACGAGGATTTGCTGACAGACAGACACACAGACAGACAGACGGACACACAGACAGACACGGAACCAAAATTGTTCAGAAAGGTCTAAAACGCAAAATGCAATTGGAATTTTTGATTTTGGAGAGAAAAAATGTTCACATTCCGAAAGTGAAAACAATGCTTCCGCTACCTTGGTAGACTCGGAAGCAATTACCTGTGGAAGCAAACTGATTGGGTGATAAACCCTCGCGTCTAATTGATTTTATTTCTAATTAATGTACAGAGCTAAAACTGATGGAATTACAAAGCACCTGTAGAGGTAAACTAGGCCTTGAAGCTAAATCCTTTCCTAAATTGACTCACTGATAATAATTTTTTAAAGGATTTCTCAATTACTATTTACTAAATGTTCAATTATTATTTTATGTGGAAGGGTTTTTTTTTAAATCATTTAAAGCATTTTGATTAGTAAGATATACTAACAAGCATAAAATTTGGAGGTCTAAGGGCGAAACGTTGAGGTTTGAAATCGTCATGAAAAACAACCTCTGATATAAGCAAAGATTCAAGACTAATTACGAATAATGGAAATATTAAAATTCTCATCTCTGATTCAATGATAGGATATTTTTCCAGCCTTAAATAAATCTGATCGTTTAATTAAGAATCGAAAATGATAGCCCTCCAACTGGTAGATCTCTCAGTTACGATTGCGGATGAAAAAACCCCCTAAAACCGTAAAACATGGATCATATTTTTAGACTGTCGTTTAGGCACAAATAAAAGAGAAACCAGACCCCATTTCGAACTTGATTATGTTTGGGTTAAATGAGAATCAAATCAGCTAAGGAGTAGATTTAATTACTGTTGAATAAATGCTGATAAATGTACAAAGTGGCAGAAGTATAATGTCAGTATGGAGAGTTGTACGGGTAAATTTAATCATTCTGAAGTGTCAAGGGGAAAACTTGTTGACGAATGGTAAACGATTTTCGGACAAAGCGGTTGTTCCATTTGCCTATTGATGGATTGTTTGTCTCATCCGACTATGTTTCGATTTTTCTTTATCCTGTAGGTAGTTATATAGTGCCCGCCAGTGATATCGTGCAAAATGATAATTTTGGTGCATTTGACCATTTATCTGCCTGGAGTTTCAAGCTTTACTCATTTGGTCAATTCAATTCTTCGAAAATCTGTCGCATAGTTACATGAAATTGAGGGATTGAATAGTTTTTTCGTTAATTTATATACCTATTTCTGTTAGAAAAGGTTATCCAACCAAAATTGGTCATATTCACCTGCCCACTATGCATTCTTACAAATCTTACACAGTAAAAGTGATCAAATGGCAATTGATGACCCCATGCACCACGAGAATACATTTATAATTCATCTCGTGTTTTGTGGTAGTTCAAATGCCATTTGGTCACATTTCTCTTTGGGTCAGGCAAACGTTCTTAGCAAAACACACAGTAGACAACGTTCAAAATGACAAAAAAAGCTCAAAAAAAATGTTACTTGATCACTTTTACCCGGAGATATTACAAATGACAATTTTGGTGGATTTTTTAGTGTACAACTTTGTAATCTGACCCCCCCCCCCCCCTCTACCTCAAAATACGTTCTTTTACTTCAAAATGTGTAAAACTCAAAAATAAAAAAAATGCAGATAGCGCCAAGTTGAGGGTGGGTTGTTGTCAACCATAAAGGTGAAAACAACAGAAATGTCAAAAAATTATAAAATCGACGGATAAAAAATTTTTTCAAGTGTTTTTATATTTGTGATTGATAGACATCGGTTGAATGAATTGAACGATCTCATGAACGCTTCACTCTAACTAAGGGAATCAGAAAATAGAACGTCATGAATGCGAATTAATGTTTGAAGTAGCTGATATAATAATTCTATTGTAATTAAAATCGCATCTGTTGCAATGGGGATTATCGTTGCAAGAGTTCCGTTTGAAATCGAGTTGTCATTTCCGTGGTAATATCGTAGTGATAGTATCAATTCTATTAGTAGTTGTAATATCGTTAAGTTTCTGTGACTGTTACAGCAAGGCAAAATCATGTTAAAAAGCTAAGCCACGAAATTCGAAAAATAGAAACACGAAAACTTTGAAAAAGTCTTTTTCATAACTAGGTACCTTTCTATGTGAGTGCACGAGTATTATTCACGTAATGTAAATGGATCTCTTATATAGGTACGTATTTTCGCTTTGAATGAAATATTAAAAAAATGTTTTCATAATTATTCTGCGGTCTAGTTTTACAAGATAGATACCAGCCTACAAAGATAGACTAAACCTATTGTTTGGATTTGGACTGTCACGAATATAGACAATACTATGAACCAAATCTCTACAGCACATTTCAGTCATTCACCATGCTAATAAAATCTGAATGTTAATGGAACTTATCGGCGCTATTGTTCTGTGTGTTTTCAGGTCAAGCTTCGATAATTATTATCGTTACTTGATGAAACGGCATGACCAAAGAGATTACAAAGACGGTGATAAATATATTAGTACAAGTCAACCACGTAAATTACGATATGGAAACTAAGGAAAAAAATGCTGCAAATTCTTTCACATTGGCTTGCGTTCATGATTTGAATTTCTACTAAGCTTTGGAGTGTGCCTGTTTCACAGGTGATAGAGCGATTTTTGAATTTCAGGAGATATGAGAGCACGTAAATCTGTTCTCAACCAAAATACCTATTTGGATTGATCAGTTGATCATATTCGTGTGCCTCCTGAAATTCAATAATCGCTCTATCACTTGTGAAGTACGCACACTCCAAAGCTTAGTACAAATTCAAATCATGGATTCAAGCCAATTGAATAATAAACCCCAGTGAAAGAATTTGCAGCGTTTTTTTTATGGTTATCAGAATACTTCAACCCGTGTATCGGCTTTAAACCCTTTTAAGAGTTCACTCCAGTATCCACGTTCACTACATCACTAGGTTACTGCGATGAAAACATAAACAATAATCAACAAAAAAAAAAAAAAAAAAAAAAACGCAAATGTTGGTACCCTAAATCGGGCCATACATCGGGAATGGTTTGACCTACGGACCTGGGGAGGGACTCATTCGATTCCTCGTGGAAAGATCTTTAAAAAGAGCCCAAATTTAGGCCGCCTTGATTTTTTTTTTGAGGTTTTTAGGGATTTTACAAAACTTTGACAACCCTTAAAGGGCACTTTAAATTAAGTGAGAGAGCTGGCTCAAGAATTGGGGCGTCGTCGGACCAACAAGGATTTTCCTGAAAATTTCAGCTTTTTTGCTCTTGCCGTTTGGGAGAAATCGTGCGTACGGCGGACGGAAGGAAAAATTTTTATTGCAGATTCGGATTCTACTCCCTTTTAAAAGTAAACCATGAAATTTTCAGGGGGGGTTAGAATTTTTTTCTAGAGCGATTGCAATAGTTTATTATTGAATAATAAACCAAAATCCGCACTGACGAATTCAATGTCTGCAGACAAAAGGCCAAAACTGAAAAGATAATTTGACGCCTGACAGAAAACGTCTGCCAAGTTGGGTGTCACAGCTTCCTCGTATCGGTGGTGTTGTGAATTAAAGGGGGCATCAAATTCGAACGGATGGAAATTTGGTGTTGAGTTGCGAAATTTTGAACTTCTGAATTTTGAACGGGTGAACCAATTTGGAAGTGTTGAATTTGATTTATTAATTTCAGGCGTCAGCTATGACACGTAAAGGAGCAAGTGATTCACTGAAGAGGAATACAGCTGCAACTCGTTTAGATAGGAGCAGGGGCTCTGAGGGACCCAACAACACTGTAAATATGAAGGAGCAGGTTAACATCTACGACCTCAAGAGTTAAGTGGTTCAAGCAGAGCAGCTAAGTACAATACCTTCGAAGTTAGGGCTAAATTTTAAAAGAGAGTAGGATGAGAACAGAGTGACGGAATCGAGAGAGAGGATCCGAATGAATCCCCTTGGGCTGGTCCGGGGTTATTTAACGGGTGTTCTGACCCCCGTGTAGGATTCCCGCTATGACCGGGGATAGCCCATAATCCTCGACTCATATCCGACAATTGTTGACGTTCTCGTAGTGGGTAGTCATTGACATTTTTTAGGAAATCTCGGAGGATGTTAAATATAAGCTTGTTTCAATGATTCATAGGACAGAAGTGCCACCAATATCAACTCCTTTAAAATGACAGTTAACGTATATTGCGGGTCTGTCGCATCAATTCTGCAGGGGATATAATAATGATACGATCGAGTCGGAATTGATATGAGATCGTTAAATCGTTCTTCCCCGTCAAATTTAGAAATTGAACGCAATCGGACTAGAACTTGAAAAAACAACACCTGGTGGATTTCATGTTTGCGCGTGCGCTGAATGATATATTGGTTTTATAAGCAATCCAATTCTTGGGGAAAATCTACATCCTAACCCGCTAGTTCCCTGAAAATGTCATCAAATTAGGTAGAAACAGTTCCGGTTTACATCAACGCCTTCAAAAGGTTGGTCGATATGTACTGCAGGTCTGCCGCGCTAACTATATAGGAATAGAATGATGGTACGAGCGTGTTAGAATCGATGTGAAATTATTAGACCGTTTCTCCCCGACTATATTAAACATTTTACAAAAAAAAAAAAAAAAAAAATTTTGAGCTGTCTTAAAAATGCTTATATTTGCTCTTTCCATATTTGTAAAAAGTAAAGTCGGTAGGTTTGATATTCTTAGTAATTTATTCTCTGAAATTTTGAAAAAGAAGACCAGAATTTTTATTCCCAAAAACAATGCAAGGAAGGTATGTTTGAATAACGTCATTACATTAGTTTCAAAACTGGTTAGTACCCGCCAGTTCTTCTGCAAAACTCGCTAGGTCCAGAGTTTTGAAGCAAAACTGGTCAAGACCGAACGTTTCTATCAAATTTTCCACCAATTTGGGAAAGTTTAGGTAAGTTTTTGATCTGTGTCAAGTCAGTGAGACCCTAATCTTCCAACAGGAACCAACAAATGTCTGATTTTGACCAAAAATCTAGCTCAATACGTTTTTAACCGTTTTTCTCGAAACGTATCTAAGTGGACCTAACCAGTTTTGCAACTCAGCTGGTCAAGTATCCGGAAAAGTATCTAAATACAGAAGTAACTATATGCTGCCCAACTGTGGTTACTATCAATATTTCCCGCTATCGATGTTCTACTTGTTATTCGATAAGGCATCGTCCCCGAAGAAAGGACAACGATTTAAGTGGACGCGAACGGGTCGAAGGGAGAGGGAGAGTCATGTCAAGGAGGCAGGTTTACTTTACAAGTAGTTTGTACCTAACAGGAAAGTAATGTCAGCGGAGGCGGCCCATGAAGTTAGCTTTGAAGGTGTCCTTTGCCTTTGCCTCCTTAGCGACGGACGTAATGCGATTTGAAATGATGGACCGAGCAGAGGGCGGAGAACCGATGTAAATCGGGCTATCGGACCTCCAGGAGGATGTTCGGCATTGACACTAATATCCAGTCGGCTACGTAAGAGCTGTCGCCGCGAGACAATCACCGCGTCCTTACCAGGACGTAGATGTCAACGTCAGCAAGTCTAAACTTAGCGACGCACTGTTTCGGTAGTCCTGACGATATTGGTTGCAATTAGTTCACGAAGGTTCATTATGATTGTCTTCTTAAGATAGCGTCTTTTATATATTACTGAATCATATGTTCCGTTTTATGTATCTACTTGTAGAATAAGATATAGCAAGATGTACAGAAGTCCAATAATCAGCCAACTCCTCCATGCCAAGTCGCATGCGACTCACAGTCGAGTTGATGCCTTATTCTTTCTTTCAAGCCTTTACTGTAACCTGAACGATTGGTCATGAAATGCTAAAGTCTTATTCGATTCCTTCAACTACAAGGATCCTAATAAGTACCAGGTAGCAAGTAAGTATCTCACATAAGTTTCAGCATAGTACAGAAGGCAGAGCATAAAACCTTTCTGTCAAAAAGTTTCAAGGTACCTGCCAACAAACTTGTAGAAAATCTCAATCCCTGAAGTAAAGTAAATTTAAATTTCGAGTTTCTAAGATTGGGTATTGTCGGTCGATGCAGTTTGATCCTCAAGAAAAGATACCACCAGTGTCCTCAGATTGGTGGATTTCACTTTGTTATTAGATTTTTTAAAAATTGCTCTGTTTTATTCTACGAGCTTCATATTTGGAAGCGTAACATACAATTTAAGCGTACGAGTCATGTATTTTTTCTGCTTGAATTGCAAAACTATTGCGCGTGGACAGTGAGGATACGTAGGGGATACGTAAACCAACAGACTCTTGTCGGTTGATGCTCAACGCACAGAACATAATTGAATTTATTATTAATTTTAAATTGCTTATTCTCATTTTAAGAAGCATTGTCTATTTCGAAAGAAGGTAGGTTTTGTTTAGTCACTCTTAGTTACTCGATCAAATTTAGCGAAGAATTGTAAACGTTATCATTTGTAATATTGTTGTTTGAATGTTTCGTTAAGTTGGAACGAACATAGCAATAACAAGGCCCCAATCGCTCATACATTATATAAATTCAATGAGGTTTGTTACATGATGAACGACCTTCTCAAAGAAAGGTGTTTGATTGCGTTTCATAGAAGGCCAGCAATGTTGATCAGACTTGAATTTTTTCCTTTAAAGTTCATAATGGCACCTGGATATGTATTAAGAACTTTAAAATAAGATACACTGTTATGTGATGGATATCCAAAAGGCATTTCTAGTTGAGTCTATTTATGAAAAAAACTTTTTTAGATTGAATAAACACTATTCTAGTTTTGAAACGACTATTTATTGATCAATTAACTAAGAAAGATTCGACCACGGAACGTCAATAAGCTATTATCGACGCCGGCCTGATTCCGATACCATTTGGGGCTGTAGCGTCATCACAAATATTGACAGTAAGTTTATTCTGGTTTACCCCCCTCTTGTTTGCAAACTTTACATCAGAACTAAGGAATTACATTTTAATAGGTGTGGTTCTTTAGGATTTTGACTATTTTAAAGCAGTAAAGCAAATAAGTACAAAGAAACAACTGAAACATTTATGCCTTTTATGTTGCTATTCATTCGTATTTCCAGTTAGGTCAGTAATCATGTTTAGACTTTAAATACCCAAGTACATTGGGTACTTGAAGTACTTTCTTCAAGTAGGCACTTGAGAAAATCTACCAATTCGAGTACTTACTTCGAAAGTGAAAGTGCAATCATAAGCGTCTGCAATAAACTAAAATGTCCTTGTGGGCTTTGAGTGCTGTGGTCAAACTGGTAGGAAATTCAAGGAACGAATAAAAAAGCATGGAAAGGATTTCAGGGACAACAAAGGTGATTCTGCCTTTGCAAGTAATCAAAATGAGTCCAATCATAGCTTTATTTTTAATCTGACAGGCAATATGTAGAATTTCCTCACTTTTGCCAAAAGGGAGGTATGTTGGATGTGCTAGAAAAAGTTGAAATTGTTAAGAGTGATAGGTCAGGAAAATGTTTGAATGAGGTCCCTCCTCAAAATATTTCACCATTATTGTGTTCATTCTTGCAATGAGTTTGGCTCCCCCTCTCCATAATGTTACTGTTTGTGCTCCTTTCAATTTGTAAGCCTTGAGTGGCATTGGTTGGTCCTCCCCGCCCCTTTCACTTCCTTGAGCCAATAGGATTCAATCTTCTTTCACCTGTGCCTATACAGGGTGTCCCAGGAGTTATGCACAATCCGGCTCCTACGTGTTCAACAACTCATTTCCGAACAAAAATGCCTTCTAGCAATTTTTCGCCAGAGGCCTCGTTTCCGAGTTATTCGCGACTTAAGATTTTTTTCGTGTTTTTGATCTTAAGTCATTAAAACTGTCATAACTCCCTCAATTTTGGATATAGCAGAAATATGATGACACCGTTGGAAAAAGCGTTAAATTGTCTATCTACTTGATGTCATAAAACATTTTTTTATTGCATTGAATATGTGCGGTTGCTGCGCGAAATGGCAGTTTTGTCAAAATCTCAAAATCGGCTGTTTTTCGTCTCGCCTAGAAACCCCATTAATGCTCAACGCAGAACTGTGCAAGCCTGGTAAAACGTGCGCCAAAATGTCAGCTTTCCAACGGTGTAGTCGTTTTGGTGTTTAAAAATATTTTTAGTTAAGGAAATGGTGTTTAACTGCAGAAAAACGTGTTTTCTGTTAAAATTGAGGTTTTTCCAAAAGTCTTGACGAAAAAAGGTTGGAGGCGGGATGTACGTAACTTTTCTCGATGAATCAAATGGTGACAACGCCACACCTCTCAAGTGACGATTTAATACAGTTTTGTCGGATGCATAAACCCATGCGTTAGTGAACAGCGTCTACGGCATTCTTAACAGCCGGCCAACCTTCACACTAGAACTAAATTTCGTTAAAAATGTAATGAATTTTGAAGTTGTTTTGTAAAATGTTGAATTTGGTTTGTAAAATGTTGAATTTCGTTTGGAAAATGTTGAATTAGATTTGGAAATGCTATATATATCACTAAAATCATGTTGAAGTCGTTTAACCCATGTACAATAAGCCATCTGATTGTCTGATGAAAATTCGGTCAAACGTGCGTTTCTGCTACAACCCATCCACCCCACTATTCACGCAAGAAGAGGGAGAGGATGTGGAAGTACACCATTGTCCATAGTATTCTAGGAGAACTCTCGAACTCCTTAACTCCCACGTTAAAAGAGAAAATTTATTTGTTTCGCAAATACTCGTACTTGCCACCTGGACAAGTACAATCCTGATGTACCTACTTGTACTAAAATCAGTACATATATTTTTGACAACTCTATTTATGTGCAAGGCACCAGAAGATGAATGGTGTCACCTACCTTTATTAGGCAATATCGAGTACCGCTTATCGCGAAAGGCTTCTAACGGATCACCACTAATCACCATAGCTATTAAACACTAATCGAGCGCGTGAATAAGCTGCTCACTCAACACGTACGTACATACGTGTTTTCTCCAAGAAGGCACCTAACAACACGTTCACTGGACGAATACTGACAAACACCTTCTGAAGAACTTCTGGCAAAAGAATGAAAGTTCGCGGAGCGGATTCATTGCCTACCCGTCAACTGTCGGTGTAAAGTGTATTATCCGCCTGCAGTGGGAACTGTGCCAAATTAATATCCATTTCTTTTCTTTTTTAAATTTCAATTTGTATCTATTCTAAGGGCGAATGCGATTTCTCATCTCGGAAAAAATGAAGAAAATTGAAACACCTGCACGACGAATCGAGCGGCGAAGTTGCCAAGACAGTTTTGGCAGTGGGTACCCACCAAACCCCTGCTAAAACTAATGTTCACAATATTCAACTCCATTTAGCACGAATAACTACAACCATTCTCATTCTCTCTTCTAAGAGTAAAATTCTTGCTACATCACCTCGGAAATGGTTGCTCTATCGTAAAATACAGTTGTATAGCAAAGAGCATGTAATCATGAAGAATTGAGGACATCGGCTGAGTTAAGCACCGATACTGTTATTTGAACTTCCAGAAATCCAGAAAAACGTGAACTTTTAGTACTTATGAGACAACGTGGGGTCATTTTGACTCAACATCACGATACAGTGGAAAGAGTTATTCAAAACATTCCAATTTAAGTGAATCCCACTAGACACTTTTTGGTTAAAACGGCTTGACTTTATTTTTCCAGCACTCAAAACCAGTGGGGCATTCCACGTTCTATAAAAATAACTTTCGCACATCAATCAGATATTTTTACTACATCCCGATACGTAATCAATTAACCGATTTAGAAGTAGGTTGGAACTCTTCATTATTAGAACTTGCCCTACTATAGGACCTACGTATTATGAGGATTTCAGGACCAATTAGCGAAATAGACGACAGACGTGCCTATCCAATAACTTGTTGACTATCAGTTCTTTTTGGGATAATGTGGTTCGATTTTTCAAGATGGATAAATTCATAATTATAGGAGTTGTTTATTAAAACGCTGCAAATTCTTTCACTGGGGTTTATTATTCAATTGGCTTGCGTTCATATGAATTTATACTAAGCTTTGGAGTGTGCGTGTTTCACAGGTGATAGAGCGATTATTGAATTTCAGGAGATATGCATAGAGCACGTAAATCTGTTCTCAACCAAAATACCTATTTGGATTGTTCAGTTGATCATATTTGTGTGCCTCCTGAAATTCAATAATCACTCTATCACCTGTGAAACACCCACACTCCAAAGCTTAGGAGAAATTCAAATCATGAACGCAAGCCAATTGAATAATAAACCCCAGTGAAAGAATTTGCAGCGTTTTTTTTTAAATATTTTTTATTTTATTTTGTTTATTGTTATCAGAATGCTTCAACCCGTGTATCGGCTACAAAGCCTTTTAGGAGTTCACTCCAGTATCCACATTACTACATCACTAGGTTACTGCTATCAAAACAAAAACAATAATAAACCAAAATAACGCGAATGTTGGCACCATAAATCGGGCCATAGACCGGGAATGGTTTGACCTACGGACCTGGGGAGGGGCTCATTCGATTCCTCGTGGAGTGTTCTTCAAAAATGGTACAAATTTAGGCCGCCTTGACTTTTTTTTTTAGGGATTTTACAAAACTTTGACAACCCTTAAAGGGCACTTTAAATTGAGTGAGAGAGCTGGCTCAAGAATTGGGGCGTCGTCGGACCAAGATGGATTTTTCCTGAAAATTTCAGATTTTTTGCTCCAGCCGTTTCGAGATATCGTGCGTACGGCGGACGGACGGAAAAATTGTTATTGCAGATTCGGATTCTACACCCTTTGAAACGTAAACCATGAAATTTTCAGGGGGGTTAGAATTTTTTTTTCCAGAGCGATTACAATGGTTTATTATTGAATAATAAACCAAAATTGAAAGGAGGCATTTTTGTTCGGAGTCGGATTGTGCATAACTCCTGAGACACCCTGTATAACTAAAGAAGACCTAATGTTTGAAAATTAGGAAAGCTATGCAGGAGGCATTGTCTTGGTCAGGGGCAACATATGCAATGACCCGCACGACCCCCGGTCTTGAAGGAGGGGTTGCTTTGTGCGCCGTGTATTACCAACCCCACTCTGAGTTGGCCGTAACATTGGGTGTTGCAATGTTGATGTTGATGGTTGCTTCTGATCAAATTCAGTTTTAGTAAAATGTTTGCTTACTTAAACTTGTTATCCAGTTGTAGGACAATGGTAAGATATTGGGGTTTAAATCGAGTTCACATAAAGAGTTTGAGTTTAAACAAGATTGTTAAGGGGGGGGGGGTTAGAATTTTTTTCTCCAAGAGCGATTACAATGGTTCATTTTTGAATAATCAACCAAAACCAACCTAAGAGACAAATGATAAATGCAAAATGAAATACGTACGTTGGGTGGGCAGTAGAGCTAACCTGCATCCCTGACCTTGTCAACAAAATCGATACCTATATTAGTCACTCGGTTTTTATATAATCGCAGCAAATCGAACCTTTGCGCATGCGCAATAAACCAATCTCTGCTACCATCCCAAGACTTGACGTCAAGCACCTACTGCACAAAGATGACCGAAATCAGACAGAAAAAAGGATAAATAAATTCCGGGTACTTAATTCAGGTTTTGAGCGTACTTACAGGAAGTCCACTGTGAAAATCAACTTACTTCAACAGATTGAAGTAGGAAAACGAGTAGAAAGGTACAACTTCTTGGGTAGTTTGGTGGAAGCTAACAAATCGTCTATGGAGGTATTCCTCAGGAGTCTTGATTCTGGACACATTGATCTGCACACACTGTTGTACATTGCATTGGTCGCTACTTTCCTACTAAAATAGTAATACCTCACAGGTCTAAATAAAACGTATTTAACATTCATCATGGTAGAATCACGATATAGTTCAACAAGACGAAACCCATAGTAACTTCGTTGTTAGAAGCCGTAGGGCTGCTACTACTGGAAAAAACTACTTGTTAATATTTGAGTAGTTGAAGTTGGTAAAAATCGAAAAATGCATATATTTTATTCAAATTTTGAAGAAATGTAGCAAAATATGTCCTTATTTTTCTACATAATCTCCACCAACTTCAACACATTTCTTGAGCCTGGGCACCAGTTTTTTTATGCCCTCGTCATACGCACTTCGCTCCAACTCCAAAAACCACTTCTCAATAGTTTCCTTCACCTCTTCGTCATTGGAAAAACGTTTTCCACCCAAGAACTCCTTCAATTTGGTGAAAAGGTGGAAAGTCCGAAGGCGGCAATCCCGGTGAATATGGGTCACAACACCCCATCCAAACGACACAAGCAGATCCTGGGCCTGGCGTTGTCGTGAAGGGACACACCACGAGTCAGCATTCCCCTCCTTTTGTCTTTGATTTTTTTTCCTCAATTTTTTAAGGGTCTCACAATACCCATCAGCATTAATGGTGGTTCCCCTGACCATGAAATCCACCAACAACACCCCTTTTCTGTCCCAAAACACTGATGGCATGATCTTCCGCTCCGAGGGCTGAACCTTGAATTTTTTTGCTGACGGGGAGTGAGTATGGCGCCATTGCAGGGACTGCCTTTTTGACTCTGGGGTATAGTGACAAACCCACGTTTCGTCCCCAGGTCACAATCGAGATTTGGTGACTGCCCGAATTTCGCATCGGCTGTAGGTTGGGCGAACGGTCCCTGCAGAGGTTGACGGAGTAGGCTGTTGTGACGACATTTTGTAACGGACTGATGCGGGCGGGTGCTTATTGTGACTACTAGGAACCCCCCTACATGCAGTAATACCAACCCCGAAAAAAAAATTCTCTGCACCTTCCAGGGAGTTTGTAACCTTACTTTCTGGATGACCCTCGTAATACGTAGTTATAAAACAGGGTGATCCATGAGCCGTATTTTCCTGACAGATACTACCTACCTACACCTTCAAGATTAGCTGTCACCGTATTTGGAGAATGCCATGATTTGGGATATTCCAACTTTGTTCCGGGTTGGTGAATAAAATCATTCTATAAGAGAGAAGTAGTAGGTGTACACTGAAGCAATTTTCTTTTAGGTGGATCCATGGATGATCAGTATCTGTCGAAGGAAGTTCTAGGAGAAAGGTTGGGTTGACAGACATTCAAACGTTTGTTAGATAGCAGGCAGGAATTCTACGCTTGTCACCCAGTCAAGATAGCAGAGAGTCCAGTATACTATTCTTCCTCAAAACAGGTGAAATAGGTTGTGGAGAGCCCCAGGCTACCAGCATGCACCCCGTAGAGGTAGGGTTTGTGGTGGCAGTGGTCGATGCAGGTAGAGACTGCACCATCAGGGACTTCTACATTGATTACGTTTCCCAGCATTTTAGCAATAGTAATTCACGAACCAGGTTCCTTAGCTGGTAAAACAGGTAGATAGGGTACCAGCATGCAGGCGGTGGCCACTGCCAGCCCCCTGTAGAGGTAGGGTTGAGTGGTTGAGCACACAACAGCCCATGGGTGCTCAAGAGTAGAGACTGCACCATCAGGGACTTCTACATTGATTACGTTTCCCAGCATTTTAGTTTCAATAGTAATTCACGAACCAGGTTCCTTAGCTGGTAAAACAGGTGAAATAGGTTGTGGAGAGCCCCAGGCTACCAGCATGCAGGCGGTACGTATCGCCACTAGCCAGCCCCCTGTAGAGGTAGGGTTTGTGGTGGCAGTGGTTGAGCACACAACAGCCCATGGGTGCTCAAGAGTAGAGACTGCACCATCAGGGACTTCTACATTGATTACGTTTCCCAGCATTTTAGTTTCAATAGTAATTCACGAACCAGGTTCCTTAGCTGGTAAAACAGGTGAAATAGGTTGTGGAAAGCCCCAGACTACCAGCATGCAGGCGGTACGTATCGCCACTAGCCAGCCCCCTGTAGAGGTAGGGTTCGCGGTGGCAGTGGTTGAGCACACAACAGCCCATGGGTGCTCAAGATTAGAGACTGCACCATCAGGGACTTCTACATTGATTACGTTTCCAGCATTTTAGTTTAAATAGTAATTCACGAACCAGGTTCCTTAGCTGGTAAAACCAGATAAAAGGTTCGACTAAACATGCATTGAGAGTTCCATTGAGCCCTATTACGTCACCTATCACCATATTAATATAGACTACCGACAAATGTTTAAAAATCATTGAGACCCAAGTACCAAAAACACACGTCTTCTTACAACAACAAAACGTGGGATAAAGTTGAGGTAACTATTTCACATAAAACTAAATAGGCTCTATCCGAAGAATTTTGATATCCATACCGACTGAATTCAAAGCAACCCCTGTTTTATAATTTGTTTGCAATTAATCTCGCAGTAATGTTTTCACTCAACGATGTTGAAATAGTTTTCCTCGTTGGGGAAAAACAGTGAACTGACCTTCCTAGATTTTGTGACCAGTGAAAAATTTCTTAGAAGATTGATAAATATAGATGCAATTTACCACCTTTTATTGGTATAACAGAATACAACTATAGTGTATCAATGTTTCAATATTTTATTCTGATAAATAAGTATTCGATCCTTATTATTATGTACATAATTTCGTCGATATCATTGCTAAAAAACTGTACTACATACATACCTAACAATAACATGTAATATGTTGACAAGTACTATTTCTATAACGTTTAGCCGGGTAGCAATGCTTTTGGTAAAAAATTACGAGTACGTTTTTGTTCATTGATAATTACAAATTTGTTTAAAATTAAGTAGGAATGGGACTGGGGAAATGTACAATTGGAATATTTACAAGCATGTCCTTAAAAATTATAGTGTACAACGTCCAAATCATTGACTAATAAATTATATTTATCGTAAGCCTAGCTTGACAGGGTGATGTCATTGCACAAAGTTTGACAACCAACGGGACTAACGGTAGAAACGGTAGTACAAATTATTTACAAAGGGAGGGGTGGGAGTATATACACCTGGAGGCGGTTGCCTGGGCCGCTACGTGTCCAATTCTGCATCTTCCTCCCGCTGCGAGGAGAAGTAGGAGACGAGGCCGCCGAACTCGCCTGGACCTTCAGACTTGAGGGGGGGAGCCGCCCTTTGATATGGGGCCGGGCCTGGTCTTCGTCGATAGGCCCGTCATGGAAGTCTGAGGGCGGGACAGGCTGAACTTCGACTGGTGGGAAGGGGACGGGGCCGGGGGCCGGCGGGAAGTAGCCACCTCCGCCGTGGTAACCTCCTCCACTGTACATGTACCTGTCTGGGAACCTACAACCAGAACAATGATTTTAGAAGTTTGTTGAGAACTTGAAAATAGCCAGTGAGAAGTAAGAGCAAACCATTATAACAAGCAAATACATTGCACCCTAATTGCTCTCAGTACACTTCAAGAGGGGTGTTGTTGTGGTGACTCTGGGAAATGGAACCCTTAAGAAACAGCTGTACTAAGGCCTTTTTCGATTTGACCCAAATGGAGCCACTCTATTGAAGACCTGAGGATAGTGCGGATACACTGCCACTGCCACAATCATAGCCAGAGGTCCCCTAATGAGATAAGTGTAGCAAGAAAGGGGAGGTGTGGCTCAGAGAGAATAGTGAATGATAAGTTGGCAATTGAGGCAGAAGGGGAACTGCAATCTGGTTTCAACCTCACCAAAATGATTATGGTACTGAAGCGAATAACATCAGGATGATTAAAACTTTGAGGAGGAAATAAGCATAGAAAGGAATAAGCATAGATGAGTCATCTCATCAATCAAGTAATAGGCCGACAGCAACATACATAAATCAACATACAGTATCCAAGTTTGGAGATATGCATTTCGAGAAGAATTGATTTCTCGTGTACTCAGGGAAGAACTGAATGGTAGAAGCGACCAATTTTATCTTAGACCTTAAGTTCTTCAGGGCTAGAAGATGCCTAAAGTTAACAGCCCTTGTTGGAGCACTCCCCAAATGCACCCTTAAATTTCTTTGGACAGTACAAACCATTTCATCAAAATCGGTCATAACTGGAGTTCCGTCTGTATCAACCAATTTCAGGTTTGCTCATGGGCATTGCTTGAAACCGATCGCAACTAAATTCGTAGGTTACCTACCCGAGATCAACACTCCATGAATTTGAACAAAATTAGACCAATAAAAGAACAACAAACATATTGATGTTTCGGGAATTTCATTAGAAGCATGCGCACACGCTTACGACCCATCCAACGGCGATTAAATTGATGGAGGAACTTCCACAATGCCTGAAATTTCATCAATGTCGAAATGACAAGGGAGTGGCTCCGACGAGAACATAACAAAATTTATCAGCAAGCTTTAAAACGCAAAAAGCAAGTTGAAATTTTGATTCTGGACAAAGATTCCCTACCTTCCATAATTATAAGCAAAAATAAGTTTTAGGTACTCAGACACTTATTGTTATTCAGAGAGAAAATACTTATTGTTAGGTTATATCAATTAATTCCTTTGAACGCACACACCAATTGGTAAAGTTCTAAAGCTGGATAAGTACATTAACAATGATTAGCATAACTTTTGCAGATAACGGGTGAAGGTAGAACCAAAAAAGGCACAAATTCAGAATATGGATTTAATTTACGGAAATTAGGATCGTTACAAGGCTTTCACATTTGGAAGCGTTGAAGCTAATGGTTCGATCGAAATTGATAAGAGATGATCAAACTGTCCTTTCAAACGGAAAAGAAAACGAGAGACAGGCTCGAATTTAAGCGAGATCAGATGACTAGCACGTGATGATGAAGACAGAACCAAAACAGGTATCCAGAACAATGGAGTTTCAACAACCTCACCCATTTAAGGGAAGAAGCATTGTTGCACATTACAGTATCGTTTACCGAGGTTACAGTTCTTAAATCTGTCAAACATGCAGAGTATATCTTCCAAGCATGCACGCAATCCAATACTTCAGAATAGAAATTTCACCTTCTTTGTTGGTGTTGGAGATGGTGGGCTGCAGGATGGATAGAAGGCCTTTGCATGAACCGCCCTGGGTCGATTCCAGCTGGTATCATCCTCCCAGGGCCTTGCGGCCGGTTATAGTACATCGGAGGCGGTTGTCCATGAGGTGGTGGAGGTCCGGGGCCCAACATCCCCCGTATCACAGACTCCGGTTGAGGTCTCTTCAGCAATTCTTGGGGCTGAGGAGCCAGCAGCTTCTGAGTGTTGACAACGCGAATACTGCTGACAACCTGCAACAAATCACATTCGAGAACTTCAGAGGCAAAATACCCACAGCACCATGCGTTGAAAAAACTGGAACTTTGCATGGGACTTTTCTGGTGTTTTTCAAAGTGACACCACAAGAAAGAAACCATCACAGTAGTAATTGTCTACAATTGTATCTACCAATAAAACCTTAGACAAATAAACTGGCAAACCAAACTAAACACAAACACGGATATTCAAAAAACTAAAAGTATTCCGCAAGGGAACTAACTTTTATAAAAGTACACATTTCTTCTTCCTTCATTACAATAATAAGGGCCCCCAAGCTCATGGCTGAATTTATATTTAAAACCTAAATTTAAAAAAATACACAGTGACATAGGATGGAGAAATTCCAAAGCCCAGGAGCGCTTACCTAAGGTGTTGATATGATCGACAAGATTAGAGTTATTTTAATAAGGGTGAAGCCATACAAAGGACTTTAACCGCATTGCTATCGACCATAGCAAAGATGGCGATGTTTATCGAAAGATATTTCAACTAATTTAAGGAGACCACTCGTGATCTGTTGATGTTCTGTGACGTCACCCACATCCATCCTGGCACTAGACTCCAAGACATCTAGAACTGCTGTTACGTTATGGGGATTAGGGAGAATAACACATAGTCAAAGAGGTTTGATTAAATCGGCCTCATAGAACCCATTAGAATGGTGCATCTAAAAGATAATTTCCATTTAGGAGAAAGGAGACGAGTTCAAACTCAGCCAGAGGTCAATCATTTTTGAGAGTTTGTAACACTACCCACCATCTTCAGAAATTTCCACGATACACCACGATAACCTTTGTTGGGACTGTTACCATTAAGGCTCTGGCACACAGAAAGCGATCTGTCGTGGCGGGCAGCGATCCTGCGATATCCTTGACGATCAGCGATACAGGTACGCCACATACAATGTGATATCTGTGTGAGCGATCCAATATTGTAGGTCTCCACTCAACAAGTAGTTCTCAAGAAAAAAATTAGTCCCTAGTTCTGACGAAGAGGAACTCTTGTTTCTTTTTGCGTTAGTACAGAGTACCAGCACA
This sequence comes from Creontiades dilutus, assembly GCA_031894815.1. NCBI lineage: Eukaryota > Metazoa > Arthropoda > Insecta > Hemiptera > Miridae > Creontiades > Creontiades dilutus. The sequence continues at coordinate 227,481 of JAVIWC010005560.1, read as the reverse complement.
AGAAGACGATTTTGGGTGCACCCAATAAATAAAAAAAGTGGGACAGTAGACCTCTATGGTTCTACAGCCAGGTCATTTAAATGATTAATTTTACACATTTAAGTACCAAAGATGAAAAATTGCCTATGCAACCTACAAATGTGGGATTCTAGCTCAGAGGAGTGGAGCTAGTAAACAGAGATGAAAGCTACGGCTGGTGGGGGGGAGGGGGGGGGGGCTAACAAGGGTTTACATGAGCGCATTCTGTGTTCATAAACGGTACTTACTAAGCCTAACCAACTCCCTGGAAAAATCTGTAGATTCAACCAGAGCACCAGAGAGGCTAGTGCTTACCAAGGTGGTAGGTACACGAATGACCCCCTCAGGCGGATGGAAAAGTGGTGATAACAAAGGGTGGAAGGAGCCCACCCGAAGGTTAGTTGAAGGAGTGTTGAGCAGGGGGGCGGGTCGGTCGCTAATAACTGGATTGTACTCCTGTCAATGATTTAAATGATAAAAAGAGAGGAAATTGGTGAATACCACCGTCTCTGTAGTGAACTACAGACTCGTGAAGACAGATTTGTTTCACATTTTCGCATGCCGAGGCAAAGTTTTGAGGAGCAACATGAGTACTGTGACCCAAGATTGAGCGGATCACTAAGAATTGGAGAAAATCTATTGAAACAGGAGAAAGATTAGCCATAACTTTGAGATAAGTTAAGCAAAAAAATATCTACTTGTACACATGTACACCAGCTTGGTTTCATCCCCCATCATTGAAACTGGATCGCGATCGTTCTGTAATTTTGTACAACTGTATCGCCTGTTGCAACGATCAGGACTGGATTGCTGTGATGGATCGCGCTGTGCGTGACAGGGATGCAATGTTGCATACATACATACATCCATACCGCCAGATCGCATTCTGTATGCCAGAGCCTTAACTCCTAAAATATAGAGCTTCATAGCTACATTGGGATCCTCATCAATAAAAAGAAAGAAAGAAAATAAATGAAATTTTAAAAAGTTGTGACTATGACCACAAGGAAACCCCCATATAAGTATTTTACAATGTACTCGGATACCTACTACATTTTTAACGAAAATGATCTCCAATTTGTGTGATTGACTTACGGGAGGAGGAGATTTCTCTTTTTCTTCGGTTTTAGGTTCGGTTTTTGGTGTTATCGTCACATCCTGCGCAGACGTAGAGAGGTTGGTAGCAGTCTGAGCTAAACCAGGGCGGGCAGCAGCATTAGCTAATTTCTCCCGGAGTCTCGCCAAAGCTTCCGACTCTTTTGGACGTCGATCAGCTGCGTTCAGGGCGTCTTTCAATTTACTCTGCATCACGTTCTGCAATATGAAATAATTATAAGCAACCAACTGTGATACAGCACAAATAAGAATTATCTAGTCCTGCCATAAGTTCTGTTACAAACAAAAATGCATGGAGACACCATTTTGTTCTTAACGCTCAGCTTAAGTTATTTTATTTTGAAAATATAACATGTTACAAGGTGGAAAAACGATGAGTCACTCAAAATGCCAGCCTTTTTTCTTCATACGCGCTTGTAACCTCCAGGGCCAATCATCGATGGCAGTGCGCAGCAATTCATGAGGGAAATGACGAACAGCATTCACCAGAGACGACTTCAAGCTCTCTAATTACTGTGTCCTCGGCGACAAGCCATCAGCCCAAGGTGGGATTAAAGCTGGTAGTCCAATGGGTTCATATTCAGGCTGCCTGAGGGTGACTGGACAATCCAACATGGCAATAAATTTGGGAACGTTCGAGCCTTATTGCCTCAAGCTGAAAGACCCAGCGTTTCCCTTGAACACTGTCCCATGCAGAGTCTTCATTACTGAGCGGTGATTACTAGCAGCACACCTAAGATAAACACTAAGCCCAAAGAACTCTCAGCGTCAACTCGTTTCAGCAGCACAGTACGCCAAATGTTTCTACAGAACTTATGGCATGACAACGTACAATAGATGCTGCAGCCATTAGTTGAATCAGAGAAAGACCTCGTTCGCCAATGAGATTATGGGTTGTTTTTGAACGTACATGGCGTTGCTAACAATGCATAGACGCTTTAAAATGCTCTTGAAGAACTAGAAATCTCAACAGTCTCTTTCCAGGTCCCTCTGCAGTATCAAGATTACAGTTTTCTAAGACGTTTTCCTTAACGAAGGTGAATATTTTGTTCTACGCAAAAATTATTACAAAATAGACATTAGAAACAAGAACCTAAAAGAAATCCATTTAAAAACTCCATACAAAAAATTAGGTGCTGCAATTCTTTTTGATATTGAAGATACACTTCGCACTCCTCAAATCATCATGTTACCACTTCAGCTTTTCAAGTTCATCAGGACAGAAAACAGCATTTGGGCTAAGATTTCAGACTCTTCAAAGAAGCAAAGAGTGACACTTCTGAAAAATAGAGTTTTCGGGTTAGCACTTTACTGCATGGTTCAGACTGATATCTACAAAAGGAAACAGCCGTTGTGGCTCTGAACGGCTGCTGCAAGAAACCACTAATGTCAGTTTCCCGAGCATATGTTCTCAACTAAGTGTGAACTCTCCCAGGCAGCTCCTGACGATGGGTACAAGTGCCGTTCACTGGGCATTCAGTGCCTGGTTCGGCAGGGTGCTCTTTAATTATAAAAATGTATGTTGGGAAGGAGTTGGAGGTCAAAAAACTGACAGCGCCACATTTCATTCATTTCCTCCTGTCACCAATATGCCAGGCCCAACACTGGAACCAAAGTCACCGATATTTGTAAGTCACTGGATCACACATCTCTAAGCAGATGTTCTCAACCAAGTGTGAACTAAAGGTCACAAGGTGTCTGGAAGGAACCTAGGAGTAAGAAACTAAATACAGGACACGTGTGTGTTGCGGATTTGCACATACTCGTTTTCCATACAGTGACGAAAGAATTCCTAAATCTCAGTAAATGCAATAAGTTCGTAGGATGTAACAATTATACAATAATCAAAGAAGTAGGAACTATCCTTTATGTATATTTCTTTTTTTCCCTTTGGTTCACCATCTGACAAGGCGCCTCCTGCTTGGATCTTACCTCGCTCCAGTGGAAAATGGGTCATTGATCTTTACTCGACAGGCAGTAAGGTAGTGGTTCTAAAAACCTCTTTGTGAACACCCTATACACCTCTGAATTGTAATATCTAACTCACCAACGCTGGAGGTGGCGGAATAGGTTGACCAGGTACTCTGATTTTGAGGGAAGGGACTGGAGGAGGTATTCTCCTCGGAGGCTGTGGTTCTTCCTCTGACTCGCCTTCTTCCTACAAGTCAAAAATTGAAATTAGACTAAGATTAAAATGAATCTGAACGTAAATTATAAATGAGAATAATCGAACACAATGGATCAATTCAATTCAATTAAATAAATTATTGCCTGAAAAGGCTCATGTCCTATCCCACTTCACAATATCTCTCACTTAATATATGTAATATTATTCATGCTTTCTCAAGTTTGTACATAGTACACTGCATGCTACTATCTGATTAAATCATTATTTGGCAATATATATTAATCTTATTATTGTTTATATTGGAAAGGATTTTTGAAACTTCCCAAAAATCTGATGAATGTTTGGATTGTTCACCAGTCATTAATCTTAATTGTGGTATTCTCAAAACTGTTCTTCCATAGTTTCTATTTGCTCATGCGCAGCTGCTATAAAAGCTTGGATTTATTTTATCTAGTTTAGAGTTAATCTCACAAGACCCTATTCTCATGTTTGATCTGCAAGTCCTAGAAGCCAGTTTATATGTTGTTACATATTTTTTTGTACCACTATTTTTTGAGTGATGATATAATGTGAAATTCTTTCAAACCAGGTTATTTCTTTTATTTTTACACATTTGAACGGGCTCTGGTCATATGAAGTTATTTTTGGTGCTTCTTTTAGCCAATTCATCTACTTTTACATTTCCGAAGTATGGAACGGATCAATAAAACTATGGAGAAAATCACGTCACTATCATACGTACTTCACTGACTTCTTCATCCTCAGCTCCTTCTTCATCGTCAGGTAATTCCTCCTCCTCTTCCTCTTCTTCTTCCGCCTCTTCTTCCTCCTCCTCCTCGTCTTCTTCATCGTCAGATTCTAGAACGGAATAAACTTGTAATATGGAATTTGTCTCATTTTATTTCAAGGTAATCAGTTTTGGGGCAATCTGGAAAATGTAACAAGGAGGTGATGGAATAGACCAGTTGGCCCCTAGTAAAGGTGATATGCCTGCGACATCCACAGAAAACCACTGAAGCTAAAAAGCTTCAGGTTTATGCTGATGTTTAGCAGTTTTAAGAAACAGGAAGGAGGAACTATCCATATCCGTCACAAAAGCTTCAATCTACTCAAAATCAGGAAACTGGAGGGATCCATAACCATCACACTCTCGGAGCTTCCAAACACCTGGAGGGGGTTAGGATAGTAAAAGGTACGCAGAGGCAGGGCAGGGGAAAATAGTAATGTTTATGGGGTAATATTTGAAACGTATTGCTCATCTTGCCTAGGGGGCGTCAGGATAGTCGATATAACAGGGTGAGTGGTTTCTAATCAAACTCTGCTAACATATAAGGAGAAGATGGAATGGACTAGTTGCCCCTCTCAAGGTTTGAGGCGATAAGCCTGCAGCTTCTGGAGAATACCCTGTAGCAAAGAAGCCTCAGGTTTTTGCTCAGGCTTAGCAGCTTCAAGAAACAGGAAGGAGAAACTATCCATATCCTTCACAAAAGCTTCAATCTACTCAAAATCGCATTTTACTACTATTCAAGGAACAATAACTTAGAATGTCCATACATTCAAACATATTACTCGCTCGAATTTAGAAACAAAATGAGAAAAATTAGCTAAGGCTAAGCAATTGGGACGTTCTCTTACTCAATTGAGGAATAAAACGAAATTGTCTGTTTGGCAGCAGGAAATGATAACATATAAAGTTTATGAGTTGATGAGTCCAGGAGGAAAACCCCGTCTCCGACATTTCGGTTCAGGTTCAGGTTCAAAGTGGTTTCTGTAAGACTTTGAGGAGCAGAATCTGAGGCGTCACCCGGTTTTGAGGAATAACTCCATCACTTCAGCGAAAACTTGTGTTGACAGTTAGGTATACCGGGGTTTTCCAGTAGTTGGTAAACTTTAAACTTAATGTTTCTCGAAATCAGCTTTGAGTCAATGACGGGGTTTTCCCCCTGGACTCTTCAGTTGAAAGAAGAAGAGATTTTTCTAATACGAACCGATGCGCTGGGGTTTTTTCACTATCAATGGAAGCTGAGGAGGTTTGGGTTTAGACGCTGGAAGAGGTTGTGAAGCTGGTGGAAGACTCTTGGGCAACTGCGCAGCAGGTTGGGCTTGAGATGCTTCCTTTTTGTCTGAAGCAACAGTCTTTTCGTGCTCTCCTTCCTTGCTGTCTTTTGAATCGTCAAGTTGCTTGTTGTTTGGACTGGAATCGTCTTCATCTTGTTTTTTCTCTGCCTCCTAATACAGATGAATAAATAAAACAGTTAAATACCTATGTACAGATATATGTTTGTAGGAATGGAGGATGACAACCAGTGTGCTAAAACAACGCGACTTATAGAAACAAATATATCTTTTCTATATTCAATTCAACAAATTAGTCTCATCAACTGTAATGCAACCAACAATCCCTTTCTATTTAAACTATGAATGCGCCATGAGTTTTGAGACTGGCTTCTTCAACCTGGGAGAACAAATAGCTTTAATTGTGACTTAAAATCACAGTGAACTAGAGTAAATTCTAGTAAACTGGAGTAAATTCTTGACTACAAGAGTAAATTCTTCATCTCCGATAGGGGACATGACCATCTGCTATACGTCGATTGTTGGGTAGATAAGTGCAGCGGGAGGGGGTATCGACCAACCACCGAGTGAGAGGAGATTGAATCCTATTGGTTCAAGGAAGTGAAAGGGGACATGGCCATCTGCTATAATGGAGAAATATTTTGAATGACATTGGACAATTTCGCAGATAAAAGTGCTACATATTGCCTGTTTGTCAGATCAAAACTGAAACTAGGATTGGATTCATTCAGATGACTTGCAAAGGCCGAATCACCCTTGTTGTCCCTGAAATCCTTTTCATGCTCTTTTATTCGTTCCCTAATCGTCGCAAGTGACTTAGTCCGTATCAGCTCGAATGGCCTAAGTTTGGGTTTGAATAAGGAAATATGCCCACCACACTTGGAATATATGTTCAAAGAACACAGGCAAATTCCCAAGGGTAAAGCAAGTTGATGGTTGCTCAAGAATTCTCTTCTGCTAGGAAGTTCGTCAGCAGCTTGTGGCAAAATAAAATAGAATGTAAGCACATTTACACCTTTCAGTAACAGCAATAAGCAAAACTTGACGCGGCAACAACCAAGAGAGCTGAATGAGATTATTCAAAAGTTATAATTTGTTGCGTCATAAGCAGTCTTAGAATCACCCACATTTCCTTCCTATGTCAGACAGGAACAATCACAGACTCTGAGCGTTGTGTTACTGGCACGTGGGCTATGCGCTTATCGTTCTCTCCTGATTCGAGCGATCAATTCACTCGTTAGGGCTGCCTGTTCACAAATGGGAGCTGATACGGTGGGTGGGTCTGGTCCAGCTGTATACATAGGGAGCTTTTTGCCTTCCCCACCACGTTTACCTTCTTTGCCTTCTACCTATGAAAATTTACGTGCTTCATCCAAGCATTCTGATCTTGCAAAGAATTCTCAACACAGAATTGAAATTCCACTCATACAAAATCATGGTGGTTCAAAAGCTTTTGCCAGCAGACCATCAAAAAAGGCTTCAGTTCAGTTGGAGATAACGGAGAATGACAAAGCGATTGACATGATGACTGACGATTCTGAATTTCTCCTTGACAGCTACGTCAACACACGGAATTGTCGGCATTGGGCCAACGTTAATCCACGGGAATTACACCAGCAACCTCATCACAGTGACAATTTAACCGTTTAGTGGGGGGTCTCTAAGTTGAGAATTATTGGACCTTATTTTTTGAAAATAAAATGAGGCATGCAGTTACGGTGATTTCTGAACGATATGGACGAATGATTGAAGAATTCTTCATTCCACATCTCGAACAGAACGACAACAACACTGCATCAATGCAGTTTCAGCAAGATAACTTCCACACAGCAAGAACATCCATGCAGGCAGTACGAACTCTGTCTGACGGCATCTGTTTTCGCGTAACGGAGGTGTGGAATGGGCCCCTGGCTTGCCAGACCTCACGGTGTACGAATTATTTTCATGGGGTTATTTAAAAGCCAGAGTGTACACCAATGAATCCCGCAACCTTCAAGAATTGAAGGCTTCAATTGAGACGGAAATTCGACTCATTCCCACCTATTTGCTTGAGAGAGCTATGAAAAACGTGAAGGACTCACTCCAAGAATGCATCGCCCAAAAAGGAAGGCATTCAATGGGACATTATCTTTCATAATTAACGAAAATTGTTTCATCATTTCAACCCGATATCTTCAAAATAGAAGATTTGGCTACTATTTAAAATCCATCAGGCTCATCTGTGCCACCCTACAATACGTAAAACACTAATAAAGTTTTGCCTAACTCAGTACATCAGCTACAGAATACACCAATTGAATTACCAGCCAGAGAGCTACATTTCATATGTTTCTAACTTTGGAAGACTCAAAACATGCTTTGCTTTTTATTAATCCCTAATCCGTTACCTCTTTCTCTTCTTCCTCCTCGTCCGAAGAAATGCGCCTTGGTGCCTTACGGATGAGACTCTGCCCGCCCATAAATTCCTCTTCTTCATCCTTATCCAGTACGAACTCTTCATCTTCAGCTTCCATATCGCTCAGCGTTTTTCTTCCTTTGATCCTGTTAATCCTTTCTTCCTAAAAAGTTTCAATTGACAACCGTTACGGCAACTTGTCTAACGGAAATTGTGTAGGAAAGTGAACGTTTATTTATATGTAACCTATAGTTGGTAAAACTACAGTTGAACTAGGATTTCAGACACTTTCAAACTATATTCTCACCCTCATTACACCTCAAATTACTGTTCACCTTCAAAGTTCGTTCTAAACAACATTGTATTAGTTGTCCATGTGATAATAAGATTCAGTCGAATTATGCAGCTGAGAGAGGGTTTTGCATACATCAAACTTACTGAGTCCCTCTAATAGATCATTCATTATAACCAGGGGTGTCATGGTGCCGGAACGCGGCGGAACGCCGTTCCGGCACGGGTTTTGGACAAAAGTATTAATTGAAATTAATTAAATTGTATATAAAATATATTTTTCGTTCAGACAAAAAATTTGGTAAAAAATTACTAAAAAGAATGTTGTGAATGATAATAAAAATGTTGGTAGGCCTAATGTGTTATCAACACCACGTTGACATGAGTGAAATGAAGGATGAGGAAATTCTATGAATTGACTGTATTATTTCTGCAAGATGCTATTTCAATATAAATTAAGTATATACGTTTTAGCAGACAGCATTAAAATAACCTGAAAAAACGCTAAATTGGGCAATTCCAGATCATAGCATGAACTATACTGAATTGCCCAACACTTCAGTTTTGGACTAGGTGCACCGTTCCGCCACTGCAAAAATTGCCATGACAACACTGATTATAACATTTTAAACCTACACCGTCAATCATACTCCCCACGAAATAATAAAACAACGATCCATCACCCCTTTCATGTTATGATATTTGGGAACCGATTTTTGCAATCAAGAAGGCGTAGATATTTTATGGACATCACAAGTAAATCTCAATTACCTATTCATTAGTTGACGATGTTTGGCAAAGATGGATGATTTAAAGTAAACTCTTGGAACTTCAATCCAGAGTTAGATTATACTTGAAATTCAGCAGAATCTTTAAATTGTGAAGAAGACGGTGATTATATACAAATAGTTGCAGATACTAAGCATTGCTCCTATTCTCAATCTATGAACGTGTGTTATTGGAGAGCACTGAATTTACGATAATATTAAAAATAAAGTAATGACCCATCTGGCAAAGTTACCTGATTAATAAGCGTAGTAAAACGAAAGAAAATGCCGAAAAGTGACCTTGATTGCATGTTGAAGATTTTAGAATTAAAAATAAGGGAATCATTATGGATTTTACTAACTTCTTCAGTATCCGAACCGTGGATTTCAGTATAGTTCATTTTCTTTCCTCTAGTTCTAATGAGTGGACCACCGTCATCCTCATCCTCAGACAATCCATATCGCACCTGCAACAAGAATGTTTGACAACTCCATAATTTACATTAAATTGAATCTGTATTATCACAAGCTTAAATTGATCAGTTGTTGAGGAACGCACAACCAGTTTGATCTCAAGGGCCAGTATCTAGAAAGGTGCTCAGAGGTTACTCTTGCGTTTTTGAGAAAAAGGAGTAACTAGAACGCGAGTTGTCCCTGCTGACTGATGGGGTAAGCTCTCTGATTGGCAAGGGCAGCTAGACGAAAGGAAGAAGGCGCTGGAACTTTTCGGCGGTCTGCAGGCGTTTGATTGGAACCCAAATGAAAAACACGAATACAGCAAACAAATCTCCCAAATGAATTAAATGTGAGTTCAGAAAGACAAAGAAGGAACAGCAGACATGAAGTTATATGATTGGATGCACAATCAAAAAATGAGGTTTTGGGGATTTTAAGGACTGCTCTACTATTTAAAAGAGACGGGTTTGTATATGACACATGGCTGTGTTGTGGCCCTCCCTTCCACCCTAATTTGAGACACACACCATACTCGATACATGTCAGACATCTTGTACGGGAATGAGCAATTAATGATCGATACCAATGCACTCTAGTAGCAATTTTCGGAACTAAACTGTTCAACTCTCTAGCAACAGATAAGTTGACTGTAATCGATCACATGACTGAATAGATCACATGGCTGAGGTCATATATGACTGGGAATACTAAAATGTCTGTCCCACCATCTACCAAACTCCCAGCAGCTTTGGCTCTGAATGACATACTGAGGGAGCGGGTATCAATTTGAACATAGGTCAATCACCATCCCTAACCCAGCCCTGATATTCCGTTACAACTGCCACAAGTGTACCTGTCAGGACAGCTGCCCCAGGGGGTACCTCTGTTTCTTGATACCCACCCGAAGAATAATTGGTTCGTTATAAGGAATGCTTTTAACAGAACCTTGACAGTTCTCAACTAGCAAAAGCTAGGTAATGATGACTGCTGTTCCTACAAACCAAGCCAACATCAACATCTGTTCCAAGACGAAAGAGACATTGGCAGCAATCGCACTGCTGTTGAATGGAAATGGACAGAAGTGAAGATCAGTCAAGCTTGGCATACCAAAAAAGCTAGTTCGCATGGTCAGTATGACTATGAAGAATGCTACATGTCGAGTGAAGGTCCACAGACGCCTTGCTGAGGAGTTCTCTGTGAACACAGGCCTCTGGCAGCGTGATCCGCCTTCAACAACTTTGTTCAATTTCTCCATGGAAAGTATAGTACATGTACGAACCAATCCAGGCGGTTCCATTTTCAATAGGCTAACCCAACTACTTGCTTATGCGGATGATGTAGACATTATAGGAAGAACTGTACCCACACTCTCTGGGGCATTTCAAGAGTTTGAGAAAGCAGCGGTGGAGCGAGGACTGAATATTAATGAGGAAAAGACTGTCTACATGAAAACATCCAGCAATTCAGTTCCCCCAGAAAGATCTCTAAACATCCTCAAACATAGCTTCCTCTCTAGCGATCAGTTTAAGTACCGAGGAGCCATTGTGACTAAGGATAATGACGTCACCACTGAAATCAAAGCGAGATTAGCCGCGGGAAGCAGATGCTTTTGGTCTGTCCAGAAGGCTCTCAATTTCCGCCGGGTATCTCAAAAAGCAAAGCTGACTGTCTACAAAACCATTGTTAGACCAGTGGTGACATACGCAAGTGAGTAATGGGTCCCCACTAAATCCAATGAACGCCTCTTGAATTGTTGGGAAAGAAAAGTCCTTCGTAAAATATATGGCCCAATATGTGAATTAGGCATAATGCTGAGCTGAGAGCCCTGTATGATCAGCCCGATATTGTCGCAGTCATCAAGCGCGGTCGACTTAGATGGCTTGGCCATGTAGAGCAGATGCCAGTGGGGAGACATCCTAAAACCCTCTTAAACGGCTCGCTGGGTCGATGACATAGAGGAGGATCTTAGAGCCATTGGAGTGAGAAGATGGAGGAGTAAGGCAACTGATCGCAAGGAGTAGTCATCGGTTGTTGAGAAGGCCCTGGTTCTCCAAGGACCATAGAGCCGTATAATAATAATAATAAGTGAAGATCTCCATCCCTTGCGCTCTACAAAGGAAACCTCGCAAGTGATCGTAAAGGTTAAATGATACTGGATGGCTCAAGTGTTCTAACTAACGTTCATCCACAGTTAACAGTTGTGAACAGTAATCTAGAAGGTCACTGTTGTTAGCAGCAATCGGATGGCGCCGTCGTTGTTAGAACAAACCTAACATCTTCCTTTCTATATATTATTTGTAATGAAGAGAAGGGTACTATATAATTTATCATTTACCTTGGATTTCTTCGGTTTGGCCTTCTTCTTAGGAGCATCAGAATCAGAATCGTATCTTTTACTACTTTTCTTCTTCTTTTTGCTTTTGCTTTTGGCCTTAGTGAAACTAGATCGCACATTCATTCGCCTGGAGAACAAACGAGTAACTATTAAATTATTATAGTTATAAATTGATGAACATAATCCACGTTCATACATAGAAGATGAACAATAGCAATCATTGTTGAGTGCAATAGTAGACTTTGTGTCAATAGTTAGTTCATTGGATACTGAATGACTCAAAATCTTATCGCACTGGATTATTAACTGTAATGATTAGGGGAAACTAACTTTTTCCTGCGGCCCCACGATCGATCACTAGAAGAGGAAGACGATTCGTCCCATACTTGTCTCTTCTTCTTTTTCTTCTTGCCATATTCATCACTATCACTGTCGTTTACTGAAATGAAACGTGCACAATGAGAAAGAAAATAGTACAAGAGAATGTCTACAAGAATGTTTTCATTCAAGAACCATGCTAACACAGCAATACTCCTTCCACAGCGTGTGGCAACACTTTTTGACTGAATGTATTTGTTTTCATGAAAATGAAGGTACTCACTGAAATTTCTATCTAGCCTCGACTGCCTAGCTCTCCCAGATCGACGGAGAGGCTGTCTGCTTTTCCATTGTCCAGATTCATCGGAACCACCGCTGAAATCTTCTTCTTCCTCTTCAGAACTAACAAATAACAGCAATTAAAAAAAATCAATTATGGGGGGAATACGATAGAACACTGATGATCTGTAGTGGAAGCTTTGTTTACCTGAATTGATATAATATTAAATGAAGACGTAATAAAAATAACTTAGATTATGGGAAATGTTGATAAGATCCTCAAAGGATATAGAGAAGAAAAAATATCGGGTTTTATGCAGCGAGCTAACCAGTCGGAGAATTACACACTCTACAAGGAGCTCGATCCAAATGTGAAGTGTGCAAGCTTCTCCCGGCAAGTTGAGGGAGTGGGACTCTATGAGGCCCGATGGCTTTTCAAAGTTTGCTGTGAACTGCTCAACCTTAAAGCCGGGTTCTCACGGAGCAAATAACGAAAGCGTGGCACGCTTTCCATCTCTCTTTCGTGAACCTTTTCTGGAGTGGGAAGTAGAAATTGAATCAGCCGTGGGTCGTGGGCCGTTCACACGTTCACGATTCAGTTTATCCCTTGAAGCCGACCATGGAGGAGCTGCTGGTTGAAAGTTGTGCCGTCATAAGTTCGGTTGTCAGTGGAATGTTAGCAGAAAGGATGAGAGAGTCACGTGGACAGATAAAAAAACGGAAGAAGAAGCGTTATTGGGTCAGGAAGTGGATATGCGAAAGGAGGAATTCGGGAGCACACCATTTAGCAGATGCTGAGCTGAGAAATATGTACCCAGCAGATTTCAAAAATATGTTAAGATTGTCCGAAGATCAGTTCGACTTCCTCCTGACACGCATTTCACCACACATCACGAAGTCAGACACCATCATGAGGCAGGCAATTACAGCTAAATTGAAACTACAGATAACACTTCGCTTTTTAGCTAGTGGAGACTCCTTCAAAACCTTGGAGTACATGTTTCGCGTGCCGAAAAATACTATCAGCAACTTTGTGCCAGAAACTTGCAAAGCCGTCATTATATCGACGTAAACACAAACAACAGAATGACAAGAGATGGGAGAGAGTGGGAGAGTCTGTCCCCACTTCCCGCTTCCGGAAGGCGTGCCTTCGCCTGAAAATCAAACACGTTTGATTCCGAGCGTGAGCGGTCGTGAACTTTCCACGATTCGGATGACGTCAGAGGCGAACTCACGACCGCTCGTTCAGACGGAGGCAATTCCACGAATTCGAGGACCACGCTAGCGTGCCACGTCCCGTGAGAACGCGGCTTAATGCTAGGCCCAGCAAGCTATAGGGATGAGTGCTCCTTATGCAATCCCCAGGCGCGTGAGGACATTTTTTATGTATTTGCCCTATACTGTGGGAATTCAGGTTGCCAGCTTTTGGCCGTAGCACCCCATCCCAAGATGAAGCCATCTCAATACTGAATGGGGAAATGGGGTGGATGTGCCTGATTCAATTTTGTAAACTGGCATGGAGGTACCGGAGGTTTTTAATAGAGCAATATAACTTCTAAGAAATTCTATTCATTTTCTTTATGTAAAAATTTGCATTAAACTCAATGATGGATGTCGATAGATCCTGAATTTCTTTATGGAGAGAATAAAAGTGGTTTTAAACATATGTAATAATATAATAAATTAATGATGATATATTACACCATAAATACGGAGAAGATGTACCTGAACTTCCGGCAGATGGTAGAAGATACCATGCCGTATTGTTTATATTGTTTACGTGAAAGTAGAATTAATTTGTCATTTTGTATCTTTAAAATAAACGTATTTCTTCTTCTTTCTTCTTATGCGAAATGTTGGGACTTCATGCTTTCCATGTATAACATTCAGCTACATGTTTGAGTAATATTGAGGTTACCTCCATCTTTAGGTTCACGTTGTAATTCATTTAGGAGTACTGTGCACATTTTTTTCAAAGGCAATCATTTCAAGAATGAATAACTCAAACGAATGATTATTTACCGGATACGAAATCACTATAATCTCAGACTAGAAACTATCACTAAGCACGATATCTGAATCTTCAACAAGTAGAACTTCATGTTAGAGTAACAGTTGATCTAATCAGCTGTTTGAAATGTCCGTGTTACTATACATTGTGACAGAAATATAATTCCAACATTATTTCACTTCCAAGAATCTTCGAGAGAACAGTTGATTTACGAGGGTCAAGTAAAAAAGAAGGTTTCCACATTTTCTTCAGGTGTAAGGCATTTTTTATCTATATTATTTATAATCGAGGAGTACGCCATCTGAAAGCTTGTACTTTGAACTATTTTTCTATACATTTCCACTTTTGGAAACCCTCTTCGAAGAACTCTGCCGCCAGGCTGTTGAGGAAGTTTGTGACTGCTTCCTGTACCTCTTCGTCCGATCTGAACCGCTGTCCACCCAAGTGTTGTTTTAACGTGGTGCCTCTACGTTACCCCAGAAACGAAAATGCAATCACGACAATGGAGACATCCCGAATCGCCGCCACCGAAGAAATTCAAGCAGACGTTCTCCGCAGGAAAAGTGATGGCTACGGTGTTCTGGGACTGGAAGGATGTCTTGCTTACCGAATTTATGCCTACAGGGACGACAAAAAATTCGGACAGATACTGCGAAACGTTGAAAAAACTCAAAAGAGCCATTCAAAATTGCCGGCGAGGAAGACTGACCAAAGACGTTAGGCTGCACCACGATAACACGCGCCCGCATGTTTCCCAGAAGACCCGTGCCTTCAATCAAGAAATTCGGCTGGAATGTGGTTCAACAAGCCCCCTACAGCCCTGATGTTGCTCCCACCGACTATCACTTGTTTCCCAAATTGAAACAACACTTGGGTGGACAGCGCTTCAGATTGGACGAAGAGGTGCAGGAAGCGTTCACAAACTTCCTCAATGGCCTGGCAATATCCCTCCTCCCTGTTATGTCGAAACTGTTCGAAAAGCTGCTTCTTAAACGACTTAAACCACTAATAGAAGATAGAAATTTGATCCCAAATCACCAATTCGGATTCAGACAACGGCACTCTACAATAGATCAAGTCCATCGAATCACTAACATAATTGAGAGGGCCCTAGAAGGTAAAAGAAATATGTGCCAGTATCTTCTTGGATGTGGCTCAAGCCTTTGACAAGGTTTGGCACGAGGGACTAGAGTACAAACTGCACAGGGATCTCCCAAGACAGTACTACTTACTACTGAAGTCCTACCCTGAAAATAGACATTTTAGGGTGAAGCAAGATGACCAATACTCCGGCTTGAAGCGCATAAAAGCAGGGGTCCCGCAGGGGAGGGCCAGTACTCTACCTCCTGTACACACGGGACTTACCCCAACAAGGACAACTGTTGCCACCTTTGCAGATGATACGGCTATCCTCTCTGTTGGAGATGATATAGAAGCTGCAACACGCAAACTACAGACGTCTACTACTGAGGTTTCTAAGTGGACCAAGATGTGGAGAATGAAGCTGAACGAATCAAAATCAGCCCACATCAACTTCACTAACTGAAAAGTCCCAATCTTGGATGTTGAGATCAATTCGAATAAAATATCGCATACTGAAGCAGTTAAATACTCGGGTTTGACACTTGACTCCAAATTAAACTGGAATAAACACATAGAAAAGAAGAAAGAAGAACTTAAAATCAAGTACAGAAGGATGTATTGGCTAATGGGAAGGAATTCCCATCTCTCTCTTCACAACAAACTGCTTATATATAAGCAGATCCTTTGCCCTATTTGGACCTATGGGATACAGACCTGGGGCTGTGCCAAGAAATTAAATATCAAGAAAATCCAAACCTTTCAGAATGGTGTACTCCTCGATTACAATAAAAAATGCCTTACACCTGAAAAAAATGTGGGAACCTTATTCTTTGACGCTCGTATTTCAAGTAAAATAGAGATTTACCTGGATCCCTTGAAATCTTCATCGGAATCGTTTTGATCGTCACTCTCGACGTCAAGATTGCACAGTTTCTTGGGCTTCTTCCTTCCAAACGGCACCGACGGCTTCCGGGAAATCACTGGGGGCCGCCAACCTTTCGAGACATCTCCCTCTTCCTCCTCCTCATCATTTTCAGATTTCTCTTCCTTGGCCTTGGACTCTTCTTCGCCCTAAACACGGGATATTTTATATTGATTAAAATTGTGGATAAAGAAATACACACAAAGAAAGTACTTAAGAGAGTGGTATTGAAAGATTTCATAAAAGGAACTTTTGAAATAATTTCCCACCCTGAGGTGCATTGAACCATTTACGTTGAGGGGCTATTAAATAAACTGCAAGGGCTACTACCCCAGCAGTACTGTCACATATTAGAATCCTACCTGTCTAGTAGGTACTTCAGAATTAAAATTGAAGATGACTTTTCAGACCTTAGCAAAATCGAAGCAGGGGTACTGCAGGGGAGTGTGCTTGGACCATAACTCTACCTAATGTACACGCATGAGCACAGAAGAAACTACGTTAACTACATTTGCTGACGATACAGCTATTCTAGCCATAGCAGAAACGGTGGAAGAATCAACTCAGAAGTTGCAGGAAGCTACAAATGCAGTAAATGAATGGACTCAGAAATGGCGTCTTAAATTGAATGAAGCGAAGTCCACTCACGTGAACTTTACCTACAAAAGGATACCCCATGTACCATTGTTCTTAAACCAGTGCATCATCCCACATGCCAACTCTGCCAAATATTTGGGTATGACCCTGGACGCAAAGTTGAAATGGAAGGAACACATAAAGAAAAAAAAGCAAGAGCTGCAAATCAAATTTCGCAAGATTTATTGGATTATGGGGCGATACTCGCAACTCAACGTCTACAACAAACTTCTTCTGTATAAGACATTGATAATGCCTATTTGGACTTATGGCATCCAACTATGGGGCTGCACAGCAAAATCTAACATGCAAATGATTCAAACTTTCCAAAATAAAGTACTGAGGTGTGCAGTAAACGCTCCCTGGTACATCAAAAATGACGACCTCCATATAGATCTCAGAGTGGAAAACGTAAGAGATACTGCAAAAAAATTAGCTAGATATGAACAGCGGCTTCACGCTCATACTAATTTGGAAGCCATTCAGCTTCTTGACAACTCCAGTACTATTCGGCGCCTGAAGAGGACCAAACCCTTGGACTTGGGATGCTGATACCAATGTGATAGTGTAGTGTGGTGCTAGTTAGTGAACTCTCACCATAAAAATGCGTAATTATGTTGAAACCAAATAACTTGATAGTTACTTACTGTATACAATATGTATGATGTAACTAGTTGTTATGTTCAATATATACAATAAATATATATAAATATACGCTTTAAAAAAAATCATTTAATCATTAGTTATAATGTTTGGCAGATGCTAATTTCTTACTACCAGATATTAATTGTTTTTCGTCTATTAAACATTATGATATTAGACTACCTACCACGTTTTTAGAAAGGAAAACAAACGGGAAAGTAGAACATTATTTGGCAGGGTTTCGAGAGAGTTAAATCAAGATTTGAGGTTAAAATTAGCGATACATCATCGGATATGAAAAGATTATTATAGCATTGCATGAGAACTTTTCAAAGGAACAAAAATATTCTTGATAGAAAACTTACCTCAGCTCTAGGTCCATCAACTTCACCATTTTCTGCATGAACCGTACGTTCACCTTCAGGACCTTCAACTGGAGGGACAGGAGCAGGAGGCACTTGTGCTGACGAGACAGAGCCTGCAGCCACCATTTCGTCCTGCAGAAAAATGAGAAATGTTTCATATAGGAGCTTCAGGTTCAAATAAAAATGAGCAAATTCAATTTGGCATATTCCACTCTAAAATATACCTGCAAGTATTGGACCCCCAAATAAGTGCCCAACCTTTGTCCAACTTAGTGCCCAAAAGAGAAAAACTTGATGCAGACAAAGAAATACACGTTAAAAACTGCAAGATTCGTTATTACTCATTACAGCTAACCTGATTTAGGGCAATGCTAAAGCGTAATCAGCGTTATCCGCTTCTTGTCGTTGTAATGAGGTTAAGCTCAACAATTGTACAGAATATAGTTTATTTAGAAACTAGCTTTTCGCTACATTTAAAAACGGAACTTGCACGACATATTCTAACTCTAAGTTTACAAATAACGAAATTGAAGAATTTTGGGGAAATAGCGTAGGTACCTTAGGTTTACTTGGATCTTTAAGAAAGTTTGGAATTTGTATGCAACGGAAAAAAACGTCTACCAAGTGGGTGTGGCACATAGCTTCCTCGTATCCATAACATGACTGTGTAGATCATTGAAAATTATTATTGACTAAGGAACTTCGTTCAATTAGGGGAAGTAAATATTGAATTAGGGTAAATTTATTGTTATGCAGGAGCATAACTTGAGAAAATGAAGGTAGGCATGTTCAACTATTGAACAAACTATAAAATATACCTAATAAGTCCGAACAATCCCTGAAAATTTCATCGAAATTGGTCAAGAACTCCCAGAGTTATGCGCCTAACAAGGATTTCGTTTGCGCATGCGCAGAGGCTACTATTGATCCGGGGGTCATGAAACTCATAGGGGACCATCTACACATCAAACCGAACAATCCCTGAAAATTTCATCGAAATTGGTCAAGAACTTCCGGAGTTATGCGCGTAACAAGGATTTCACGTTTGCGCATGCGCAGAGGCTACTATTGATCCGGGGGTCATGAAACTCAGGGGACCATCTACACCCCAACCCGCACAATCCCTGAAAATTTCATCAAAATCGGACTATAACTTCGTGTAGTTTTGCCTGTAACAAGGATTTGCTGACAGACAGACAGACAGACACGGAACCAAAATTGTTCCGAAAGGTCTAAAACGCAAAATGCGAGTGGAATTTTTGATTTTGGAGACAAAAAAATTTTCACATTCCGAAATTGAAAACAATGCTTCCGCTACCTTAGTAGACTCGGAAGCAAAATGCCTCAGTGACTGGGAGAGTAGTCACTTATTCAACACGGCTTGAGATTTGTATTTGCTTGCATAAAGTAGAAAAAGATTCGCTACTGTCAATTACCACTTCTTTCCCAATATCTGATGTAATATTTGATGGATGGATTTCCCAAATGTGATGCGATATTTACTGATGTTTTCTTTACCCAATCATGAGCAGCATACACTTAATATGATAGTAATCGTATCATATATTGTGCTTATTTAATGTATTATCTTATTGATTGTTCAGCAAATTGCTCAAGTCGTAATTAATTAATAAAAGTGGCCGATGAAATGTTTTTTTCTTCGCTTTCCATACAGTTTGGACCAATGAGATTCCACACAATCTAATGAAATGGAACTTACAAGTATAGCGGAGTCAATGAGCTGATCATAATCGTTGAACCTGTAGTTTTGAACAGCTGATCTTCTTTGGCGCAACTGATACACAGGTTCTTCTTCACTATCTTCCGAACTCTCAGACTCACTGTCTTCCGAACTGGACTGTTCCTCACTCGAACTTCCAACTTCTCGCGATTTCTTCTCTTTCTTCAATTTATTTCCTGTTGGAACAAAGAACATACATGTACCATTCATAATGTAGTCAAGGGAGTGGGGAGCGTGTGAGAGAGAACAGGAGTTGCAGAAGTCTGACTGAATGAGAGGAAAGGCTGTGTGAAGCGAGCTCAGCTGTGGAGTTGGGGGTGTCAAACACATTGAAACTTTTTAATGAATTACCAACAACATAGTAGTTAAGTCTGGGGGTCGTGTGATTTGTTCAGTTAACTAATCTATTTGGTTCCAATTCTGCTACTAGAGAGATTATACTGTAAGTGGAAACATTTGCAACTATAATGATTTGACATCACTCATTCTCGTCGAAGATATCTGACTTATACTAGGTTTGCTGTGTGTCTTAAATCGGGGAGTAGAGTGATATATTCAGTAAACTAATCCGTTTGGTCCCAATATTTGCTAACTAGAGAGATTACCTATATTGCCAAGTCCCAACATTTACTACTAGAGTGAGTTGGCAACACTAATCACTCATTCTTGTCCAAAATATCTGACTTGTACTAGCAGTGGCGAGGCGTGACATTTTTGCTCGGTCATCGCCAGTGGCGGCGATTAGTAACCAGAAGTGGGGGGGGGGGCACTCCCCCAAGCAATGAAGTGGGGTCGACCCCGGGGATATTTAAAAAAATTACCTGTCAAAAACGCCAATCTAAGGTGTTTTTGGGGGAATCGGTAACTTTGTCATGTGACCCGAAATCCGAGAGCTACGGTTCCGGACTTGCTCAAAGTTGCGTGTTTATGCACGAGTCTTGAAGCGATTTTATTGGTCGATTTTTGGAGGGAGTCGACGTATGAAATTCACAAACTCCACCTTAAGGTTGAAAATCGCTTGATATGGTAACTCAGTTGTTGCGACTTTGAACAGAAATTCCACAGACGCCACCGAGAACTCACGAGAGCTCCTGAAGGTTGCCGGAATCGCTTGAAGTTGCGTGTTTATGCACGAGTCTTGAAGCGATTTGATTGGTCGATTTTTTGGAGGGAGTAAGAGTAGGGAGCACTCTGCGGGGAGGAAGGGGGGTGGAATGAGATATGCAGAATGACAGCGCTTCCACACAAGCGCTTTCGCCGATAGGCGGTAATTGCGCCAACTGCGAGCATGAACATTTCTCTTTTATAAAGAGTAAATTGTATATTTAACATTAGTGTTAACTAATTCTTTAAGTTTATTAAATCGTCTGGTCATCGCCGAATCCAGAGATGACCACAGGCTTCGCCACTGTGTACTCTGTGTCTCAAATAGGAGTCATGTGCTCTATTCAGTCAAGCAATCCATTTGGTTCCAATATCTGATACTAGAGAGATCACACTCTTTAGTTCCAACTATGGCAAGAGAGCGAGCTGGCATAGCTCATCACTCAATTCTTGTACAAGATCTCTGACTTGGACTAGGTATACTGTGTGTCTCATATTAGGATGGGAAGTTGGGGGAATCGGGAAGTCATGTGACCAAATCCATATGGTTCCAACAACTTAACTAGGTCATAACTGGTTGTCCAATAACTGAACGAACGAATTTGAATCAGACCAATATTGAGTTGGGCAAATGATTTTTAAGACCAAAATCTAAATGGAGAGAGGAGAGGACTCACCAAAAATCAGGCTGATTTTGAAATGTTTGCACCCCTCTGGTTTCAAGAAATAACTGAAGAGTTTTGGGGTCCAATCAATCGAGGCTATCACCCTAACTCGGCACTATCATCATTATTTTGCTTGAATCGCTATCAGTAACTACACAAATGATAGCGTGATCGTTTCTTAATCGAAGGTCTTCTCAATTTCGATCCTGAGAGTCAGCTACTTTCTTGCTGCCGCACAACAAATCAATTTGTTAAACATTGGAAAAATATTATTAGTGATCTCAGATGGTTAGAGATAAGTGGAAGTGGACTTCTAACAACTTATCTCTAAATGTCCTAATAATATTTTCCCATGTCTGAACAAATCCAAAAAGACTCGAATAATTAATCACTATAAAAAATATGAAATCGGATGAGTTGGGATGATATACATGGGAAGATATTCGTATTAGCTCCAGCATAATGAAGAACAAGGTACGAATAAAAATATCCATTTTTAACTGCTCTACTGTCCCAATAACTGGACTCAAAGAATTTCAGAACTTCAATCATTTCAATGTGGTCATTTAATAGTCAAATTACCATTGGACTTTATAGTAAATGTCAATATGGAGTAATTATATTATGAATTAATTTCATGGCCTGCTTGGAAACATACAAATTCATTGAAACTTCAACCTCAACAGATCCTTCTCCATAAAAGGTTATCCGATATTTAAATATTTCCCAAAAATGTTTACATTAATTTGAGCAGAATCAAAACATAATAATATTATGGAAAGTCTCTCACCAACGCCATCAGGAAGCACATTTGCCAATGAGATACCCACATAGGCGAGTCGTTTTCTCCGTAGTTCTTCGTTGTCTCTTCTTTTCGTATTCTTCTCAAACGTTCGAAGAACTTCTTTCAACTTTTTCACAAGAGCATTCTAAACAATACAGAAACTTGAATTACTTGAGAAGCTTTAGTACTTGATGAGAAATATGAACGAGTACAAGTAATACAATTAAAATGTAGGTATTGAATGTTACTTAAGGCAGACATAATCTGGAATAGTATCGTACTCACGTGTTGACAAGGAGGGCAATGCCAATCTCCTTCAGGAATCAACATAAGTGGGGGCTGCAGGCACGAAGCATGGTAACCTGTGAACGAATTTATGATTACACTAAGAACCACTTCTTTAAAAAATTGTAACAACTAGTACTATAATTGTTGTGATAAATCAGTGTATATTTGAAAAGACTGAACTTGAAAAAAAGTCACTCAAAGTGTAATGACTCACCATATCACACTATATAATAAAGACGAGCTTATCAGAGTATATCGACGTTTCAGGGGGTGGTAACGCTGGGCGGGTGGAATTCTCCCCCCCCCCCGTCTCCCAGGGCAACCGACCTGCTCCCCCCCCCCTCCCCCGACCCCGCCAGTGAAGGAAGGAGGGCCCCAGCGGGGGGAAGCGTCTCCCAGGGCAAACGACGTGGTCCTCTCCTCGGGGATTTGGGATATACAATTTTTTGACTTTGCATATTGTTATTATACTCCCTTATTGTGTTATTCACCTATTTCTTTTTAACCTGCGTAGCAGGGCCATTAAACTAGTGTATAATAAGAATTTCAAGAATAAGTTAAGAGAGGTACCAACCAAGGGGT
Organism: Creontiades dilutus; assembly: GCA_031894815.1. Lineage (NCBI taxonomy): Eukaryota > Metazoa > Arthropoda > Insecta > Hemiptera > Miridae > Creontiades > Creontiades dilutus. The sequence goes on along the minus strand of JAVIWC010005560.1, from coordinate 204,479 downwards.
CAACCGAAAGACGTACAACCAGCGGTCATGGCTCGACCCCCTCTCCTATCTCCACAGCAACCAGGAACCGGCCTATATAAAGCCAGGCAAATGTAGCAGAAACTCATTCTCCTTGGTCCTAGTCTTTCTATGGCTAACATCCTCCTAACTTTGCGTATGTCTTTGTGCTAACTTCGTCACTTAACTTCTCCTAAACTCACTAAGGACTGTAAAATTCGCTCATGAGGCGCCGAGTTAGCAATACCGCTGAATCGTACAATCTAGCAAACGAGAGCAAAAGAATCATCTTTTCTTAATTGCCAAGTTGATTTCTGTTTTCCCATGGGGCACTGAGTAAGTAGTACCACCAGCAAATCAACTTGATACAAACGAATGAACCAATTTCAAATAATAAATATCGTTACATCAATAGAGGAGAGAGAAATAAGACAACTCCTGGTCCTTATACAAAGGTTTATTATTTCTATAGAACTGATTCTATATGACTATGGAAATCACAAATACATGTTTATTAGAAGCAGAACATTATCTAAAATCGACGCTCAGTTCTCCACACCTAGAACTTGTATTCTAGAAGCCTGAAAAAATGCTTCGTTTATATTTCAGCACCGTAATCGATAAGGAAAGCAGTTAGCCACAAGGGGTTTTCAGCTGATTAGTGTCTCCACACCTTGTGATTGATTTCTAGATGCCCTTTAGACGGTAGGATGACTCCACCATAAATATCAAAACACCAACGAATTACTGGTCCTTCATTAAGTAACACAAATTGATATTTAAATAACTACACTGGTGCAATGTACTGTTCACCAGTAGACGGAACGACTGCAAATTATCTAGGCAGAATAAAACACCTACCTAACTCTCACATCCGCAGATAATGAGTATAATAACAGTTGAAGGACTTGATTTCAAAATGAACTCTTGAAACAATAATTCTATTGCAATTAGATAATCGAATTCGATGCCCATATTTTAATAGCCGAGTTTTACAAAGCTCCAAAACGTTCACATTCTTAAACACGTTCTTTTTCTGTCAAAGTTCTAGTTCTTAGGGAGAGCAAAAGGATGAACGTAAAGCGGTCCGGGTATAATCACAGAATAGGTAACGCACCTCTTATCAGTGATAAGTTATCACACCATCGCCCGCCATATCGATATAGGTTCACAGTATCGATATATAAATCGAAGAATCGCATCTCAAAAACAAAAAAATTTCCTATATCAATCCTTCTAGTAAAGTATAGATCAGTTAGAAAACGAAATGAAAAGTGGAGGTAATAATATTACTATAAGCTAAAAAAATAAGAACCTTTTGATAAGAAGGGGAAGGGAAATGAACGGGAAAAGGCATTCGACGCAGAAGAAAGTGACGGGGAAAATGGCGCGTACTGGTGTCGGGCGAAGGTACAATGGTCGTGATAATCGTTTGAAGATGGCACTGTTATCGATAAATTGATACCATATATATATCGATGTAAGTACACATCGATACATCCTGATAAGATCGTGATAAGAGGTGTGCGTTACCTAGTCTGTGATTCAGCAGCGGTCCAAATGGGCACATTCGATTCATTGAAGGGATGTCTATCAATAGCGAACATGATAGCATGTTACTTAGACAATTTCTAACAATCAGATGTTGGATATTTCAGTCTGTTAGGGTGGACAGAAGGTGATGCCAAGGACTCAGCCAGTTGTCCCGAGTTTTATCAATTTTGGTCCAGTGGCTCTTGCAAAGAGCTCTAGGCGGTTTTCAAAATTCAATTTTGGGATTTTAGGCATCTTGAAACGTTTTTACACCAAGAGATTTTGTGGGAGGGTTAACACTTTGCAAATAATAAACCAATAATGATATCAAGATCCTGGACAGTGAATATTCGCAAAAAGTCAAATTCCATACCTTCATCACAAGTGTCACAGAGAAGAATCCACTCGGGGTGATCTTCTTTCCCACACTTCTGGCATTTGTAATCTTCTACCTCCTCTTCCTTCTTCTCTTTATCATCTTCCGCTTCGTCCGCCTTCTCAGCTGCAGAACATACAAACGTCATGCTTATTTGAAAAACTGTGTATTTGGTTTTACCTATTTCAATATGATTATTCCACTGTAGGATGATTAGCAACATAAAATTAGAAACTAGAAGGAACATTTATGGGTTTCCTTGGTGATGCGAGTAGGTAATAATAACAGTAGTTGCCCAATCGTTTACCAAAATGCTTTAAAGGAAAACATTGAAATCGAAAAACGTCAGCCAAGTTGACAGAGGCTGGGTTGGGTTTAGCTCCCAGGTACACGGAGCATGACTCTGTACATCATTGGAATGTTTAAATAATCTTGTAAGATTAAATATCGATTGGATTCAATGATTCGAGGAAACTATCGTGTTGAAGTTGTTAAGGGATTATAAAACCGCATTTCCCCAATTCGATGGAATGTAAGTTTGAGCATGCGCGGACAGGATTGATTTGCAACCAAAGAAGCCTGTCTGTAGGCGTATACTCCTGAAAACTACTATAAAATCGGATTGAAATAGGTACTAGACATTTGGTTTGTTATGATTTTACATGCGAGGTATGCTCAGTAGCTAAGTGCTACTCATATTGAAATTGACTTCAGATGCACAGGCAAACAATTTCTCAAAGGTACATCGTTTTTGTATAGTCCATAAATTTTAGATTTGGAGTACTAAAACATGCTGCACTCCGAAATTATTCTTTGGAAACGCTGAATTCCTCGGAGCAATATATAGCTCCGTATTTTAAGAATTGCAATGCTAATGAGAGGATATTACCATATTTGTTAATATGTAAATAACAATATTTAACCTTCCAGAGACAACGGGCGGGTCAAAATGACCCTAGGAAAGGGGAAACGATCGTGAGTCCTTAAGGAGAATTGCGTGTTTGGGGCCTAGAGTAGCTGTCAAACTAGTACACTTGTGGATGTCAACGAGGTGGGAACCCTTGTCATTATTGAAAACATGGCCTGATGTGCCTAATTAGTCCGAGTCTACCGAGGTAACGGAAGCATTGTTTTCACTTTCAGAATGTAAATTTTTTTTGTCTCCAAAATCAAAAATTCTAGTATTATTTTATGTTTTTCCTCCCCTGCTTTCTGATTTCAAACCACTATTTTCATTCTGCTGGAATCCATATGACTCAGCATTGTCTTAGTTCTGCAATTTTTTCTTCAAATTAATCATTTTCATTCCGTTGTTCCTTTTATGTTATGCTTTGGTTCTATGTGAAAGAAAATGAACTCAATTGCACTAGGTACTTTGCACTTGTAAGTGATTTTGAACAGTAATTAGTTACTGGATGATTAAAATTATTGTTTTATGACCGAAATAGAAGCAAATTGTTCTCCAGAATGTTTTGAATGACACCTCATCATAATGTTGGGTCAAAATGACGCCTTGTTGTCTCATACGTCCTGAAGGTTCACACTCTGGAAGGATAAATCAAGTGTTTCATAATATTTTTAAAAAAAATTTGAAGTCATTGCAAGTAATTTAGTATACTTTGAAAATTCGTCAAAAAAAGAGGAACATTGGTTAGTTACTTCAATGTGACGCATGTATTACTTAACAGTGTGTTTTGGTTCAAATTATACCAGTTTAAGAAAATATTTTTTAGTAAATTACCTAAAAACTCTTATTTTATGTAGTACATAAGGCATGCTTACTTTTATCAGTTCTTATTGCAGTTCTAGCGCGCCTGACAGGTTGAGCCTCGCCTTCTTCTTTCTCTAAATCTTCGTCACAACTGAACTCGTGGTCTGAGACGACTTTGCCACGGACGTCCTCCTCCTCCTCCATTCCCATGAACTCCAAATGATCTTCCTCTTCTTCTTCAACGTTTTCGTCGCTGTTGAAAAACAAATGTATCTCTTAAGGGTCTGCGCTGTTCTCGATGGAGATTATGAGGGCCAGGAAGGAATCTAAGGGTTTGCCGTTGGGGATGAGGCATGCCAGAGAAGGATACATGTTGCACGCTATCAGGGTCACAATGAACACGAATTGGGACGCTATTCATCAAATGGAGGCGCTACTGGTCACTATTCCACTCGAGGTGTTGTCAGTATTTTCCTTCAATTCAAAACCTTCATCCAAAACAGCTAGAATCAACACCACCCATCCCTAAACATCACTAGACAAGCCCCATATTTTTTTCAATGTTTACCAAATCCAAACAGACATAGACCGTCCCCGAATCTATATGTATTACCTACACCAGTACAAGGGCGAGGTTGGAATTGGCGAGAAAAAAAAAACGGTCTCTCTGAATTGAACCTAGAACCCTAAGGGTATGTGCAGAACGCGGAGGCAGGATGTCACTATGGATGCAGGACGGAGGTTACAATTCATCTTTCCTCCTGGCTGGTCTGTTCAGAGGAAAGGGGTTGCTGAAGAGGGGAGGAGAGAGGCCGAAAGGAGGGAGGTGGGGAGCAACAGCCTTGAAACAACCAATCATGGGCCAGGGAGTAGCGATGACATCGTGACGGCGAGGCCCTGGAATCAAATTAGTTTGAAAATCAAAAGCATCGCCTCTCCAGCGTCCCTCCTAGCGCTACCGCGACCTCTCTGCCCTGAACGCCCGCATTCATTTCTTTGTACTTGTTTTAGCACGAGAGGCATCGATAGCGACATCGACCCTCAAGCGTGCCTTCTCCCTCCGCGTTCTGCACATACCCTAACAGTAAGAGCTATCACCTGAGCTACGGAGATGTTAGTACAATATGACATAAAGAGGATTAAGTGGGTACCAAACGTCGAGTTACAGAGTTCCAAGTGAAATAGAAATGAGTAGCACCGCCGTTTGATGAATAGCCTCGAGTCACTATAATCAGCTAACCCTCAATTTTAGCTGGTTGAGCCAGGAGGGAGAATGTCAGTCATCCTGCCTCCTACCTCCACGTTTTGTCTCCATTCCGACATGAGGACTGTATCACTCAGTGAACATCTTCCTTGGACTTTTGTTCCACATTCTGGCTATAATCTAAGGAGGATAAAAATAAGAAACCTTTTGCTGATGATTGAAGAAATTGACTCACGAGAACAAACACATGTTTTCCTGGGTTTAACCCCTCTCCCAGGGCTGATATAGTTCAGAAACGAAAAAAACCTCTTTTATCTGATTAGCATCGTTAGGCAAAATGTGATCACCCTTAGTCTGCATTTAGTGCTTCATCACTTAATAAATTTGAAAGCATCATAAAGATAGAATGCTGGCTGATGAAGGGAACATTGAGTCCAATGGCGGATGTAGGCATTGGGGTCAAAAGTCGGGAAGCCTAGTGAAGACAAATAATAGCCTCCCAATGTCTAATTATCTTTTGTAACACGTGGCAGAGGGGGATTCTGCAGTTTCAATGGAGCCTTGGTAATACAAGTAGGAGGTCCGTAAGGTCCACGTGGATCGTGGCAATAGTGGGCACCCCATAGAGGTACTGCTGAACATGGGTGATAGATAATTTTATGTCACAAAATCTTTGATCAACCATTTTTGACCTTGTGTTGGTGAACTGATAGGATCAAGGAGAAGAACCTGCTCAGGGTAAAATCATCACATCTGACATGATGGAGACCTACATGCCCTTCTAGGTTACCGAGTACAGCGTGACAACAAAGCAAACGACTCCCACCCCACAGACAATATCAAATCCCATTTCAGCACTAACTTAGCTTACCCCAGGCCGTATCCACGATCAGGTTAGATAGGAGAGGTCACAGAGGGCCACTCTAACTTTCTAGTTCGTTATTAATGACACCAATCTAGATCTAGATCTTCATCTAGACGATGAAATCTTTTGAAAGCGGGGAAAGACAGCATTGAAAGTAGAATGTAACTGCCCCTCCACTTTCTTAAAGATGAAAATTATTCGAACAAGACTAACACTTTTGGATGTCTCCCTGGTACAAGGAACAGGTTGAGGATGAGCAGCCTTACATTCTTCAGAGCTTTGTTCCAGCAAATAGTGGAAGTACCACTGGGTCCAGCCGATGCTGAGTTGTTGCCGTGGTACCTATGAGTTCTGTCATGAAGAACAAGCTGCACATAACGCTCAGGAAGGAATTCGTGTTCACCAAAGTTGTGGCTGATGGCACTAAAGAGTGAGTATGTACTCCACACACACAAAGTTGTACAGGTTTTGTTCCCCAGATGTAGTTAAGGAGGTTTCGTTCAAGAATTTAAGTTCAGGACTCTAAAACAGATTACTATGGTCCTTCTTTTCTCCTGATTGAATTGTCAACATCTCACCCTGATCAAAACAGGTCGCTCTACTCTGGATTCACCACTGAGGGAAATCCTAAAATAAAAACCCATTCCCCATGATTACTGGGATAATTTGGAAGTTTCCAAGTACCCAATAAAAGTAATAAATTATAATCTTTTACGTACTCAGAATCTGAAGAAGTCGCCCAAGGTTTATTGATGTTATACTTGAACTTATCCTTCCTTTTCCGTCTCCTTTTCCCATCCTTCTTCGAGTCATCAGCCGCCTCGTCTTCTTCCTCTTCTTCTGTGTCCACCTTTTTTCTCCTTTTCTTCTTCCCCATTTTATCCTTCAAGTCTTTTTTCGAAGGTGTCGAAACCTCACTGCTCACCTGCAACGCAAAACGAAAATGAACGCATCGCGGTTTGAACGTATTTAAGCAATCTATACGGGATTTATGCAGGTTATGAAGGCATTTTAGAATTTTCGACCAAATTAGACTTCTCAAGCAAATTTTTAGTACAAGGTGTTCCAAAAGCATTTAATTAATATCCAGCAATCAATGGACAGTCTCTACTAGCGCTAAGACAAAAGAGTTCCTAGGAGATTCGGACACTGTGGTATCGTATCAAGTCGGTGGTGGTATTTAGGGCGAGCACAGCTCTGGTTAGCAAAAATGGTGGCGTTACCACCAACTCCGCTCAACTAGTGGTATTTCTGATCTGTATTTAAGAGTCACGTACATTTTGCTTTCACGTCACTATAAGAAAACGAGCTTTCTTTTTGATGCTGTACAAGATCACTCGTTCTTTCGTTTTTTTAACCAAAAATGCCGGGGTGGAAGACTTTTTTGAATATTATGTTAACGGATTGACTTCAACTGAGGAGTTGCTGTTGTTTTTTCGAACGTATTTGGAGCGGGAGAGTGTAAGGGAAACACCTCGACGATTAAGCCTGCTCTATGGGAGATTTTCCGTGGATGACATGAGCGAGGATGATGTGCTATTTTCGTTCCGATTTAATAGAGAACATGTACATTTACTCCAGAGGCTCCTTCGAATTCCTGCAGAAGTTACGACAGATAAGTACGCTTGGAATCAAAATTGATTTGTTTGTAACTTCTTACTTAGCGACTTGGGAAGTACATACTCCAGAAAAGGAATGTACAGCAGGGATTCTGGGGTTGCAGTTAGACAGTGTTTATAATAGCGAATTCCTAAATGAAGCTGTTAGGCTCTTTAAAAACTCGCACAGTTGGCGAGAGGCTCACTCAAAACAAGTAGTTAGTTCGTAGATACTAAATACCGAAATCTTTGTGTTTTCTTAAACTGTAAAGTACCTAATAAAATGATGTTGAATCAAAATGAAAATTCTGCTCTCTCTCGGCATGAAATTTCAATTTAGCAATTTCAGAAATCAAATTTTTAGGTAGAAATGTTGCAAGTGTTGATGCGAAGCGGTTTACAAGTAGGTTACGTTCGTTCGGATCGCGTCGGTGGCATCGTAACTTCCGTAAAGATACCACCGTCGTATTGCAATACGACCGATCGTATTGGCGGCGGATGCGAAGTTGCGCGTATCCTAGGAACTCTCTAATCCTACAGACAGGGTGTACGTAACATGTCAGATAGTATTGTATCACCCCCTTATTTCTTTGATCTCCCAAAATTTTCATTTTCCTCCCAGTTTAACTTCCAGATAATTTCAATAATGTTTCTTTGCATCCAGCGGTTTATCCTTTTGTGATCCCAATTAAACGTACCGTGAGTGAGAAGTCCAAATAAATGTCTACCTACGATTTTAATCTCTACAGATGAAATTCAATTTTCTGGTGGAAATGGTCAACGTACAGGTTGTAATGGTGACCGGGGGGTCCAAACGTGTATAGAAATATTTTATCCTGCTTGTATTGAAGAAATTCCAAAATAATTTTGTCAAAATCGAACTGATATCGTAGTTTTCCTTACGTCATATTGGTTGTTATGAGAGTTAACTGACAAGATCTTATTACTTACAAAACTGATTATTACCTTAGCCATTTTTGATTCTTTCTTTTTGCCTTTACGCTTTCCAAGGTCTTTCAACACGTCTTCAATAAGAGTTCTTCGCTCTGCTTCTTCTTTAATTTTTTGCATAGCTATTCGCCGCGACGCTCTTCCAGGACGTCCTCCTGGGGTATCCGCTTCGGTCGCTTCAGCTTCCACGGATTTCAGATCTCTTTCTGTGAGGCCCATCACGGTTTTGGCTGAAAAGAGGAAAGAAACCAGTAAAGATATTTCAGCTTGACAAGTACAACGTATTACAACATAGATTATAAGTTACTTGTGCAATATTTTCAAGTTAAAGAGAGTTGATAAGCCTAGACTTCCCATCGGCCACATAAAGGTTGATTTAAAAAGATGTTGCACAGGTTAATGATGCTATTCAAGTGCAATGCAAACAACGCACCTTTTGCTTTCCTGATTTTTTTAACGGTGTCTCCACTTTCCGCAGGTTTGTCTGCATCTTTAGGAGCTGCAAGCAGAAGCAAACACACTATGTTAGGTACATCAAACTCACGTCAAGGAAGACAGGGAAGATGAGTATTGTTATTTGAACGGAAATTGATTCAATCCTGGATATTATAACATCAATTTCACTCTGCAAAAATAATAATTCATCATTCTGCCGCAATTTGCAATAGTCAACGTTTTGCAACAAACGCCATCACTTCATACCAGTTCCACACAAAAGAAGAGGTAAAGACGTTAAAAAAATAAGGGGTTTTCAGACTGACAATGTTAGAAGGAACTGTTGATTTAGTTCTTCCAACCAGGGGAACGGGCCAGAAAATTCTTTATGTGGTGAGCGAGAAGACGCGTTACGCCGTGTGGGAAAACGAATGCGAGCGACCAACGCGATCTGTTAGCGCGATCAAACAATACAATCCTATGGAAGTGTCTTACGTAGCAACGCGGCGTCGCGGCAATAAATTCAAATCATGAACGCAAGCCAATTGAATAATAAACCCCAGTGAAAGAATTTGCAGCGTTTTTTTTTTAATGATTACCAGAATGCTTCAGCCCGTGTATTGGCTAAGAAGCCTTTTAGGAGTTCACTCCAGTATCCACATTACTACACCACCACATCACTAGGTTACTGATATCAACACAAAAACAATAATAAACCAAAATAACGCGAATATTGGCACCATAAATCGGGCCATAGATCGAGAATGGTTTGACCTACGGACCTGGGGCTCATTTGATTCCTCGTGGAGTGTTCTTCAAAAGGAGTACAAATTTAGGCCGCCTTGACTTGTTTTGAGGTTTTTAGGGATTTTACAAAACTTTGACAACCCTTAAAGGGCACTTTAAATTAAGTGAGAGAGCTGGCTCAAGAACTGGGGCGGCGTCGGACCAACATGGATTTTTCCTGAAAATTTCAGCTTTTTTGCTTCAGCCGTTTGGGGGAAATTGTGCGTACGGCGGACGGACGGAAAAATTTTTATTGCAGATTCGGATTCTACACCGTTTGAAACGTAAACAATGAAATTTTCAGGGGGGTTAGAATTTTTTTATTCAAGACCGATTACAATGGTTTATTATTGAATAATAAACCAAAAATTAATTGAGATTTAATGAGGCTGATTTCACTTACTTTTAGGTCGCCCTCTTCCTCTTTTAGCCAAAGGGACGTCGTCATCACTTTCACATTTGCCATCTTCAGTTTCTTTTGTGTCTTTGGCCTCCGCACTATTGTCGCCGGTTGCCTCTTCTTGATTTTCACACTTAGAATCTTTCAATTCATCTTCTTTTGTTTCGTCTGCTGTTTTTCTGTTGCCACGAAATCCACCGCGTCTCTTCCTCTTGCCTCCTCTTCTTACTTTAGCTGATTAGAAAAAATAAAAATGTAATGTTACAGCTGAATGATCTACCTGTTGTTCCAAGGCTCCATTCAACCAAATAGAGAGAATTTTAACCAGGAAAAGAATAAGTATGGGTAGCATGTGGAGATAAAAACCTCTGAACATTGACTCTGGGTATACCTCATTGATTTATACCATTATGCCTGAGATGAACAACTGAATGAAAGAGCATAGCAAGCAGAATATGTACTTCTTGGACCCTGTTAAGATAGAAACCATAAGTACTCAATTATTACACAAGCCTCAAGTGCAAGAAAATAAGGCACAAAGAATGAAATGAAGAAAAAGTTATCTCAAAACTTTATTTAGATCCCAACACTTGCCGCAAGACAAACACGTTAATTTAAAGGGGAACTTCAGAACAGTAGAATCCTATACAACAATTCCCTGGCAATCCCCCCTCCCACCTTGTCCTACCCTACCTGAGAGTCTCAACGAAAACCTGTATCAGTAATGCATAGAAAGTGAAGCTCTATTTATATTATAATCCCTTTTTTCATCCAAGTCATAATAGTTACGTGTCAGAAGAATAAATTTGTGAGTAAGTGTTAAGAATCATATTAAATATGAACAGAAAATTTTGCTGTACACCACAATTCTTGTTAGAATAGCATACCAAGTATTCTGTAAATCCAATCCAACAGATTTCTTTAAAACTTGAAAATGATCATTTTGAATTATTCTGATCGTATCTGATCAAGATTTCGTTTTAAATCACAAAGAATCCATTTATTTATTCATACTCGTTGTTATTGAATTTGTTGCTTGCGGGCAGGGTTGTCAAGGAAATATCGATATTTTTGCCGATATTTTCTATTCCGATTTATAAATATATCGAGTGTGCATTTAACTATCGGATCCGATATCTTTCAGCCGCAAATCATCATATCAACCATATCCCACATCTTATTGCTCAAAACTAATTTCCATTAAAGAATACGGGCATCATATCAGATGAGGTAGGCAAATCGTAGGTAAAAAAGGTAGGGACATCTTGGTGACTTGGGTTCTAGCCAGTTCAACCCATACTGGAGAGCACATCAATCAAAGGGTTTTCCTCACCTCTATCCCTAACCAATATTGATTTGATTGACTTTTTTTCAGTTATCCTTTTTACTTCACTTTTTTATTTTTTAAATAATCTCCCCTCGAAGACGGAGGGGGCACGCCATTAAAGGAAAACGAAAAAACTAAATGAAATAAAAGTGGGGAGGACGCCCAGGTTTACACGACGCCGGCCCTTGGGATATGGGAAGTTGTGGAAGAAGGAGGAAGGGAGGGATGAAAGGAAGTGTCCCTATAAAATGACCACCAATTCAAGTACGAGCCCCGGATGATGCGGGTGGTGATACCACGAAGTACTCCCGACGAGATGCCCAGCTCAAGTAACTCTGTGGCACTTTTCCCGCACCACACTCCGCACCATGACACAGTTGCAGCCATAACCTTGATGTTGTTAGGCGCCACTCCTTTTAGCTCAGATACCGCTTGCCGCAGGTCATTCCTATCATATTTGCTTATCTTAGCCCTCCAGGTCTGCTCCATGTTACAACCCTACATAATATTGATAATTTACTTCCCTGGATACTGTACATGATTATTACCGTAAATAAAGTTTCATTGAATTTTTGAGAGGTTGAATTTTTTATGTGTAGTAGGATGAAATTCAATAATGCATACGTAATTCGGATTAAAGTTTGAAAAAAATATCGATGGGCGATATATAAAAATATTGATATTTTCCTTGGATATATCGAATTACTAAAACGATTTTTTTAAAAATATCGATATTCTCTGCCGATATTGACATCCCAATGACAATTTAATGGATTGGAACAAACACTTATGTTCCATGTCAATTAGGTCTACAGGCCTACTATAATAAGATTTTATAACTAAGTCAAAAAATTGTATTGTATCCTTATATTAGAATTGAAGATGAGTCTGAAATATTGCGTAGCTGATGTCTAATTGACATTGTAGACCAAAACTATTGAAAACAATGGACGAGTTGATAGATCCATATAACAAAACTCATTGTTCCTATCTACCTATGTATGTGCGTTCCCAATAGACGGGTTAACTAAGAATTTGACAGATTTGACGGGTTGACTAAGACAATTTGATAGTAAAATGATCAGCTAGTTACAGCGCACAAAGGTTTGGAACCTCCAAAACATCCTTCTACTTCATAAATGGCGCAAATCCCCTCAACCGATATGTTTGGTTCCCGAGCTGTTTGTTATTATGGTAGCTAACTGGCAGTTTGTTAGTGGCATGGAACCATGAAAACCGGAGAAGCCTTGGGCAGTAAATCAATATTTTATGCAAAACACGGGTTTTGTACTAGTAACCTAAACATAAGAGCAAACTCTTATAGCAAAATAGCAGACATATCTCGAAAACTAAGCGAGATTTTAAAAATTGTTATGGAACAACTTAGAACAGAAAGTAATACGATCTGATGAACAACTTTGTTCCAAGATTCCACCTTATTTTGTTAAATATACTGCGCTACTCCACTGTAATGTTGTAATGAAGCACAGTTCACATCCATCCAGAAAGCTATCAAGATAGTGCGTACGAGCAGCTGATTGGTTGGACATCAGCTGGGGAGGGGGGAATATTTATCTGGAGAAGCACTTTCGAAGCTGCATGCATCAGATTTTCAGATATTTTCAGCTCTGCACCTGCGCAGTTCATTACCGTGCATACGGAGTGGCCTTGGGAACCAAAACAGCTGTGGGAGGAAGCGAGGGATACAGCTGTTCCAGACAGCCAAATTCTGGGTGGTTATGAACACCTTCTCAACTTCTGCCAATCCCATTCATCCCCTCCACTGCTTTTCACCAGCTTTCTCTATCCATATTTCTGGACGTTCCAGATGGATGTGAACCCTGCTTGACTCTACATATAACTGATGATGCACCAAGCAATTCTTGATGATAAGAGAGTGATTGTGAGTTCAAAGGTCTGTCACCATTGCTGGTTCCTCGAACACAACTCCCCAAATTTGATGTGAGGAGTGAACAAGAACGAGGAATTGTGTTTCAAAAACGTTGGATTTAAAAAAGTACTTGTTCAATTATTTTTGTGAAGTCAAATTCTATTCTGTGAATTTGGAGGCTATTAGTGGGCTTAAAATATCAACATGGTTGTTTTGAAATTGGAACCAGGGGGGGGGGGGGGTATATAGATTTTGTAGTTTCCCAGTTCTGCTCAACTACAATACCAACATTTTGCTGATTATACAACTTACCTTTTAAACGTGGCTTCTTCCCACCAACTTCTTCCTCTTCAGCTTTTGATTCGTCCTCTTCAGATCCGCCTTCTTCTTCCGATTTTCCCGCCGTTTTCTCTTCCCTTTTTCTTTTACCACCTTTAGTAACAGTTTCGGTCGGCGCCTCATTTTTCTTCTTCGAGGCAGCTGCTTTTTGTGGCGCAGTTTCCTCCAACGGCTCCTCTAAAGAGAACGACATCAACGTTACAGTTTTAGCTGGCTCTTTCTTTTGGGTCTTTTTCGAATCCTCGACTGGCGTCGGTTTTGAAGTCGATCCTGACCTCGTGTTCCTCCTGCTCGTTCGCCGTCCTCCTCCCTCTCTCTGCATTTCATCATCAGCTGTCTTTCTCACTTTTGAAGGTACTTCTTCCACTAAATTAATTGAATTCGTTCTGGACTTCCTTCCTTTAGGCTTTTCAGTTCCTTCAACTTCTGTCTTCAAATCGATAGCTTTATCATTTACTACTGCACCAACATTGGAAGCATCTCCACCTTCACTTGTTTTACAATCATCATCTTTTTTCTTTGAATTTTGCTCTTCTGAAGTTTCCTCTTCTTTTTGAGAATCCACTGCAACAACTTTCTCACTTACAGCTTCTGCAGCCTCCAATTTCTTTACATCTGCTATTTTCTGTTTAGAATCTTCAACGGTACTCTCTTCCTTCACAAACGCTTTCAGTTTTTTAGAACCCGCTAATTTCAATTCAACTTCATCGCATCTTTCAATTTTTATTTCAACCTCTTTCAAATCTTCAATTTTTATACCTTCCATTGATGTTACTACCTTTTTCTCGCAATCTACTTTTGTTACCGGCGCAGAAACCTTTTTCACAGGATCTTTGGGTGGTTTTTCTTTCCTTTTACTGGAAGATTTTTTAATTTCTTTAACGGTATTTTCTTCCTCTTTATCCAACTTTTCTGTTTCTATAGTTTTTGCCAACTTTTCTGTTTCTGTAGTATTTTCCAACTTTTCAGAGGGTTTCACATCATTTTCAGGTTCAACCAAATGCTCCTCTTTGGCCTCTGTCTTAATTATATCGACTATCTCAGGTTTTTCCCTGGATTTGTCTGTCAAAGCTTTTTTCTCTACATCCCCTTTCACCACATCAGGCGACGATTGTTCTTCTTTCTTGGATTCTTTACTACTGTCTTCTACTTCATCTGCAACTTTATGATCCATTTTCCCCTTTGCCCGTTCTTTCTTGACTATTTTTATTTTAGCCTTTTCATCGTCTTTGATTTGATTCTCCGCTTTAGAAGACACTGCCACCTCTTCGTTGGTATCTTCAGATTTCTCATCGACTTTGCCGATTTTCTTGACTGGCGTACTTTCAATCTCTCCTTTTTCAACAGGCTTTTCCGATTTATTCTTGATTGCAGCATCGCTTTTCTTTTTCTTGTCCAATACATCACCATCATTAAGTGCTTCAGTCTCCACCAATTGTTTTCCACTCACCTTTGGTTTATCGGAAAGTTCCTCTTTAGCACTCGAAATATTCTTCTCACTTTCACACGAGTTTGAAGAAATCAGTTCTTTATTAGTAGATTCGTCCGTAACTGTTTTGGAAGGCGGTCCAAGGATATTTTTGGCAGAAAAGAGATCCTGATACTTGGAACCACTAGGTACATCTTTATCGATTTCATCGTCTTTCTTGGAAGGCTTATTGTTCAAACATACTTCAATAATGTTGGATAAAAATACACTCTTTTTTCCAGTCTCAGCGGCTCCAGTTTTTTCTTGGCTATCGTTAGAATCATTCTGCCCGTTTTCAACACCCTTGCTGATTTAGATTTTTCTATTGGTTTAGATGACTCGCTTGAGGTTTTTTCAGAGGCTAATTCCTTAATATCTTTTGTGTTCATCTTATTATTTTCATCTACAGACTTTTCAGGGGTTGGACCGTTCGTAGATTTATCATCTTGTTTCAATCGACCATCTTCCGAATCAAGAGCATTTTTTGAGTCGTTAGATTGATTGCAAATTGTATCTATACTCCAGAGCTTTTTCGAACTCTTCTTATCTAAGTCATTCTTTTCATTAGAAGTTGACGGTTTTTCAGCAGCAGATTCGCCTGGGTTTCCAGTATCACAGTAATGACCCGCACCACACCCTGAAAAATACATAACATCTTCCTCTATCGCCTCGCTAGCTTCAAATACGAAATCTTTAGAGGCAGAAGGGCTTACAGTCAAATCTAAGGACGACACAGGCCGTGAATTAGAATTAACCAGCCTGACTTGACCCAAATAATCATCCTTCGAATTAGTAAAAACAGAGGGGTGATTATAAATTCCATGATTTTCTTGGGATGAATTCTTTGAGATTGGCACACCATTGTTTGATGCAGTATCCCTAATTATACAATCCCTTATGCCTTCTCGAACTTCCTCTTCACTAGATGCATTAAAAACTGCAACTACTTCTAAAGTACCGTCTTTTTTAGAATCATGATCTGTTATAGGATTACCAGCATTGCAATCAGCCCCTGATCCTTCACCACGAATCAGCATTACCTTTTCTTCAATAGCTTCTCCAGTAACTGGCTCTGGCTTGGAAAAAACTGGAGTATTTATGCTGCCATTCCTAGAATTATCTTTCGCTCCTTGATCCATTCTGGGTCTTTTAGATGAAACCATACTCAGATCTTCTGCTTCATTCTCGACGTTATTGAAACGAGCAGCCATTTGGCTCAAAATCGACGTCTTGTTGTCATGGTAAGGATAGGCAGGGCGTTCCATTTTCAATTTAAAAATTTCTTCGAGCTTGGATCCTGGCCTACTTCCACTTAAAGGTCTAGGTGGCAATGCCCTCATGCTTAGATCAATAGAGCCATTGCTCGTACTATCTTTCTTGTCATTGGCACCGTTAATAGCAACATCATCCTTAATAGCAACAGGTCTGTTGAATCCTCCAGTCTTTAATGTATCCACACTTTTAGATGGCTGCTCATTCAACTTGGTAGTTTCCAAAGCAGTAGGTTCAGTTAGTCTTTGTTGTACAGGTTCACATGGCTTTGCAGGTGGTATCACTTCATCCAGTTTCTCAGCTGGTATTTTTTCTTGAATTTCTTTACTACTTTCAGTCGTAGGTTCCTTAATTTCAACTTTAGTTGATGTGTTTTCAGATTTAGAGTAGTCTTTTACCGTTGTATCGTCCTCCTCTGCTGTTTCCATTTTGGTCACACATTCAGGCTTATTGAGATTACTACTCTCACTTGAATCAACAGGCTTGATAGCTTCTTTCTTTGGTTCAGCGTCCTCTTCTTCTATCATCTTTTCCTCCTCACTTTCTTCATCTTCTTCGACCTCCTCCTCCTCTTCTCCTTCAACATCTTCTTCCTCATCTCCTTCGCTATCCTCCTCCGCCTCTTCATCTACCTCCTCATTATCATCTTCATTTTGACCAGTATCTGTAACTGGTTTTTCCGGTTCTTGACAAGCTTCCTCCTCGTGCAATATCAAATCAAGCTCCTGCTGTCCTTCACCTGAAGAGAGACTGTCAATCAAGCTAACCAGGCCATGCCTGTCCCTGCAACAACGAAAAATGTCACAATTTGCATACTGTACGCCAAATTAATCAAACTATATTTAATGTATTATAACTTGAAACATAGCTACACACTTTTTACAACTAATTTGAACTTACTGTGCCACGAGATCCCACGTTTCTTCTTCAGTGTCTTCACGATAGACACGGACATTGCAGGCAGGATCAAACTGACACCAGTACGTTAAGCCACCTGAATCTCTTCCCAATGGTTCGATTCGTAACCGTTGAGGAGTCCACTTGTTGACTTCGTTCTTGAATTTTACGTTGATGTCAAATTGTGCTTCGAGAAGAGTCTGAAAAGTCAGATTTAAATTTTAAGAGCGGATATTTTGACGTACTTCAAGTTTGGAAGAAATGCTGACAATTGGGAGTACGTAAGGAAGTAACTGGGTAACATGCAAGCCTTACCTTCAATAATCGAAGTTTAACTCCAAGAGAAGACTTCTTGTATCCAAATCTTTCAAGTTCCCAACCATCCTGCTGAGAGTAGCTGTGAGCGAACTTCGTTAGAGCCTTCTCCCATTTGTCTAACGTGAATGACTTCCTTGCTTTCCTAAGTAGCTTTACGTGCAGATCTATCAGAGCTTGAGGAACTGAAAAAGTTGAACATAGATGTTAACTTTAAATACAATGCATCCTTCAAAAGTGGAGTTAATCCACAGTGTGATTAAACTAGGACAATGTGAAAGTTATTTTGTTTGCAAGACATTCGTTATTATTAAAAACTCGTTTCTTCAATAGTTCATCAATAATATCTACGAAGATGAGGTAAAACTAAATGGTAAAAACTATTCAATGCAAGTCTGCTTCCGTTTTATGTTGGACTAGTTTAATGGCCCTGCTACGCAGGTTAAAAAGAAATAGGTGAATAACACAATGAGGGAGTATAATAACAATATGCAAAGTCAAAAAATTGTATTTCCCAAATCCCCGAGGAGAGGACCACGTCGCTTGCCCTGGGAGACGCGTCCCCCCGCTGGGGCCCTCCTTCCTTCACTGGCGGAGTCGGGGGAGCAGGTCGGTTGCCCTGGGAGACAGGGGCGAGAATTCCACCTGCCCAGCGTTACCACCCCCTGAAACGTCGATATACTCTGATAAGCTCGTCTTTATATAGTGTGATGTCAAAGAATGGAACTCCTCCAACAGTGGTAATCGACGCAGTGACTCAAATAACAGCATTTACTATAGAACTCAACAACCACTTGCCAAATTTCAAGGTTTCTGAGCCGTGGTGTTTTGTGTCTGATGGAATGTACCAAGGTGTACAGATGAATGTACTCCGTCCACAGTCGTGGTCTTGAGGGATGGTAAACGTCTATAAAGTAGCCTGATAGACTTTTCAACAGATAAGAGTTCATTGTTTTAGTTGGGGTGAAAAGAGACTGGAATCTACGAATATACTTGCAGGGGGAAGCAAAATAAGTAGGGAGGTGTACCAAGTACGAAGTTTAGGTACTTGAGGTTGGTGGGGGCAAATACACTCATGGGCTTTCGGGGGGGCATCCTTGTAGTTAAAATTTCGTCAACCAGGTAGAAGTTCTTTCTTGATAAAAAAACAGTTGCACTCCATAACTCTAGCGGCTTTGCTCGACGAGAGCGGAGAAAATGCGTTAAGTTTGTTTTGCCATGTTTTCATGTAATATTTCGTCCTGTTCTAAGGAATACATTTTAATTGTGGTTTAAGCTGTTTTCAAAATCCAAGTTGGAAGAATGAGCCTCATTGTTTAGCTTCACATTCCTGTACTGAATTCCCCCATTAACTCTTATTTTTATTGTTGGGGTCCCTCCATTTCGAAAATATGAAGGTGGGGGAAACCCAAGCATAATAAAAGAGGCAAGTCCCCGTAGCCCTAATAGGGGCATGGCGTGTGTGGACTTGCCACGTTTCTTATATCTATCCTACGAAACCAAAAGTTAGAGTCGTTTAAGGTAGAGTCAGAATTATTGAATAAAAATTAACGTGTATGATAGCCAATTACCAGAATCCGTGATCTTAGAATAAGTTTTATTACCCATCTTTCTACGTACGAAGTTACCTGGGTATTTTATTCCAATACATATCATTTGAAAATATTACCAATTGGTTTTTTGTCTACTTCCTCACAATCTTAAAGCGGTGCAAAGCCAAGATTTTTGAGAGCTTTCCCCAAGAATTGTCGGAAAGCCCCGCAAATTTTGTTGCAACTAAATCTTGAATTCCCAAGTGCTAATTAGTTCCCTTGGTCCTGGACGTTTAATAAGCATTCAGAGATAAAGCCTTTGAAGCGCATCTCTTACTAAGCCTAACCAACAAAAATTGTAGATTCAACCAGAGCACCAGAGAGGCTAGTACGTACCAAGGTGGCAGGTACACGAATGACCCTCTCGGGCGGACGGAAAAGTGGTGACGCCGGGATAACAAAGGGCGGAAGGAGCCCTCCCGAAGTGTTGAGCGGGGGGGGGGACTGTCGGGTCGGTACAGTTGCCAAGAACTATATTGTACTTCTGTTAACCATTTAAATGATAAAAGTGAAAAATTAAAACAAGGAAGGTTTACTCCCACCTAACCTACATGATTGTTTTTAGTAACTCGGTGTTATTAAGCTGTGTGTAAATTAAGTTACTTAAACTAGGCTAATTCCCTTCAATCAATTCAAAAGATTTCTGAAGGAAACAGGACAACATTATTTTCAATGAGTCAATAAAAAATACTTTTGGTTTTTTATTCTCATTAAAACGTTTAAACCGTGTAGTAAATATTGTTTACAATAGCCCTAAAAGTTTCTCAATTTGTGTTTCAAGGAGGACAGATTTAAAATCTACATCCATACGCCGTTTGGGCCATAAAAGCCCTTAGAATTGATGTTAACAATCCACAGAGCAGTCTCCACTTTATGTCTATAGTTAGTCCTAACTTCTAGCCTGCCCGATCACCTCACACAAGTCCACGCCAAGGGGGCGACTGGTCGAAACGTGGTTTTTCTCTCCAGGCGATTGGGTTGTCAATTCTCAGTTTTTGACCCAAAATCGGGTCGGATAGGTTTCAGGTTGGTAGGAATTCACCCATAGCAAATAATGACAATGTCTAAGAGTGAGCTCCCATAATAAATCTAAATGTTAGAATTGGCTTCTTCCTCTTTTATCATTAAAATGATTAACAGGAGTACAATCCACTTATTAGCGACCGTACCGACCCGACAGTCCCCCCCCCCCCCCGCTCAACACTCCAACTAACCTTCGGGTGGGCTCCTTCCGCCCTTTGTTATCCCGGCATCACCACTTTTCCGTCCGCCCGAGGGAGTCATTTGTGTACCTGCCACCCCCCAGCCGTCGCTTTCATCTCTGTTCACTAGCTCCCCTCCTCTGAGCTAGAATCCCATATTTGCAGGTTGCATAGGCAATTTTTTATCTTCGGTACTTAAACGTGTAAAATTAATAATTTAAATGCTTTGGTTATAGAACCATAGAGGTCTACTGTCCCGTTTTTCTTTTTTAATTTATCCATTTTAGAACTGAAATCAAAAAATTACTTGTGACAGCACTGAGTCTTAATTGCAAGGATGTAACCCTTTTCCCCTCCGTATATTATATCAGAAAGAGTTTAAGTTGTAGTTATACTTGGATATATGTAATTATAGATCTAGATTATCAGGTTCGTGCAGGTTAATATGTAATTATATAGATATAGTGAATTCGTAATGACGTTGATGATATTCTGACAGACGGGCACAGCCCATGGTCAATGATCATGTATTTTTTAGTGTTTTTGTAATTTGTTCAATAAATCCTTGTTTTCTCTCTCTAACTTTGATATTATTTAATCCCACTTGATGGATGCCGCAAAAATTGAACTTTTATGTAAGTTCATACCAAATGCAAGGATAAATTAAAAAATTAACATTAAATATTCTGATAAGTTGGGTGTGACTGATACACAACTTCCTCATATCTGTGGCATGATGGAAACGTTTTTAATCAACGTTGAAAGATTTCATAGCGGGGCTCTTATCGTTGTAGGGAATAGTTAATTAAGATGGAGCGCAAAATGTCAAAATAAATCAATTAAAGAAATTAGAAGATGATAATTGATGTATGTTACATTTGTGCATTTGCTGGATCAATTCATTGGGCAACATCTACAGCCTAAAACCTACAATCCCTGAAGATGTTGTCGAGGATGGATGACAACTAATGCTCAGGCTTAGCAGTTAGTGACAGATCAAATCAAGTAGCCTTGTCAGCCCATTATTTCAGTGTCACACGGTTTTTCCTCACTCCCTACAATGTTTTGAAAAGTGGGCCCCAACAGGCAGGAAAGGGTGTTTATGTAGTTGCTTCTATTTTGTTGACATCCCTTATTCAAGATGGTCCCAACGCTGGTGTGGTTGGATTTTGCCTAGACCTTCCCAGTCATTTCTACCGGGAAAACCATCCCTGGAGGCAGCAGTGTGGGTTTTTCACTTCTCACTCCCTACTCCAATAACATTCTGACTGTGGCAAGTGAAACTTGATCGCACTTGTTGACAATTAGTGTAGTGGTTGGAAGTTCATTGACAACATTTTGGTTCAACCAGTTTCAATTGATTTGTGGCCTGTAAGGGCGGTGAAAGGGTAAAACCTCACTCCCTACAATATCCAGCCAATAGCCCCTTCAATTGTAGGGAGTGAGATCTGCTTCTAGCAAGTGAGATTTTGGCAAGGAAACCTTAGTATTTACTTTAGCTAAATCAAGCTAATTTGTGCTGTTCCACACACTTAAATTGGAAGACTTAAGCGGTGATTCCCGTGGAGGTTGGAGGCTCAAGAGGATAAAAAATGATAGCGTTTCCCTCACTCCCTACAAAAGTTTTTCTTTTCAAAATGGCGTACCAGCAGTGTGATTCAAGATTATGTGTGCTCACTTGGGTAATATGCCGAGAGAACCGCAGTTATTGATGAGAACAAGAAAATTGATCAAGTTTCAACTTTTGTTTTTTTGAAAAGCCGATTTCCAAATGTGACAGACATTTTGAAATGAACCATATCCTCTTTTTATAAAGTCGAGTATAGATTGTGTTGTTAATCAGGCAGGTAAGTCAATGCGAATTAGTTTATTAGAGATCATGATAAACACTTTCTGCATCCCATGGATATTGATGAGCTCCTGGGTTTTCAAGAATGCACAAACAACAGGATATCATTGAAATCAGACTTTCTCTCATGCAATTCACACAGCAAAGAAGCAATGGATAAGGTATTCAACTCAACTGCATTTAGTTGCTTCCATTTAAAAATGAAAGGCTGGATGGAAGCAAACCAAACAACCGCTCATGTTCATATTCTTAATAAGCTCAAAATATTAGCCAACTACCGCAGTTCATAATTGGAGCAATCGTGGAAAATTAAGATTATTGGTGGAGTAATGAAGGAAGCCACACTATTGACTGTGCCGACACAATATTTCATAACCCTATAAAGAGTTTTACGTCAATACCGATTTCACCATTATAATGAGATGGCAAAATATTCTGTTATTGATGTAGAGTATAATTTCCAATGAAAATACGTTAGTGTTTAGGAATATTGCGTGGATTTGGAGCTACAGATTTTCGTTCACTCTCATCAATATTTCTTAGGGTGTAGCCCACCCTAAACCCTCCATCATCAAAATTGATGTTCCCATGTTAGAATAAAAGTGAAATATTCCATTCATTTATATGTTAATTTCTACCTGAGTGGCCAACCACTAGGTAATTAGTACGACTCCAAATTCTCCACCCATCATTAGGGAAAGTGATACACAATTAGATATAAATCCGACCGGACGGTTTAGGAAACATCTTGTCGATTTTGAAATGATGTTGTTGTATCAGGGGAACAGTAAAAATTGGTTCGCTTGTAACAAATTACTTGAAAATTACAGCACAATAAAAATAAATCTACATGGGGGGAGCATCAAGCCGAGCTCTGATCAAGCGAAAGTCCCTCACCTTGATCTTGGTCTTCCAGCATCTCCTGGAGCTGGGTGAAAGGGAAGATCGACACGCCGATCGCTTCCGCGAATTTGTCGAAAAACGAGCAAATCACGGCGAAGTTTGGGTCGGCCAAGCAAGTCGGAGCGGAGGGTTCTGCTTTGTCAGTTTCGTCCGCCATTGCACTCACAAAACAAGCTAGAAACACCGCACTGAGGTACCTTGTTTTGTCCGACTGGAATGCGTTCAGTTCCCCATCAAATGCCTCGAAGGGCCTTCGGAAACTTCGAAGGGGTCCATCGGAGGAAAAATGGCTCGCGAATACAGAATTTCAGCGTTCCGTGGACCTAAATTATCGACCAAACCAAGACACATCCCAGGACACAAACAAATCAACTGAAATACAAAAAGTACTGAAGTATACAGAGATGCAGTGTTGCCAGTAAGAACGGCTGATTTTGTGCGTTACATTGTTGCCAAACTATATTTATCGACCGCATGGATACTGTAAAGAGATAACATCATGGATCATGGACGTCACTGATAACATGGAAGAGTATATCTTCTCCATGTTGATAATGACAGCCCAAACAGAATTACAAGCTACCTATCACTAAAGCATAAAATTTCAAATGTAACATATTATGTTAAGTATAGACGTCCATGCATTGATAATTGAATTGGGCTGGGCCAAGCGTTCATGACAAATGCCCATAGTACACGATTCGCAGCAGAAGTTGTAAACTGCCACGTGTGAAAGTGTTGTTTGGAACCCATGTGATTTTTGCTCAGTGTCCAGTGGTATTTACTATGTAATTGAATAATATATTCTGCTAGGAGGTGTATAAGGAATTTACTAACGCGTTTACGAATGGATACTTTAACTTTAGCTGAATTTTGACGTCTCAGTAGTCCTGCAGGTGTCTTTGACCCTGAGAGTGTAAGGCTTTCAAATTGCATGTTCAACACAGGATGGAAGTGTTCTACATCTATTGTATGTATGCTTATTTACGTGAAACCTACAGTAAATGTGAAACCAAACTTCAGGTCCTGAAAACTTGCTTTGAAGAATTGTTGCTTTGAATTCAACGCTGTTTATCTGTTACGTTCATACGTGCCGCTACTGTCGATTTGCACTTCCAAATAACCCTTCCCGCCACACGCTCTTTCAAATTCGAAGGACTCGGTGGTTTTTGACATTTCATATCTTTGCTATGGCACACAACCAAATTTTCGTTATGTCACGTAACGAAATATGCTCAATGATTATTATGATTCGTAGAGTAGTGAGGTAGGTAGGTAAATATGATTATAGGTTCTATAGCAAATTAAGGATTTTATTGTAAGAGAGACGTTGAACAATAAGGTCATGCAGACTTAAGTTTTGATCAACTGAGACTGACTCCTGAAGCTAACTTCTTTCCTACAACCAGTCAAATTTGAGCTTTACGCATGCGGACATTGAACAATAAGGTGTACGAGGGTATCCATCAACATGAGGTTTCTGCTAACATTGATAATCTTAGTAAAAACTCTACGTATATAAGGAAAATTGTCATTCTGGAAGGTGAGAGTAAGTCATGAATAGTAGTATCATCCTAGACTAGACGAAGGTATTTCATAGATTTTTGCGTTGATGTAAGTCCCTGCACGTAGGTACATAAATATCAGTTCTTCTTCCGTGCAGTTGGAGCAGTTAATGTTGTATTAAAAAAGATATATTTTTTATAATCAAAAGTGGGGATGGGTTTCTCAGGACCAGTGGCGGATCCAGGATTTATGTAAGGGGGGGAGTCCAACCTACCGGGGGGTCTGGGGGTATGGAAAAAACCCCACAGTAAAGCTGGGTAAAATTTTAAGAAAAGTAAAGGCAGAATTATGCGTTTCAGGCCTATATTTTTATATGTATACACGTATGCCATATACCACAGGCCTACGACAGCGGCACAAGTTTGGCGTGCATAAAGCGGCTCTGTAGACGTTTTATTTTACGTAAAAATTTACTTAGTTATTGTGAAATACAACCAATATAGCTATCTAAGTATTTGAGAGACAACTATCAATTCAAATTTCAAAATCTCTAAAACATATTAAAATATTTCTATTATATCTGGTGTATTTTTGATCCGCCTGGGGGGGGGGGGGGGGGCACGTGCCCCTGTGCCCCACCCTGAATCCGCGCCTGCTCAGGACCCCTCCATTGGAAAAGATCAGCAAAAAAAGAGGGAAGCAATTCATCACTTCTTAGGATATTGTATCTACTTTCACCAAGTGCATCACAGTAACACAAGATGTGTGCAACATCCTCAGTTTTTGTTTCGCAGATGAGGCATATATCTGCATATATATAATAATAGGATTCCTAGTGCTTGAAATCAATTTTTTTGTGAAAAGACGTGGAGGGGGATGAATTTTAGTCCTGTCACATGTGTTTGACTTCATTCACCTCGAAATTGGATTTGAACTCGCTACGGTGCGGTTTTGAGTTGGGGAGATGTCTTCCTTTTTCGTTAGCAGCACTGCTTCGTATTGTAAGCGCAACTGCTTCACCATCCTCAGGTTGAGCGAGGAAAAGCAGGTATAGTGACTTTTATGGTTGAGCATATTTATGATCTTCATGGAAATACCTAGAAAAACAGAACACAGATGTAATGTATTACCATCCGATTATTCGAAAATAAAAAATGTGAATCGTTCAATTTATTTAAGAGTGGCGTTTGATTCTCAAATGAAATGGACCCACCACATTCAAAGTTTGTACCAAATGCTTAGAAAATATCCCTGTACCCTGTACCTAATCCAAGTACCTAATTGATCAATTTTTTAAGATTCAAAAAATTGCATTAAGGGTTGTTCAATAAAATCAGGCGCCATCCCAACGATACATCATTTTATGACTTGAAATCGTTAACTGTCCATCAATCGTACACATTGAATATGCTTAAAATAGTTCGTGAACACAAGAGTTTATAGTTTGCTGATGTGAGACAGGGGCAATCATACTCATGTGATACTGAAATCGTAGAGAGTTAAAAATACATTCGCTCGAATTACGACAAAATACGGAGGCATGCAAAAAATTAATGACGATTTTGAAAAAAAAAAAAAAAAAAAAAAATTTCTGCCAAGTGGGTGTGGCACATAGCTTCCTCGTATCCATAACATGACTGTATAGATCATTGAAAATTATTATTGACTAAAGAACTTCGTTCAATTTCAATTAGGCGAAAAAATGTAATGACGATAACCTCCCGGTGTTATGCTTGTGGCAAAATAAAGGTAGGCATGTTCAACTATTGAACTCAAACTATAAAATATACCTAATAAGTCCGAACAATCGCGCAGAGGCTGATCCGGGGGTCAAAAAAAAAAAAAAAATGCGCAGAAAAAAATCTACAAAAAATTTCATCTAATGAAGATAAATATTGATCCGGCGAATCAGCTATTTAAAAAAGTAAACTTGAAAACTAACAAAAGATAACCATTCGTATGAGATACTTTATAAACGATAATTAATAATTTCATAATATAAATTACAATATAAACAATTAAATAACGTATCAACGAAATACATCATTCTATGAACGTGAATGTCAAATGTTAAGATGGAATTACAACAATTAATTAAGCAAATGATCGCAGTGTGAACTTGGCGTAGGTGATTTATAAAAATTAGAAGTAACAACCTACTCCGGGTTGGGCCGCAGTGTTTCACATTTCAGCTAGGTCAAAGAATAATGTAACTTGTAAAGCAAAAGGTGTAAAATGAACTATCTATGGAATAAATGTAGGCCCTACGTATTATTTTCAGCATTCACTATCCTGGGAAGTGGAAAATGACTCATAAACCTTATTTTCCATTTTTTCAAACGTAATTTCATTGCATTTAATAACCATTTCCAGCATCTGAAAGTAGGGGTTGTAGGTTCCTGTTAATTCCAAGTTAATAATTCTTTTTAGCCCCTAATGTCACTCTTCTGCCAACATCGAGAAATTCAGAGCAAACATATAAGCTGAAATGTGAATGATTTTGGGTTTAAAAACAAATAAATGTCGTTCTTTAAGCAAATTTTAGAGAAAAAATGAGCTATTTAGACGGTTCTAACAAGTAAAATTTGGTTCAGGACGCCGGGGATCTCTTTAAAATCGATTTTAGACCTAGGAGAGAATCCCGAATTTCGATGTTTTTTTCGTATGTAGGTATATTTTGTATGTATACTTATTTATTTATGCTTTTATATGCCCTGTCCCCCAACAAAATCGGCCATAATTGTCAAAATTCTAATATGATGACTTATAACAGTTTCCAAAAGAACTGGGAAGTAATCAACGTGGTTCCATGGATTCAACTATGAAATTAGAGGGAGCGGACATGAATTGATGATTTTTACCGACATAATAATAATAATAATAATAATGATAATGGCATTTTAATTCCCGATAATTCTAATCATCCGGCAAAAATCGTTGTCGTCAACGTCAGATTTCACAAAGTTACAGAAGTCATCGTTGCATAGCCGCCTGACAAGGTGTGGCGGTTGGGCCAGGCGGAGAACTTGATTCTTGTTTATCGAGTTCCTTCTTACATTGAAATAAATGCTCATTTAGGATTCCAATATGAGTTAAGAGGGGAAAAAAAATCAGGCCGTCCGGTTTATTTATTTCATCACTTAGACGAGGGAGACACGTGCCCAACTTGGCAGACGTTTTTTGATCGCCTAAGAACTGTTAGGTCATAACGAAATGGATCGCATGACCAGCGATTGAAGGGATTGGCTTTCACCCATTTTATTTCCCCTGCTGTCAGCATAAATGTCAGAGGTTTCTTCCATAACTACACTAAAATTGGAATCTCACCAAAAAACACTCACCAAAATCGGTTTAAAATCAGGCTGTGCAGGCTGGGTATGCTGACTACCCCCCAAGAGAGTGGCCCAGGGGAATTAGGACAATTTCGTCTTTATTACTGGCTATGAGAATCATGAAGGTGCCGATCGTCTTGCTAAATGAGGAGGAAAAGTACAACTTATAGGAACTGAACCAATTTTTGGAGCCACCAAAAGCTGCTTACTGGGAAAGAACAAGTCGTGCAAATCGCTCAGGCCTGAGACAGACTAAACTATTTACAAATTAGATACAATTTCCTTGGAAGTAATGTATTGTCTCTTGATACAATTTCGAAGGTGGATATGCCGATTTTCTCGGGTTCGCTAAAAGCAAGCAATTCAAAGCAGGCTACTTGTTGGGTATGGCATCATATAAAACAGTTTCAATGAAACTGAGAGAACCCTCACTTGGACCTACTTCTGTTGTTTGTTTGTTCTGCGTTATTGTTTTCAGTTCTGTTTCCTGCTTCTGTGTTATCGAAGTCATTTATGAGTGTTGAGGTCTATTTAAACTGTTCAAACGAGGGCTTTGAATCCAGTTAAAACTCCATATTTTTCGGTCATTGTTAGGTTTCCAATACCAAGTAGCGTGAAAACTGTTACCGGTTATTCCTCAATTTTCTCCTCAATTTTTATTTATCCTTTTACCAATTATACCAATTCCCGATCCTATACTCGCACATAGCAATGCAACTCGGAAATTCCTTGCATTAAGTCAAAGCCACTCCTTTCTCATTCATTCCTTGGGAAACTAAAAATCTAATGAATTCCGTGTTTCTCCCTGTAATAATGAGCAATATCTTGGCCATCGTGACAATCGTACATTTTTGGAGGCGTTACTAATTCTGAAGTAATAATGTTTGTGAAATACCTTGTTCAAGGGACCTACTTCCTAGCTCTCCTTGTAAACTGATCTTCCTAAACCCAACCTTTTCATATTCCTAGTTTCAATTCCTTAGCTTAAGTTAATCTGTGTAAAGTGTAAATGTAGTCTTATAGTGTGATAATTCAAATGAAGTATTCTTAAGTGTGTAATTTCTACTGCAACCCCACCGACAAGGCGTGGACATGTACCAAACGAACATTACTCGTGAACTCTGTTCTCAAACAATCGTGAGCAAGATGCTCGGGAGGTATGAACAGTCAACGAAGGAATTCGATTCCCTTCCGCCACTAACCGGTAAACTGACGATTCACCCCAGTGATTCGTGTTCTTCGGGCATCCAGTGTGAATGTCATATCGGCGAGAGAAAACGAGCAGGTACCTACTGCGTCAAAAGTGATCGAAGTAGGTAGGAACTTGTTTGCGGCTTTATTATTTTCTGTTTATGCGGTTTTGTTCCCATGTGGTTTTAAATGGAATGGGGGCAACTAAAAATTGACAACTAGAACAACAATAAGTGGAACAATTTTCTATTTCGCAAAGAAATGCACCTCTTACGTCCCCTTTGCGATAGCCCCTGATGATCTCGATGCACTTGAGTTTCAGGGAAGGAGCCGCCACTGGAACAATCCACCATAGATTCTTCTAGTTGCAATGGAGGGGTCCTGGAGTCGGAAGCCACAACCTCTCCCATCAATCTATTTTAAAGAGCAAGAAAAAGATAAGTGTTTTAAGCAAAAAACGTCAAGAGTGATGGCGACCTCTATTGGACATCCCCTCCATAAATTGTAATTGATGTCCTCACGTTCATCGTTAGCGGTCTCCGATTGGTCGCTAGTGCTCGGGAGGGCGGTACCAATTTTGCCAAGCGGGCTTTGAGAGACGGCGTGCAGTACACCGGCACCTCAGCTATCATTCACTTCGCTGGGAACGGCGGCTTTTTATTGACTTGAGTCCGCCTTACCGATCGGTAAATCATTTGAACCGGTTCACCCTTCAACTGGATGTTAATCCACAATTAACGCCTGTCATTACGCGGTACCCATGATACCAACGGCTGCTTACGTAAGACACCATAAACATATGAGTACAATATTTTTTATGTACATCATCGTCTTAAGTCCGATCATGACAGTTTTCATGACCGATTTTCGACCTATCGAGTTTCACATCGCTCTTAACAGACAATTTCGTGCTAAATCGATTGGTGTGGTTGAGCCAAAAAAGTTATAGTAATACTGCTATCGGCAGTTTCATCAACATTACATAACTTAAGGAATCATGACATATTTTTCCACTCCTGAAAAGTTGGAAAAATCAAAATCCAACGGACTAAGTCACTCGCGACGAAGTTGTGGAAACCCATTTCAAATAAAAAACGGAGTAAGATGGAACGTTGTCTATATTTCCACGAAAGTAAAGAGTTACACTGTTAAATCGATCGACTTATTATGGGAAAATTTCGGTAAAATTCTGTCGTCCAGGGGTTTCAACGTTGGGTTTAAGAATAAAAATAATCTCAAATCTTCTTTGGGTTCGGTTAAGGATAAAATTAACGTTCAGGATAAAAGTGGGGTTTATAAACTAAAATGTTCATGTGGGCTTGAGTACTGTCGTCAAACTGGTAGGAAATTTAGGGAACGAATAAAAGAGCATGAAAAGGATTTCAGGGACAACAAAGGTGATTCTGCCTTTGCAAGTCATCTGAATGAATCCAATCATAGCTTTAGTTTTGATCTGACAAACAGGCAATATGTAGAATTTCCTCACTTTTGCCCAAAGGGAGGTATGTTGGATGTGCTAGAAAAATTCGAAATTGTTAAGAGTGATAGGTCAGGAAAATGTTTAAATGATGTCATTCCTCAAAATATTTCACCATTATTGGGTTCTTTATTGCAATAAGTTTGGCTCCGCCTCTCCATAATGATACTATTTGTGCCCCTTTCACTTTGTAAGCCTTGAGTGGCATTGGTTGGTCCTCCCC
This sequence comes from Creontiades dilutus, assembly GCA_031894815.1. Classification (NCBI taxonomy): domain Eukaryota; kingdom Metazoa; phylum Arthropoda; class Insecta; order Hemiptera; family Miridae; genus Creontiades; species Creontiades dilutus. Next base: position 173,839 of record JAVIWC010005560.1, on the reverse strand, counting down.
GCCCCTTTCACTTCCTTGAGCCAATAGGATTCAATCTCCTCTCACTTGATCCTATATAAGATATGCTTTCTGTGATGTACTTTCAGTTCATGTTTGTTACTGATGATGACCTAACCGTCGAAATCGATTTAACAGTNTAACTTTTTACTTTCGTGGAAATATAGACAACGTTCCATCTTACTCCGTTTTTTATTTTATTCAAAATCCAACTTGAGCGAAAATATATTTACCAATTTAGATGAACTTCCAGTTAAGTTCCAGATTAGAATGAGTAAGTTTTCCGATGTTATCGTATTACTTCTATGTTAAATTGAAATAGTTAATTATCAATTTTATTGGAAATTAACTTTATCAAAATTATATTCTGCTAAAAGAAATTCTAATACATGGGTCATCATTTTCACATAGCCCTTTTAGGCTGATCACTGTATTGTAAATAGTTTTCAAACAGAGCGTTTGTTCATTATCTAAGTATGAGATAATAGGTAAGTACCAATCTTGGGAGAATCAGTTACATGAGTGAAGTGTGCCAAAAACTAATCAAAATCTTTGTAAATCCCTGATCTATGAGTATTAGATTATTACTTAGATTACTGATATTATCCTCGAAATTAGCTACAAGGGTATTCAGCTGATCACTGAACTCCATTCCTAGTCAGTAACTGCTAGAAATCCAAAGACATTATTGACTTCGTCTTAAATATAGTTCCGTGAGCAAAAACCTTTACTAGTCCTTTTACAAGAAGCAGAAGTTGAAATCAAAACCTATGGCTCAAGAAGCTCTGCACGCTAGAGATGGATCATTCCATATCCTTGAATTTCAAAAGCTACAAAAGCTCCGGACGGATTCGAAATAAGCCTGACATTCTAGTGGTTGGCATCAACACTCTTCTCATTTTTGCGCAAACTGGGGACTGTCTTGGTGTCCATTCAGAAAAATGGCAAATTGGGACGTCGTCAAATACCAGAAAATATGGTTGGAGTTAAATGAAGCAATCAAATTTAAGCGAAGTCGTAGGTTACTGCCGTGACGAATTACCTTCGGTCGATTCTGTACTATTGGTATTGGTATTGCGCGCGAATGAATAGCTGCCGACCCTTCTCTTTGTTTATTCTATTTTTGCTTCGACGAGGGGCCCGGGTACTTAGTAATTCAGCACACATCTCCGTCTGGTGTTCGAGTAACGTATCCGCCAGCTGCGGTGGCGTATATATGCAATATTTTCGGGGGGGGGGGGGGGGGGGCCGAGAATACCGGGGGGTATTCCATCAATCTTTCAAATCAGGTGTCAAAAATCACATGTTTAACTATTCTAGCACTAAAAACGCTGCAAATTTTTTCACTGGGGTTTAATATTCAATTGGCTTGCGTTCATGATTTGAATTTCTACTAAGCTTTGGAGTGTGCGTGTTTCACAGGTGATAGAGTGATTATTGAATTTCAGGAGGCACACAAATATGATCAACTGAACAATCCAAATAGGTATTTTGGTTGAGAACAGATTTACGTGCCCCTATGCATATCTCCTGAAATTCAATAATCGCTCTATCACCTGTGAAACACGCACACTCCAAAGCTTAGTAGAAATTCAAATCATGAACGCAAGCCAATTGAATAATAAACCCCAGTGAAAGAATTTTCAGCGTTTTTTTTCATGGTTATCAGAATGCTTCAACCCGTGTATCGGCTACAAAGCCTTTTAGGAGTTCACTCCAGCATCCACATTACTACATAACTACATCACTAGTTTACTGCGATGAAAACATAAACAATAATAAACCTAAAAAACGCAAATGTTGGCACCATAAATCGGGCCGTATATTGGGAATGGTTTGTGCTACGAACCTGGGGAAGGGCTCATTCGATTCCTCATGGAAAGTTCCTCAAAACGAGTCCAAATTTAGGCCGCTTCAACTTTTTTTGAGGTTTTTAGGGATTTTACAAAACTTCGACAACCCTTAAAGGGCACTTTAAATTAAGTGAGAGAGCTGGCTAAAGAATTGGACGTTGTCGGACCAATATTGATTTTTCCTGAACATTTCAGATTTTTTACTCCAGCCGTTTGGGAGAAATCGTGCGGGTACGGCGGACGGACGGAAATTTTTTTATTGCAGATTTGGATTCTACACCCTTTGAAACGCAAACCAAGCAATTTTCAGGGGGGGGGGGGGGTCAGACTTTTTTTTTTCAAGAGCGATTACAATGGTTTATTATTGAATAATAAACCAAAATTAGTGGGTTTACCGTTTTAATTTTTGTAGGTTCGGAAATTGCTGAGGAAAATTGCTGGTTACCTATATAAATGTTGGCCACCCTTTATAATAAAACGGGCGGTTGCAATCTCAAAAGTCTCGACTTCTTTCCAGAAGAAGAGCACGGGCTGTGTAAACTCGTTACTACTGGCGAGGGTTGTAATTTCGTTCATCTTAGGACTCATGGCAAACGAATTAAGTGGGGGTTATGTTACCGAAATTCATGGTTTACTATTCAATATTGGTTTAGTACATTTATCAGTTGGGAACCGCGCATTTTCGCAAGCACTTTACATGGGAGTACATAGTTACTCAATGATTGTAAGATACTTGAATCAACATTCTTGCGCACTGACAGTAAGGAGGAGGTACCAACCCAAAACCGTTCGTAAACCGTTACCTTCGATTGACGCAGAACCACCTTTCAACTTCATCAGCCAACGTTTTATGTAACGTGAACTTATAACGGCCGGTAAATAAAATACTTATTCCACGTACTCTCCTGCCGTTTACGATGGAAACCACTCTTCAGACATCGTTCGTATTGCTTTAACGGCCTTGAATGAACTCACGGCGCATTGAGAGTCATTTGATGACTCGTTTGGAGGTAGAACGAGAATGCATGCCTCTTCTTGACGCAATAAAACTTGAAAAGCTCGATTTCAAAAGAAACTCTTGAAACTAACTTCCGCAGCAACTATATCAGCTGATTTTATCTTTACAGTATCATGTTAGGCGATTTTTACTATGCAATTATTTCATCAGGGGTGCCCACAGGGGGGGGAGGGGTTGTGACGCAGATTGCGTCACTGAAATTCTTGGGGGGGGGGGGGGGTTCAAGAAAATTTCGGGTGGGCTAAAGTTTATTTAAACAGAGTTTAACGTGACGACATTCGAAACTATTTTCCATCACTAGATGGAACGTAAATAATAATGAACCTAGTAATTCATTTAAATGTGGTTTGTTTTTCTATCTGAAAATGTGCAAATGACAATGAAAGTGCTTGAATATTGTCCGTAATCACCCTAGTGTTCCAGTTTATGGCCTAATTCCTCCAAAAAAGCAAACAACAGCCACTAACTCAGGCAAAAACAGTCACAATCCAGAAGAAAGGGACTTTGATGCAAAATCGTTAAAACCACAGAAAAAACAAAGGTACTTCTAACAATAGACAAGAATAAATCAAAATACGTTATTAACTAGAAAAGTTTAATAATTGTACTTTTTTGTTCAGCGGAAAGAGCAATGAGTCGAGTTAAACAAATCAAAATCTGACGTACTGGTCGTATACTCATAATCGAAAAGTTCACAAACGTTTCCGAAGTCCGTAAAAAAGAGAAGAAAGTTAGAATATTTAATAAGCAGGTAACTTTTGGTTTATTATTCGATAATGAACCATTGTAATCGCTCTCGAAAAAAAAATTTGTTAACCCCCCTGAAAATTTCATGGTTTACGTTTCAATTAGAATCCAAATCTACAATAAAAATTTTCCGTCCGTCCGCCCTACGAATTTTGCACGATTTCTCCCAAACGGCTGGAGCAAAAAAACTGAAATTTTCAGGAAAAATCCATCTTGGTCCGACAACGCCCCAATTCTTGAGCCAGCTCTCTCACTTAATTTAAACTGCCCTTTAAGAGTTGTCAAAGTTTTGTAAAATCCCTAAAAACCTCAAAAAAAGTCAAGGCCTGAATTTGGACTTTTTTTGAAGAACTTTCCATGAGGAATCGAGGGGGCCCTTCCCCAGGTGCCCAAACCATTCCCGATGTATTGCCCGATTTATGCTGCCAACATTGTATCCACATTCAGTACATCACTAGGTTACTGCTATCAAAACAAACAACAGCGTTTTTTGATTTGGTCGCAGTAACCTAGTGATGTGGTGAATGTGGATACTGGAGTGAACTCCTAAAAGGGTTTCATTCATTTGGGTTGCATTCATAATTTGAATTTCTACTAAGCTATGGAGTGTGCGTGTTTCACAGGTGATAGAGCGATATTGAATTTCAGGAGAAATGCATAGAGCACGTAAATCGGTTCTCAACCAAAATACCTATTTGGATTGATAAGTTGATCATATTTGTGTGCCTCCTGAAATTTAATAATCGCTCTATCATCTGTGAAACACGCACACTCCAAAGCGTAGAAATTCAAATCATGAATGCAAGCCAATGAAATGATATTCATTGTGTTCACATAATAAACCAGCCTATTGAAAGCGAACGATTTGCAGTGTTTTTTCGAAAATTTTAGATATTCAGGTTTTTGAAATTTCAGCCCTTCGATTTCACCCTTTAGGGTTGACTGAGATCAGATCTACGCGGGGAGTTCAGTCCCAACTAGATTACAAACGTGATGTTTGATCCAAGTTCCGTAGTTTCGAAGAAAAGTTCCGGACGGATTTTTTTTTGAAAATTGATTTTTGGATTCTACGCACCTTGAAACGTAGAGCAACAAATTTTGCTCAAGAACATTCATAAAAAGAAAGCTTTTAAATATGACATATTCTCTTTTTACCTAAGATGATCATGAACTTTTGGAAATCAAAGTGTTGTCAACGAGCGCTTGTACCAACTTTTAAAAGAATTAGTTCATCACTTCTCTGGCCCATAACACTGTAAGCTGCCCATTCAAATTTACAGTTGATACGGATATTTTGACAGAAAGTTTGCAATAAGAGATAATTGTATTCCAAAATAATGTGGCAAAGAAAGATCGCTGCACTGAAGAAAAATGAGCAGAGTTCTGGATGAAAATTGGACAAGTGCATTCTAACGTGTTCTATTCGCTACGCTAAAAAGTAAAAACAGTGATCAACTTGATGTAGCTACCCTCTATTTACTGAACAATGGGCTAGAGATGTGAATCCAGAAAGTCGTTGCTCTACCAAAACTTGCAGCGATAATTCGGCCAGGGAGTAATCTGGAAGAGATTATGGCTTGTGGATCAATGGACGAAGATAAAAACCTGGACATCAAGATCATCAAGTTTGTCTGGATGTCAATAGAACGTCATTGAAGCAGCCCCAACCACGCCCAGTAAAGCTCTTAACATTATCACCAGGGTCGTCAACCACTTTTAATGGATGTGTCGGCGCTCAGGTTTTTAAGAAGATGTGAGAGCCAACTAATAACAGACTATCACAATATAAGGGTGCTGCCGATTTGGAACCGGGATCTAATCGTCCCCCTGTCCTCATTATCAAATTAGTAGGTAAATAGGGTTCACCCATTTTGAAAATCAATTCAAAAAAACAGCTGGTGCTAGGGTTCACACGACTTAAAACTGTACCCCCTAATCAATATACATGTCCTTCATCTTTCTTTGCAGGTTTTGACGCAAAAAATAAGCTTGACTTCTATGTCCTATCTGCGTAATGAGATGGTTGACAAGACTCGTACTAATGTTAAACGGGTCGTAAAATAATAACAAGGATTATTAAAGCAAGTTACTGGTCATATGCTGATTAAATAAAACCTTGAATGTAGATTGGAAAGATTCTTACAGCGAGCAAGACGTGAATATCGCAGCTAAAAAATTATACGTTTCACTTGAAGAGGCGAAAGTGAGTTGAGGCGGAGCCTATTGAAATCAAAAGTATTAACCTTTTAGCGCCGGGGTCCGCATATATGCGGAGCTATGTAGGTGAACGTCATTGCCGGGGTCCGCATTCATACAGACCGCCCTTGAATCACCTCCGTGCCGGGCTCCGCATAAATAGCTTTTCCAAGTCGAATTGAGAATTTTCCAAGTCGAATTGAGAATTTTCCAAACCAAATTGAGATTTTTCCAAACCAATTTCAGAATTTTCCAAATCAATATGAGAATTTTCCAACCTAAGAAACATTCACTACTAAACAGGAAGAGGAAGTTTTCCAAACCGAATTGACAATTTTTTAAGGCAATCCTTTTAAGGAGGTACACAAATATGATCAATTGAACAATCCAAATAGGTATTTTGGTTGAGAACAGATTTACGTGCTCTATGCATGTCTCCTGAAATTCAATAATCGCTCTATCAACTGTGAAACACGCGCACTCCAAAGCTTAGTAGAAACTCAAATCATGAATGCAAGCCAAATGAATGACATTGAATAATAAACCCCAGTGAAAGAATTTGCAGCGTTTTATGCATATCAGAATGCTTCAACCCGTGTATCGGCTGTGAGGAGGTTAGTTTCAAAAGGGCACATATCCATTTTTTTGAGAAACGGATTTTTCTGTTTTTTCTAAGTCTCTGAGATGAACTACGCCACACTATCCATTCCTTTGCTATCAAAACTGAACAAATCCAAACACTATTTCTAGGCTGAAAGTCAGTGTTTACACCAAAAAGTAACAAATCCATTCCCCTACATTTCGTCTGAGAAAGAGGAAGTTTTCCAAACCGAATTGACAATTTTTTAAGGCAATCCTTTTAAGGAGGTACACAAATATGATCAATTGAACAATCCAAATAGGTATTTTGGTTGAGAACAGATTTACGTGCCCTATGCATATCTCCTGAAATTCAATAATCGCTCTATCACCTGTGAAACACGCGCACTCCAAAGCTTAGTAGAAATTCAAATCATGAACGCAAGCCAACTGAATAATAAACCCCAGTGAAAGAATTTGCAGCGTTTTCCTGAAAATTTCAGATTTTCTGATTTTTCCTGAAAATTATTAGAATGCTTCAACCCGTGTATCGGCTACAAAGTCTTTTAGGAGTTCACTCCAGTATCCACATTACTACATCACTACGTCACAAGGTTACTGATATCAACACAAAAATAATAATAAACCAAAATAACCAAGATTCGGCTTCTACACCCTTTGAAACGTAAACCATGAAATTTTCAGGGGGGGTTAGAATTTTTTTTTTCCAAGGGCGATTACAATGGTTTATTATTGAATAGTAAACCAAAAGAAACTTCATTCCATGGAAGGGGAATCTAAATTTTAATAATTAATGTGGAGTACATAAAGACTTTACGTACACCACATTAATTATTAAAATTAATTTAACACTTAGTGTTAAAGGAATTTTATAAAAATTAGAAGTAAGAACCAACTCCGGGCTGGGTCACAGTGTTCCACTATCCAGGTCGGCCATCGGTTGTTATTCAATTGAAGAATGTAACATTTAAAATGATGAAAATATCCTTTCTAACTATATCTCTCGCAGCGTTACAAATATCTCCTGTTAATTTCAACGAAACCTTTGGTGTCGTTTAGAAAAAAATCCAATTAACGTTTAAAACTTTCTTTTTCTTTGCCAATTAAGATTTTTTATTCCTGAATTTCGAATGTGGGGAGTTTTTTTTTCTGGATTCTTCCATCCCGAGTTTCAAAACCATGCCTCGAATCCAGATTTCACCGGTTAAAACTGACAGAATGACGGACAAGCCTTCAAAACCACAAGTAGGGGGATGAGGGGTAATACCGTGCATCGGGTAATGCCGCCCATGGCTTCTAGCGTTACCCTACCTGCAAAGTTAGCCTTCTCGACGTGAGTGCAGTGAGTATTTTTCCGAATCGTTTGATGTTATTTCTTGTGCATCGGAAATAAGCAATGTAAGTCCCATTTTCAACTCTTTTTTAGATTAGTTTTCATGTATATACGCAGAATTTCATAATCTTTCTGAAGCACTAACCAAATTCAAGTTTTGATTGTAAATGAAGTCAGTGGAATGAATTACGAGAAACGTAAACATTGGGGTAATGCCGCCCATCGTATCGGGGGAATGCCGTGCATTTCTGAAACGCCAAAAAAAGATGGAAAAAAAAACAACAAATAGTCAACAAAACGCCAAATTTAGCTGGATTTTGATCAACTCACTACTAGTAGCACAGATGGGGTTCAGAAGAAGAAGAAGAAAGGTGGAAATCATGAAAAAAATTGAAAGACCTCAAAAAAAGAAAGAGAAGCGCAAGAGAACCAGAAGTGAGAGCAGTGGCAGTGATGACTGGGGAGATATCTCTGGGGGAGACCTTGTTATAGACACAGACGAAGATGTTGAAGAATTCTTGACTTCATCTTTTGTGGACAGCTTGTATACAATTTGCCAAGAAGCCGATAATAATTCGCCAAAGTGGAATTGCGAGCACTGCAATCACAGTAGCCACATGACTACATGTGTTCCATGGGACGACCTGATCACGGACTATGTGATGTATGCAAGACTATTTTATAATTTTGTAAAGAAAGAAAAGCTAAATATTAGTGTGGGTTCAAAAAAGGTTTCGTTTACCTATTTCTAAGTCATCGTTAACTATAGTTTATTGACTGTTTTCGTGGTTTTTATTGTTATAAATACATTTAACCTTCTAACTTAGGAAAAAATGGGTTGAATGACGGTTGAGAGGGGAACATAATTCAGTTCTCGGGGTTGGGCGTCATTACCCCATAGTGCGGGCGGCACCCCACATTGTGGGAAATGCCGCCCAAAGCGCTCTATTAATATTCACGGCTGTTTTTCCTTTTAAAATCCTTTTATGTAAGGGAAATGCTCAGATATCGAAAATAGAATAAATTCTAGAGCCACTCGTCCAAGAAAAACATTTGTATGACGTTCTGTCCCTTAACTGTATGGTTCCAAAGTTAAGTGTACGTTATTACCCCTCGTTCCCCTAAATATCGATCCATTTCATAGTGGATGGCGTTTTTCGAGGGTGCTGAATTCAACCGGTTGAATTTTTGGACTCATATTCGGTTTTTGAAGTTTTGAGCGAATAGTACAGGTTATTCCTATTCGCCACGGATTTTATTGAACTAACCCCAACGAGGGTTGGATTCGCAGAAAGTTTCACTGTCAATTCTCGTAGGTATGACCAAAATTTTCCCAAAAGATCGGTGAAACCCATTAAATTCCTCAACACAATACTGAAACGGTGCAAATTGTTTCACAAAGATTTATTGTTTCTGTACTAGATAAAAACATAACGTGTAGTCTGGATGCCGTTAATTAAGCTTCATTTATGCGCCCTATGTGTATCGAGATATAAATATTGATTATAAATCTCATTATCCAAACTTGTTGCATTGCGCCTCCGTAACTTGTATTGTAGATGCCATTAATGCCGCTTCATTTACACGTCCTATGCGTATCGAGGTATGAATATTGATTATTAGCTCCATTATCCAAACTTGCTGCATTGCATTTCCATAACTTGTAGTCTAGATGCCATTAATACAGCTTCATCTATACTCCCAATGTGTATCGGGTTAATAGCTATGCGCATCACAAGAACAAGTGCTACCTTGAGGGATCTGTGTCGAGAGGATGAACTGCATTCAGCTCGTCGTTCTTTCGAAATAACCAGTAACAGTGTGATTCAATTAATTCCCGTAATTGACCAAGAACAGCTGGAGCTCCAGCGAGATTATGCTGACCTAGTCAATAGTTGCCTGTTTTGGTTTATTATTCAATAATAAACCATTGCAATCGCTCTAGAAACAAAATTTCTAACCCCCCTGAAAATTTCATGGTTTACGTTTCTAAGGGTGTGGAATCCAAATCTGCAATAGAAATGTTTCCATCCGTCCGCCGTACGCACGTTTTCTCCCAAACGGCTGGAGCAAAAAATCTGAAATTTTCAGGAAAAATCCATGTTGGTCCGACAACACCCCAATTCTTTAGCCAGCTCTCTCACATAATTTAAAGTGCCCTTTAAGGGTTGTCAAAGTTCTGTAAAATCTCTAAAAATCTGCAAAAAAATCAAGGCGGCCTAAATATGGACTTTTTTTGAAGAACGTTCCATGAGGAATCGAATGAGCCCCTCCCCAGGTCCGTAGCTCAAACCATTCCCGATGTATGGCCCGATTTATGCTGCCAACATTTGCGTTATTTTGGTTTATTATTGTTTTTGTTTTGATTACAGTAACCTAGTGATGTAGTGAATGTGGATACTGAAGTGAACTCCTAAAAGGATCTGTAGCCGACTCACGGGTCGAAGCATTCTGATATGCATGAAACGCTGCAAATTCTTTCACTGGGGTTTATCATTCAATTTTATTCATTTGGCTTGCATTCATGATTTGAATTCTTACTAAGCTTTGGAGTGTGCGTGTTTCACAGGTGATAGAGCGATTATTGAGTTTCAGGAGGCACACAAATATGATCAACTGAACAATCCAAATAGGTATTTTGGTCGAGAACAGATTCTTGTGCTCCATGCATATCTCCTGAATTTCAATAATCGCTCTATCACCTGTGAAACACGCACACTCCAAAGCTTAGAAGAAATTAAAATTATGAATGCAAGCCGAATGCATGAAATTGAATAATAAACCCCAGTGAAAGAATTTGGAGCGTTTAGTTATTAAATTGTAGCAATTAGATAGAGATAATTAAAAATGCAGCATCAACGAAAGAAAATAATTTAATGAAAAAACCTTTAAACACATCAGGAGTCCGTATGTAGATAATGAGAGCTCACACATAATTACCAACGGATATGGTATGTCTTAGATTCTCTGTTTATGTGATATGTGAATGTGCTCCCTTCTATAGACAGTTGGTTTGAGGAATGCCATGGAAAGTCGTTGGTTGATATCCCAGTTTCTCAAACTGTCAAACGCTGCAAAAAATGTTGCCGTCTTCCGACCCGTTGACTTGCCAATATTACTTCGCTAATCATTTTCACAGAATTGGAATTTATGACTTTCCCACTCGCCGTTTAGATTGATTGATAAAAAACGCTACATGATACGTCTCTGTCTCAACGATATTCAAAGCAATTAAGTATCGAGATGCTCCTTGGAGCGGAGGAACGAAGTTTCATTGGGCTGCCCGGAGAAAAGGTAGCTCAATTGCCGAATCAACAGTTAAAGGTCGGTTAAAAACCAAATTCCAACCGAAATCGGAAAAGTAAATGGAAATCATTTAATTGATCAGAACAAGTATGTCTTCAGACCGATACGAATGCAGGAATTTCGACGAAAGAAACTCGGAGCTATCTTATCGAATCAGAGAAGAAAAAAAAGTAAGAATGTTTGTCTGAAGCTCACTAATACCCCTGTGACCTTTTGGCAGGCAATACGTCCAGTTTGGAGACCGGTTCCTGCACCTCATCCAAAGCAAAGCTCTATGGTTATCAACAACTCCTCATACCCAAATTTTCTGTGTTCTGAACAACTCAATTCGTACTAGCTATTTCACTTACATTCATTGGAAGTGGACAGCATAGACGAAATAATCAAACAGAGGGCTACCACTCATCTAGCCAGACTACGAGGTCATGTCAACGAAGAAGCTGTGAAGCTACTTGATGTGCAAGACCTAACTAGGCGCCTTAAGCGCACAAAACCACATGAACTTGTGTAGGAAGTGAATGTGCTGAACCTCAGAAGGACATGGACTGGAGTAATGGATCTTGAGTCCCAATAATTATGTAGAGAATTTAAGTCAGAATAATATTGTTAATAAGTTATTACTTGGTGCAATAAAAAATTATGGAAAAAAAAAAAAAAAAAAAAAAACTTACATTCATACCCTTCGCAACGGTAACGCCTCGAAGAAGGAAACCTACCTTAATAGAAACTGTTGATTAAAACTGAATGATAAATACAAACATTTTGCCAAATTCAGACAGCATATATTGGATACAATTTGATCAAACAACCGGGGACGACAGATAAATCGATTTCTTCTCCCACGTCCGTGAAATTTTTCTCCTAAATGATGAAGTGTAGTGTATTGACTTTAATCTCGAGCAGATAATTGCGCCAAAAAAGTGACAATGTGATTAAATTTAATGTGTGGCTCAATAGGTATGATCAGCGTGGCATCTCCTAAGGTGGGGTAGCTAGCTGGGTGATTCTCATTCTACGGGACAATCGAGGTTTTGATTCTGACTAAAAAATTTTGTTCTAAATTTACGATTTTTGGTTTATTATTCAATAATAAACCATTGTAATCGCCCTTGAAAAAAATTCTAATCCCCCTGAAAATTTCATGGTTTACGTTTCAAAGGGTGTAGAATCCAAATCTGCAATAAAATATTTTCCGTCCGTCCGCCGTACGCACGATTTCTCCCGGACGGCCGGAGCAAAAAATCTGAAATTTTCTGGAAAAATCCATGTTGGTCCGACAACGACCCAATTCTTTAGCCAGCTCTCTCACTTAATTTAAAGTGTCCTTTAAGGGTTGTCAAAGTTTTGTAAAATCCCTAAAAACTTCAAAAAAAGTCAAGGCGGCCTAAATTTGGACTTTTTTTGAGGAACATTCCATGAGGAATCGAATGAGGCCATCCCCATGTCCGTAGCTCAAACCATTCCCGATGTATTGCCCGATTTATGGTGCCAACATTTGCTTTTTTTTGGTTTTGATCGCAGTAACCTAGTGATGTAGTGAATCTGGATACTGGAGTGAACTCTTAAAAGGATTTGTAGCAGATACACGGGTTGAAGCATTCTGATATGCATGAAACGCTGCAAATTCTTTCACTGGGGTTTATTATTCAATTGGCTTGCGTTCATGATTTGAATTTCTACTAAGCTTTGGAGTGTGCGTGTTTCACAAGTGATAGATCGATTATTGAATTTCAGGAGGCGCACAAATATGATCAACTGAACAATCCAAATAAGTATTTTGGTTGAAAACAGATTTACGTGCTCCATGCATTTCTCCTGAAATTCAATAATCGCTCTATCACCTGTAAAACACACACACTCCAAAGCTTAGTAGAAATTCAAATCATGAACGCAAGCCAAATGACTAAAATTGAATAATAAACCCCAGTGAAAGAATTTGCAGCGTTTTGTTATACAATCTAGATGTTACTCTAATGGTATAGTGATGTACAAGCATGCATGATTTTCGTTTGTTTCCTCAAAATTCAGGTTTTAAAATTTTATAGGACACGACAATGATATGTATCCAATACAATGAGCTTTGTCAACCAAATAACGATAGAATTATGAAAACGATGTGTAGGTAAGGTTGAATGAGACAGATATTTAAACTAAAAACATTTCAATTCCCAGTTGAAGCAAGATGATTTATTCAGTTAGTTACTACCACCCAATATTAAAAGTATCAAAATAATCACGGTTCACAAAAGTGTAGGTGGGCGGGCATCCGATTTCAGTTTTTCCTGAATTTGTGATAGAACAAGTATCACATTTTATTATTGGTATTTATTTAGTATCAAATACCAAACTTGAAAAAACAAAATTGTTTCAAACAGCCATGACGGCTTTTGTGGTAGCCACAACAATGAAGTTTAAAATCGCCACGACAATGAGAAATTAACATTAACCTTCTGCAATTAAGAGTCTAATGAGCACTTACATATAGAAATTGAAACTTGCTGTAAATAGAGCGATTGATTGATGTAAATAGAGTAATTACATCTCTATCCCAAAATGAATGCTAAACAAATCAATAAGATTGATTACGAGTGATTCTCGAACCCATAACAATGAGAAGTATGAAACGTACATACCTGTTTTAGAAACGGCTAACTTCATTTTTGAGCCCCAACTGTATAGAAATGGTGGAAGCATGGTGTTTCCTCAAAGGGCAGGGTTACTAACGCTGAAAAAACTTTGAATTGCCAAAAAATGCCATCATCTGAGAGAGCGACGATGATTTCCTTCAAACCCATGACAATGAGACAGAAGGTTTGGGACAAACTTAGAGCACTTGATTCGTACAGACTATCTAAAAATTAGCCCCACTTGTAAGCGCACTAACATCCAGTAACTAATTCTAAAAAAATACTAGTTAAAATATTTCCGGCAAAACGTACTTTGAGCTGATAAAATTTCGGATTAAGTTCAAATTCTGACTCACGGACAGACCATGACAATGAGATTACACGTACATTTCGATCAATTACCGGCATGTAAAATGAAGAGCAGCCGAACTTTATGACAGCCATGAGTAGGCCTAGTTACCACATAAAATCTACAAAAATAATTTTTGGACAAAGTAGAACTGAAAATTATAATTTTTAAATAATTATTTATCAATGAAGGACAGCGATTGTCCCGTAAAACAGGAATCACCCAGCTTCATTGTTTGTGAATAAAGTTGTTTGTTTATACATAGAGTGGAAGGCATGTGCAGTTCAAACATTGAAATTGAAAACAAAAATAATGATTTCTGAAACTTTGTTAACTGTTATTTCCAAAAAACGTGCTGAAAGCTCTCGAGTTTTAGGAGAGTATGCGATTTTCATCAGCTTTTCAATGGTATGGTCAACGTTGCGATTCCTTATTGACTTTATGGGAAAATTCTAGTGTGGATGGTAAAAAACAGTGTGCAACTACAAAATAGGGTTTCTAGAACAAGTCTTCCCGTAAAATGAGGGAAGCGTACGCGAAGGTCTCGTAATACCTCCCATGTAGATGAATAAAATCTCTTGAAAGATCAGGTCGAAGGAATTTTACTCGCAGTAACATGTTTTCTTCAAGCCAAGGCAGCCTCAACTTGTCATATTTGCGCAGATGTAATTTAGTGTACAGCTTATGCGCAAAGGAAATGAGATTTTATCGTATCGCTATTCATCCATCAACTAGTGTACCCTACATCTGATAATAACATCGAAGATCTAAGGAGAAATATATGGAAGCAGCCATTACACTGCCTCAAGGTTACGGCTTGATCTCTGAGAAAAAAAAAACACTACAAATTCTTTCACTGGGGTTTATTATTCAATGATTCATGATTCGAATTTCTACTAAGCTTTGGAGTGTGCGTGTTTCACAGGTGATAGAGCGATTATTGAATTTCAGGAGATATGCATAGAGCACGTAAATCTGTTCTCAACCAAAATACCTATTTGGATTGATCAGTTGATCATATTTGTGTGCCTCCTGAAATTCAATAATCGCTCTATCACCTGTGAAACATGCACACTCCAAAGGTTAGTATAAATTCAAATCATGCACGCAAGCCAATTGAATAATAAACCCCGGTGAAAGAATTTGCAGCGTTTTTTTATGGTTATCAGAATGCTTCAACCCGTTTATCGGCTACAAAGCCTTTCAGGAGTTCACTCCAGTATCCACATTACTACATCACTACATCACTCACTAGGTTACTGCTATCAAAACAAAAACAATTATAAACCAAAACCCCAGTGAAAGAATTTGCAGCGTTTCATGCATATCAGAATGCTTCAACCCGTGTATCGGCAACAAAGCCTTTTAGGAATTCACTCCAGTATCCACATTACTTCATCACTACGTCACTAGGTTACTGATATCAACACAAAAACAATAATAAACCATAATAACGCGAATGTTGGCACCATAAATCGGGCCATAGATCGGGAATGGTTTGACCTACGGACCTGGGGAGGGGCTCATTCGATTCCTCGTGGAGTGTTCTTCAAAAAGAGTACAAATTTAGGCCGCCTTGACTTTTTTTGAGGTTTTTAGGGATTTTACAAAACTTTGACAACCCTTAAAGGCAGTTTAAATTAAGTGAGAGAGCTGGCTCAAGAATTGGGGCGTCGCCGGACCAACATGGATTTTTCCTGAAAATTTCAGATCTTTTGCTCCAGCCGTTTGGGAGAAATCGTGCGTACGGCGGACGGACGGAAAATTTTTTATTGCAGATTCGGATTCTACACCCTTTGAAACGTAAACCATGAAATTTCAGGGGGGGTTAGAATTTTTTTTTCAAGAGCGATTACAATGGTTTATTATTGAATAATAAACCAAAAGCAAGACCTTGTGTATGAAGCATGGGGCAATTTTACGAAGTATCTGCCATGCGACCACATCCATCCTCGACGTCGAATTCGTTTGGTGTAGAAGTTTTGTTTTACCTCATTGTTTGCTTTCTCTTCAGTTTAAAGAAGACTAATTTCTGTTTGCGATTTTCGAATTCGTTTGCCGATATCCACTATTTGTTGGACAGAAATTCAATACAAACCCCTCAGACTTACAACGAAAATTTCATTTTTTCCCGATAGCCTTGAAATGACGATCTGAATCCTAACACTATAACGGGAAACACAAGGAAATTGAGAATCCCTTTGTTCGTACCTTCCCGAATTTTTATGGGTGCCTAATTTTTTCGCGTTCAGACTTGAATTTCTTCATGGAATCGATTAGGAACGGGAAAGTTAACCATACCATGAGAGAACCGATTAAATTTTCAAGTTTTTCTGAAACCCGTGGGTAGGTACTTTATTGAATTCGAGCCAGGCTACGTCACCTATCCCAGAAGCGTTGTAGTTACACTTGTGATGCCGGGATAATTGTAAATCGTAGTGTAATTCGGAGCGGATTTGTCCATCGTCAATTTTGGTTTATTATTCAATAATAAACAATTGTAATCGGCCTAAATACTTTCCTATTTGAAGAACATACCATGAGGATTCGAATGAGCCCTTCCCCACGTCCGTAGGTCAAACCATTCGCGATGTATGGCCCGATTTATGGAGCCAACATTTGCGTTTTTTCGTTTATTATTGTTTGTTTGTAACATAGTGATGCCGATAGCGTCGAGTTGTAGTGAGTGTGGATACTGGAGTGATAGCCGATGTGGATACCTGTAGTTTATAGCCGATACACGGGTTGAAGCATTCTGATATGTATGAAACGCTGATAATATATTAGGTAAATATTATTGCTGGGGATTATTATTCAATATCATTACTGGGGTAAATAAGTATTCTTTCACTCCGGTTTATTATTCAATTGGCTTGCGTTCATGATTTGAATCTGTACTAAGCTTCGGAGTGTACGTGTTTTACGGGTGATAGAGCGATTATTGAATTTCAGGAGATATGCCAAGACCACGTAATTCGGTTCTCAACCAAAACACCTACTTGGATTGATCAGTTGATGATATTTGTGTGCCTCCTCTACATCAGTCTACCTTTGGCTACATCGTTTAAATTTGGGTTTGGGGAAGTTTTAACGCAATACGAGCGCTAAAGGACTTGATAAATTATGGATGTTTTTATTGTGGGGGGGATTGAGGTTCAATAAAAACGCTGCAAATTCGCTGCAAATTCAATTGGCTTGCGTTCATGATTTGAATTTCTACTAAGCTTTTGAAAGTGTTTCACACGATCGAGCTTATTGAATTTCAGGAGATATGCATTAGTCAATCTGTACTCAATACCTATTTTCAGTTGATGCAGTCAATAATCGCCTATCTTGTGAAACACGCACACTCCAAAGCTTAGTAGAAATTCAAATCATGAACGCAAGCCAATTGAACGTTTTTTCGCTCACGATACTCTTGCGTTTGTTCGCTGATCGTTTTGAAGTGGAAGAAGTACGGAAATGGTTGAAACTAATAAACCAAAACAAAATGTCTTATTATTGATATCGCAAGCAAGTTTTCGTAACGATTTTTCAGTTTTTGTGCCAAAGCAAAGACATGAAAATGTCATTAAGTTAAAGCGATGCAAAATTGTCAACGCTATTTTCGCTCTCTCAGGTCTTGTAGAAAAAACCTAATACAAATAACTCAGCCACCTACGCTAGAGAAGTAAATAAATCATTTTCCACGGTTCGTGCTTCGTTTCCTAGAAAATAAGAAAAACGTTTTTGCACTTATGTTCCTCAGTGGTTATCGAGTGATCTCTTCGCAATTATAATTGGAATTATTTATGTCTGTAGTTCCTATACCGTATCTCTCAAAACAGTGATTTATATTGCCATTAGTTAGGTAGGTGCCTACGAAATGCGTTCAAGTTTCTGTTGTTTCTACCGCCTCTGTACGTGCATACTCATTATGTCCAAACATTATTTTCAATGTACATTTCTCCGTGCATTGGGTGAATATTTCGGGATGGCACTCAAATGTTTTTCTTGGCCAATTACAAAGCTTCATTAGTGAAAGTAATACATAAGAAACCAAACTACAAACGAAAAACCGCTATTCAATTTGGGTTTCTCATCTAGGACTCAACGATCAGACCTCCTCCGATCTGAACGTTTTGTAGACCCAACGATTGAAGTTCGATGAATGTGAACACACTTAATCTGTCAAATTTAGGTCATTATTCCGCAAAAATTGAGCAAAGTCAAGAAACAGATAGCATCACGTGATTCAGCGTTAAAAACAATGAAAATTCATGAGCCACACTTTAGAGTTCACCATCATCCACTATTTGACAATTTCATTGTTTAACGGTTGCGCGCAATCAAAAAAATTGATTGAGGGGTCAAATTTTCATGAAATTTTGAGTAGAATCCAAATCTGCAATAAAAAATTCGGGTTCCCATTTAAAATAAGAAAGTTAGTGTCAGTTGCGCAAGATTGCGCAGTTGCGCGGGGTGCGCAAATATGATATTTGAGATCCTTGGAAAAATTATGAAGATTAAAAAAATTTTTTTTTGTTTACTCCCATTTGGACGATTTTAGGAGGGGGGGGGGGACAACTCGTGAGACACCCTGTATAGTTATACATAACATTATGAATAATGATTACGGAAACTTACCTAACAATTTTGTTGAAGTTTCTAAGTAAAAACTGGGCGCGAAAATTGGGATTTTGAGAACAAAGTACCTAATTTTTATTTAATAACATTTTTTCTTTTTTATTATTAAAGATAAGTTAAATGTACCTGAAATGAATTAAATTCCTACTTGATTGTAATCATTAAATTCAGTCAAAAGGTTTTATGAAATTGTTTAAGTATTATTGTTATTATTTTTATAGGTACAGAGTTTTTATCAAATTTTGTGTTACTAATATGTATTGTTGATCACTGTAGTAAATCAGATAGGGTCATGAAATGCTGGATAATTGAAAAGGATTCATTTCTGACCAATGCGACTGCAGTGAGCTGCTAATAATGAGAATGACGTGGATGAGTGTCCAAAAGAAACTATCCTCTGATGATGGAATGTTTTACTACTCCGAAACGTCGGGAAAAGAGAGAAATAAATTAACATTAAAAAGAAAAAAAAATACAGCCTTCGTGAAACAACATCCCGCTTCCTGGTGGATAACCTATAAAGTAATCGTTATTCGTATCTGTAATCGTAAAGAAGTATTCGTTAATCACCATTACTTAAAAAGCATTCGCTGAAAAGTATTCGTTAATCACGAATACTTTTGTAATCGTTAATCGTTTTGCCAACGAATAAGTAATCGTAATTAACGAATACTTTTCACGATTACATTTGTAATCGCAAAAGTATTCGTTAATCGATTAACGCCCATCTCTGTTTATAACTCGTGTCCTTACTAATAAGGTGACATTTAGCTTTAGTTGCAACACTAACGGCGGTGAGGCCGATGCAATCAAACCTCTTGGACTGTGGATTATACTCCTTGAGCATGACATAAACGCAATAGGCACTGAGGAGGGCTCCTGACGTGGTTGGTCTCATGTTTTAGCGATTTTTAACGAGCAGAATGACCTTCCACTTGCACAAGTTGAGCCCGACTGTGCTAGGAGAACCGCTGATTTCACTTGAAGGTATAAACCCTTTGGTCTCTAGCAGTACATCGAAAAAATCCAATTAGTAGGTAGGTAGGTACTGCAAAAAAAGTAAGTAGGGACTGTTCCCAGTTGTTCAGTATACAAGAAAATGCTTATTAATTCGAGAGACGGATAATTGCGAAGTAGGTAGTCCGCTACCCCGTGTGCCCGTCCAGTAGCGCGGCTCGGCCTATCAGTTTAGCGAGGAGTGCAAATGGCTGTTTCTGCGTGTGCAGAATAACTTAATTAGCGCTGGCTGGGGTGATTAACCAGAACAGGTCTTGATACGAGAACGTTATTAAGCAGAATGATGATGGGGAGGAGGGACGATTCACAATAGCAAACTTACAACAAACTTATTACTGTCGCTGAAGGCGCCATTTTCGATGAAAACATGTCATCATCGGATCAGGATTCATCTACATCGTGATGCAATTCAAGTACCTATCTAAAGAGCAGAAAGCAAATTAAAACATATAAATTATCAATTAATAAATGCGTTAATGCATGTATTACATGGACGTCAGAAAGTCCGGTAATATTGTCAACGCCTTGTCGATGGGGTTGCAGCAAAAAAAAAAAAAAAAAAAAAAAAAAAAACCTTCCTCAAAAACACTTAAGAATGATTAATTTGAATTATCACACCATCAGACTATATTTACACTTTACACAGATTAACATAACTTAAGGAATTCAAACTGGGAACATAAAAAGGTTGGGTTTAGGAAGAAAAATAAAACAAAATGCCAAGTGGGTGTGGCACATAGCTTCCTCGTATCCATAATATGACTGTATAGATCATTGAAAATTATTATTGACTAAAGCTACATCAGTCCGAACAATCCCTGAAAATTTCATCGAAATCAGTCATGAACTCCCGGAGTTATGCGCGTAACAAGGATTTCGGACGCAGTTTGCGCATGCGCAGAGGGACCATCTACTAAACCGAACAATGATCATCGAAATTGGTCAAGAACTCATGAAACAAGGATTTCACGTTTGCGCATGCGCAGAGGCTACTATTGATCCGGGAAACCTATAGGGGACCATCTACACCCCAACCCGCACAATCCCTGAAAATTTCATCAAAATCGGACTATAACTTCGTGTAGTTTTGCCCGTAACAAGGATTTGCTGACAGACAGACACACAGACAGACACGGAACCAAAATTGTTCAGAAAGGTCTAAAACGCAAAATGCGAGTGGAATTTTTGATTTTGGAGACAAAAAAATATTCACATTCCGAAATTGAAAACAATGCTTCCGCTACCTTAGTAGACTCGGAAGCAAAATAAAAAGGAAATTGATACGTAAACCCAAACAAACCACCAATTCACGTGTCATGGTGACTGCGAAATTCAAAATGCCTTTTTTACTGATCGTCGCTTAGTATGTTAGGAAATAGTTCATTTTGTTACAAAAAGAGGGAGCGAATACCTAAAGAAATCGATTCTAGTGGGCAAGACAAATCCAACGATTCCTAAAACCCGATTTTGGAAATTTTTCATTCAAGAGGTATTTGCATCACGCGGTTGTTTGTTTGTTGATTTGATATGTAGTGAGGAGGATAGCACTATTCCAGTCAGAGATGGGCGTTAATCGATTTACGTTAGTTAATAACGGTTACTTTTGAAGCAATCGTTATTCGTTGGCGAAACGATTAACGATTACAAAAGTATTCGTGATTAACGAATACTTTTAAAGTAATCAGCATATTTTGTGATATTGTTGGCTACGAATTGAATTATGTATCTCCATACTCGTTCATTGAGTATGTACGCATTCATTTTAAATACAGCCTCCATCAGTTAACCGCACAACCGTTTACATCTGCCTTGGTTCACCTTAACACATATCCATCACAATGTCCACGCAAATTTCACTGTAAATTCGGACTTTAGATCACTTAAAAAAACGCTGCAAATTCTTTCACTGAGGTTTATTATTCAATTGTCTTGCGTTCATGATTTGAATTTCTACTAAGCTTTGCAGTGTGCGCGTTTCACAGGATAGAGCGATTATCGAATTTCAGGAGGCACACAAATATGATCAACTGATCAATCCAAATAGGTATTTTGCTTGAGAACAGATTTACGTGCTCCATGCATATCTCCTGAAATTCAATAATCGCTCTATCCTGTGAAACATGCACACTCCAAAGCTTAGTAGAAATTCAAATCATGAACGCGAGCCAATTGAATAATAAACCCCAGTGAAAGAATTTGCAGCGTTTTTTTTATTGAACCTCAATACCCCCCACAATAAAAACATCTATAATTTATCAAGTCCTTTAAGCACTCGTATTGCGTTAAAACTTCCCCAATTCCAAATTTAAACGATGTAGCCAAAGGTAGACACAGGTAGGTGATGTAGAGGAGGCGCACAAATATCATCAACTGATCAATCCAAATAGGTATTTTGGTTGAGAACGAATTTACGTGCTCTATGCATTCCTCCTGAAATTCAATAATCGCTCTATCACCTGTGAAACACGCACACTCCGAAGCTTAGTACAGATTCAAATCATGAACGCAAGCCAATTGAATAAGAATAAGAATACTTATTTACCCCACTAATAATATTGAATAATATTTACCAATATATCATCAGCGTTTCATGCATATCAGAATGCTTCAACCCGTTTATCGGCTATAAACTACAAGACTTGTACTTAGTATCAACAAGTATCAACATCGGCTATCACTCCAGTATCCACATTCACTACAACTCGACGCTATCGGCCGGACATCACTAGGTTACAAACAAACAATAATAAACCAAAAAACGCAAATGTTGGCACCATAAATCGGGCCATACATCGGGAATGGTTTGACCTACGGACGTGGGGAGGGTCTCATTCGATTCCTAATGGTATGTTCTTCAAATAGGAAAATATTTAGGCCGATTCGACTAGTTTTGAGGTTTTCAGGGATTTTACAAAACTTTCACAGCCCTTAAAGGGCACTTTAAATTGAGTGAGGGAGCTGGCTCAAGAATTGGGGCGTTGTCGGACCAAGATGGATTTTTCCTGAAAATTTCAGATTTTTTGCTCCAGCCGTTTCGGAGATATCGTGCGTACGGCGTACGGACGGAAAATTTTTTATTGCAAATTCGGATTCTACACCATTTGAAACGTAAACCATGAAATTTTCAGGGGGGTTAGAATTTTTTTTCCAGAGCGATTACAATGGTTTATTATTGAATAATAAACCAATATCTTGATGGCCTCTTCTCCGTGAATGCAAACCAAGAAAATATCATCAATAAATATTTTCCAGAGTAAAGGTACCAACGTTCAAGGCGAAAGGAATCTTAGTTCAAGATGGGCTGTAAAGAGATTTGCATAAGATGGTGACATTCCTGGGTCGATCATACCCTGCTTCATCAAGATAAGGCTTTATTATAATCTGCAGCTTTACCGAAGTGTAAATGCACTCATTAATTAAATTATTATTCCTGCATCGTTGATTCAGACCTCCGTACAAGGGATAGCCGTCGCAATAAATCAAATTTTTTTAAAAGGTAACAGTTTTTTTTCTGGGTGTTTATAAAATTTCGCAAAGAAAAAATCGAGAGAAAAAAACCAAACCAATGGCCTAATTTTTTTTCATCCAACTGTCGAGAACGTTAACAGAACAGTGCTCTTTATTCAAAAAAAAATCCACGTGCATTTATCATTCAGACTTATTGAATAATAAACAATAGTGCTTATTAACCGAGGTTTCAAGGTGTTCAGCCAAATGCGGTGATTGTTCAGTTTTCGACTGACGAAAATCGAGCTTATTAATTTGATTGTTGAGAAAGCTCTCGAAATCTTTCAACCAAATACAGGCCTTGTTCAATATGACATTGTTGTTGGTATTTATGTCGTCATTTAACCTGGGAAATGTATGTTATTATATAGATGTAGTAAACCCCAATGCAAGCTTTTTTCTTATTATATCAATTGTTGGTTTTATACTAGAATAGTCTTGACTTGAATAAAAAAATTTTTACAATAAATAAACTGGGCTAAATTTGCATGGTTGAGGGCCTCAATTTTTTACAAATCCAAATCTTGAAAGTTCTACAAAACAAGTCCACATTGAGGCCGCCTTGATGTTTTTTGAGTTTTTTAGGGATTTTACAAAACTTTGACAACCCTTAAATGGCACTTCAATTTGAGTTAGAAAGCTGGCTAAAGAATTGGGGCGTTGTCGGACCAACATGGATTTTTTCTGAAAATTTCAGACCCTTATAGCGTAAATCAATCAAATTTTTTTAAATGAAGCAGTTAAATACTTTCACGTTGATTCCAAATTAAACTCCATAGGGGAAGAACTTCAAAATCAAGTTTTTTGGGGGGAAAAATGGAAACTAAAAAATCGATTTGGAAAAAAAACCAAACCAATGGCCTAATTTTTTTCATCCAACTGTCGAGAACTGTTAACGGCACAGGCTCTTACAAAAAAAAAAAAAAAATCCACGTGCGGACCTCACGAAAGGCTTTCACTCCTGTTTGACAGATACGTGCTTTCAAAATGGCATCAATGAACCAGTTTTCAGCCAAATGCGGGTGATGAATTATTGATTTTCCGGTATCTGCTATCTGAGGATATGTCTTAATTAGATTCTTATTAATTTAATGTTGAGAATTTCGAAAGTTGCTCGAATAAATACACCGTTTTTTCTCGGGGTGTTCAATATGTCTAATATATTCTTCAGGGCTTAAGACATTGTCTTTCATCGTTTTTCAGATACATTTCCACCTTTATGTAATATGCAAACATTAACCAAGTTTTTTTTTGTTTTCTTAAAAAATTGTGAGTGGAGTTCCTGCAGACAGAGGTAATGACATTTTTCGTGGGTTAATACCCCAACGCCAAAATAACCCCATATGATTTTGCTGGACTCTTCATCCCGGTCTATTCAACGGTAGATACAATCGGGAACGCGGTTTCCTTGGGTCTTTCCTCCGTCTCCCAACAGCAAAACCTAATGGACGACGTGCTTTTGACAGTGATTCCATAAAAATGAGAGCTGATCAAGAAAATAGATTCTTAAAAATGGCAAAAACTTCAAATCCACCTTCAGAAATATTTTACAGGGAATGATTTTTGCGGTATTGATCCAGGAGGAGGACCAAATGAAGATTTGTGAGACGATATTAAGCTAGGTAACGTTCTAGGATTCCGTCTTCTGAAGGGAAACATCAACTGAAAAACCCACTCTTGGACCCGTGCATTCTAGTCCAAAAGCGGTTTTCTAGCATCATTAGATCCCGCTTGTTCCTTACATTATTTCTTCCCCAATGTTCGTTTAAAACAAATGGAAATAAATCTTTGAAGTTCTTAATTGCTTTAGTTGCTGGAATTACTTCACATTTACCTCCTTCAGCTGAGTGACCCCATCTTAATTCCTTTTTATTCTTTATTATTCAACAGTGGTACCTTGCAAATGCATTGGAAACGCTGCAAATTCTCTCCCTGGGGTTTATTATTCAATGGCTTGCGTTCATGATTTGAATTACTACTAAGCTTTGGAGTGTGCGTGTTTCACAGGTGATAGAGCGATTATTGAATTTCAGGAGGCACACAAATATGATCAACTGATCAATCCAAATAGGTATTTTGGTTGAGAACCGATTTAAGTGCTCTATGCATATCTCCTGAAATTCAATAATCGCTCAATCACCTGTGAAACACTCACACTCCAAAGCTTAGTAGAAATTCAAATCATGAATCAAATAATAAACCCCAGTGAAATGATTTGCAGCGTTTTTTCAAGAGCGATTACAATAGAAAAATATTCTATTTGAAAATTTTAAATTTCGTAAGAATGCTTCAACCCGTGTATCGGCTATAAACCCTGTTAGGAGTTTACTCCAGTATCCACATTCACTACATCACTAGGTTACTGCGATTAAAAAAAAAAAAAAAAAAAAAAAAACGCTGCAAATTCTTTCACTGGGGTTTATTATTCAATTGGCTTGCGTTCATGATTTGAATTTCTACTAAGCTTTGGCGTGTGCGTGTTTCACAGGTGATAGGGCGATTATTGAATTTCAGGAGGCACACAAATATGATCAACTGATCAATCCAAATAGGTATTTTGCTTGAGAACACATTTACGTGCTCCATGCATATCTCCTGAAATTCAATAATCGCTCTATCACCTGTGAAACGCGCACACTCCAAAGCTTAGTAGAAATTCAAATCATGAGCGCAAGCCTATTGAATAATAAACCCCAGTGATTATTGAATAATAAACCAAAAATCGTATATTCCAAGTCCCCGAGGAGGGGAGCAGGTTGCCCTGGGAGACGCTCCTCATTGGTGGGGTCCCCTTCACTGGCGCGGTCGAGAGGGGGGAGGGGGGGAGGGTGTGAATTCCACCCAGCGGTTGCCCTGGGAGACGGTCCGACGCTCCCCTTCAGGGGTGGGGGTTGGGGGTGGCGGAGAATTCCACCCGCCCAACGTTACCACCCCCTGATATACCTACCTGCTCTGATATTTTCGTCTGTATATAGATTGATGATGATGATGATGATTGATCGAAACTGACGCTGGCACATAGGTACGCCGCCTGCAGCGCCGCGTCTCTTGAGAGATAACTCTCCTGCAGCGCGGCGCAGCTGGCGCCTGTTTCGGTAGGTGCATGAAGAAATCGCAAGCCGCAGACGCCGGCCGCAGACGCATCATGGATACCATACCTCGACGCCGTGCGATCAAACAATACAACTCTACAGATGTGTCAGACGTAACAACGCGGCATCACGCTTTGTTGCGGCAAAGCGATCGTGCCGCGTGTTCGATTTTTCTTCAGTCCAAGAATTTTCCTTAGCCGTTCAGCCTTCACATGTGATACAACCATCAACCTTCACGCGTTCGCGCCAACCTGAGTCACACCGGCGCTCGCGCAGCTGTCTATCGACCGCCCTTGATTTTTCAGAGATTATCTTGCTGGTTTCTCTACTTTCCATTGCAGTAAATACAAAAGAACCAGAATACAATTTTAAAATCACATTTTTCATAAAAAATTCTTTATTGTTTAAAATAACAGCCGTTAATAGTCGTTAATGGCTAAAAATGAACTCTTGCTTCCGAAAACACGCAATTGGCTTCAAAAGGCCTCTTGGAAAATGATTACTTTTGTTCAACTCTTTTCTTTGTTGAAAAACTAGATTATTTATTTCAATTGAACTAGATAAGAAGGTATAGAATTGCTTACACATAGGTATTCAAACTTATGTATGAATGTTACATGAACAGGTAACTCACAAAAGCGCGATGTATCAAAAAGGCCACTTGGACTATAATTCTTTCAAACTTTTTGTTGTAAAAATGTAATTTTTTCAATCTAACTAGATGGAAACTAGAAAAAACATTTGCTAGTAGTTCCAAAATTACGAAATACCGAAAGATCACAAATGAGAAGACACAAAAAATAAAAATCACCGGGGTTTATTATTCAATTGGCTTGCGTTCATAATTTGAATTTCTACTAAGCTTTGGAGTGTGCGCGTTTCACAGGATAGAGCAATTATTGATTTTCAGGAGATATGCATGGAGCACGTAAATCTGTTCTCAAGCAAAATACCTATTTGGATTGATCAGTTGATCATATCTGTGTGCCTCCTGAAATTCAATAATCGCTCTATCCTGTGAAACGCGCACACTCCAAAGCTTAGTAGAAATTCAAATTATGAACGCAAGCCAATTGAATAATAAACCCCAGTGAACGAATTTGCAGCGTTTTTTTTATTGAACTCAATACACCCCTACAATAAAAACATCCATAATTTATCAAGTCCTTTAGCGCTCGTATTGCGTTAAAACTTCGCCAAACCCAAATTTAAACGATGTAGCCAAAGGCAGACACCATCAACTGATCAATCCAAATAGGTGTTTTGGTTGAGAACCGATTTACGTGGTCTAGGCATATCTCCTGAAATTCAATAATCGCTCTATCACCTGTGAAGCACGCACACTCCAAAGCTTAGTACAGATTCAAATCATGAACGCAAGCCAATTGAATAATAAACCCGAGTGAAAGAATACTTATTTACCCCAGTAATAATATTGAATAATAATCCCCAGTAATAATATTTACTTATATATTATCAGCGTTTCATACATATCAGAATGCTTCAGCCCGTGTATCGGCTATAAACTACAAGTATCCTCATCGGCTATCACTCCAGTAACCACATTCAGTACAACTCGACGCTATCGGCATCACTATGTTACAAACAAACAATAATGAACGAAAAAACGCAAATGTTGGCACCATAAATCGGGCCATACATCGGGAATGGTTTGACCTACTGGACGTGGGGAAGGGCTCATTCGATTCCTGACGGTATGTTCTTCAAATAGGAAAATATTTAGGCCGATTCGACTAGTTTTGAGGTTTTCAGGGATTTTACAAAACTTTTACAGCCCTTAAAGGGCACTTTAAATTGAGTGAGGGAGCTGGCTCAAGAATTGGAGCGTCGTCGGACCAAGATGAATTTTTCCTGAAAATTTCAGATTTTTTGCTCCAGCTTTCGGAGATATCGTGCGTACGGCGTACGGACGGAAAATTTTTTATTGCAGATTCGGATTCTACACCCTTTGAAACGTAAACCATGAAATTTTCAGGGGGGGTTAGAATTTTTTTTTCCAGAGCGATTACAATTTTTTATTATTGAATAATAAACCAAAACGCTGTTGTTTTTGTTTTAATCGCAGCAACCTAGTGATGTAGTGAATGTGGATGCAAATGTTGGCACCATAAATCGGGCCATGGGAATGGTTTGAGCTAAGGACCTGGGGAGGGGCTCATTCGATTCCTCATGGAAAGTTCTTTAAAAAAGTCCAAATTTAGGCCGCCTTGACTTTTTTTGAGGTTTTTAGGGATTTTACAAAACTTTGACAACCCTTAAAGGGCACTTTAAATTAAGTGAGAGAGCTGGCTAAAGAATTGGGGCGTTGTCGGACCAACATGGATTTTTCCTGAAAATTACAACGGTTTATTATTGAATAATAAACCAAAATAAATCCTTGATCCGCCCCTGATTACTGCCTAATACGTCTCCCCCCTCCCCGCCGTGTTTAAACTAAAAAATGGCGAATTTTACCCCACTAAGACTTTTTATTGATGTGAGATGCAGTTTGCGAGGTTTGTGAGTATTTTATTTGCAATTTAAGCGACAAAAGAACCATTCAATTTTGCAAATTGCGTAGAAAAAGGTAGAGTAGGAAAATCGAGGAAAATTTGTCATCAAAGCCCGAATTCAAACACATTTTATATCATTTGGGGGTTCCTAAAGCTTAATTTGATGAAGGAGGTAGGTATTAAATATTTTGGTGAGTAGAAACCGCAAAAAAGATAGAACGCAAAAGTTTCTGTAAGGTTCCTTGTGAGAAAATCACACGAATTTTTATGCTTCGGCACTTGACTTCATCAAAACGAAGAATGAAAATCAAAAAATAATTAGGAACGGCTGAACTCGGCATTTTTCTGTCCGTTTCATTGGATGAGAAATTCTCGAAAAACTAAGGGAATATTTTGCAACGCACAAGCTTCTCCAGGGGGGGGGATTGGTAAAGATCTAAAAAGAGGATCCTACGAAATTATATGAAGAAAAACCGGTCGTTTACTGTCCGTCACATCTGTCAGGATCTGGTGGAGCTGAGTTTTCGAAATTTCTAAACAAATTCTTGTACGAATCGTAAAATGCGGAAGGTACGAAAAACCAGCGTCGGCCCTGGCGGACTTCCCACCGTGGCAAAGTTCTCACGGTGCCCCTTTTTATTTGTATTTTTTGGTGCTCGTTATTTCTGGTTGTTTTGTATTCTGAATTCCTCGTTGTTGCATCCAGTAGAGTGACCACCCTCCAAACTTTGGTTTATCATTTTTCAATAACGATAAACCTTTCCTGAGGTCCCTCCGAAACTTCTGAACCAAAGTTTATGAAACTTGGGTTAAAAACGCTGCAAATTCTTTCACTGGGGTTATTATTATTATTATTATTATTCAATTGGCTTGCGTTCATGATTTGAATTTCTACTAAGCTTTGGAGTGTGCGTGTTTCACAGGTGATAGATCGATTATGGAATTTCAGGAGGCACACAAATATGATCAACTGATCAATCCAAATAGGTATTTTGGTTGAGAACAGATTTACGTGCTCTATGCATATCTCCTGAAATTCAATAATCGCTCTATCACCTGTGAACTACGCACACTCCAAAGCTTAGTATAAGTTCAAATCACGAACGCAAGCCAATTGAATAATAAACCCCAGTGAAAGAATTTGCAGCGTTTTTCAAACGGGAAACCTTACATTATATCACAGATACCAAGTCCCAT
Source organism: Creontiades dilutus (assembly GCA_031894815.1). Taxonomy (NCBI): domain Eukaryota; kingdom Metazoa; phylum Arthropoda; class Insecta; order Hemiptera; family Miridae; genus Creontiades; species Creontiades dilutus. The sequence goes on along the minus strand of JAVIWC010005560.1, from coordinate 143,861 downwards.
TACAAGAGTGAATAAAAATGTGTGCTTGAACAAAACGAGTGCAAAACACAATCGTAATTCATAATTTTGGAGTCATTTTTCGTAATGAATCACGCAATGTTGTTTATTTATTGATATTATAAATATCAACAAGGACAAACACCCAAAAAACTATAAGCTGTGCCCTGTTGATAAACCTAATAAGTGTGGTTTTGCCCGTTTTTGAGAGTTATTCTATGATGATACCAAGAAATGAACATCCAAGCCTTTCACAGTTTAAAAGAAGTGGGTGTGGCACATAGCTTCCTCGTATTCATAACATGACTGTATAGATCATTAAAAATTATTATTGACTGAAGCTACATCAGTCCGAATCAAACCGAACAATCCCTGAAAATTTCATCGAAATCGGTCAAGAACTCCCGGAGTTATGCTTGTGGCAAGGATTTCACGTTTGCGCATGCGCAGAGGCTACTATTGATCCGGGGGTCACGAAACTCATATGTACACATCAAACCGAACAATCCCTGAAAACTTCTTCGAAATTGGTCAAGAACTCCCGGAGTTATGTGCGTAACAAGGATTTCGTTTGCGCATGCGCAGAGGCTCCTATTGATCCGGGGGTCATGAAATCATAGGGGACCATCTACATTTAACGGACAATCCCTGAAAATTTCATCAAAACCGTAATATAACTTCGTGCAGTTTTGCCCGTAACAAGGATTTGCTGACACAGACAGACACACAGACAGACACGGAACCAAAATTGTTCAGAAAGGTCTAAAACGCAAAATGCGAGTGGAATTTTTGATTTTGGAGACAAAAAAATTTTCACATTCCGAAAGTGAAAACAATGCTTCCGCTACCTTGGTAGACTCGGAAGCAAAATATATACATAATGCATCTGCCTCCTTCGACTTAGATACGTAGGACGTCGACGCAAAAATTTGCTCTACTTTGCACAAAAAGTACGATTGTAACTCAAAATTTTGGAGTTATTTATATTTTTGAAATATCAACAATGACGAACACCCAAAAAAACTTCCCGCTGTTAATAAACCTGATAAGTGTGGTTTTGCCCGTTTTTGAGAGTTTTTCCATGTTGGTACCACGAGTATCAAGAAATAATCATTCTAAAGTTTCACTGTGATAAAAACATACATACCGATCTGCTCGCTTAGAATTAAATGCGTAGGACGTAGGCGCAAAACTGTGCTCCAATTTGCGCAAAAAGAGAGCGAAACTCACGATTGTAAGTCAACAATTTGGAGTAATTTTTCTTAATGAAAAAATTAAATATTAACAAGAACAAACACCCAAGAAACTAAAAGCTATGCGCTGTTGTTAAACCTAATAAGCGTAGTGGACAGTTTTACTATCTTCGTGCCTTCAATGTCAAGAAATGAACATTCAAGTGTTTCACCGTGAAAAAAATACGTAGGAACTCATCGCATCTTTGCCCTTGGACGTGGATACCTAAATTTACATACGGGTAGCCTTGACTACTAGGACGTCCACATGCCGAGAAAAGAGCAGCGCTCCTCAGATAGCAATCGATGCCATGGCAGAGATTGGCTTTACGATGAATGATTTTTAGTAGGAGGGGTAGATAATGGAAATTCGACGTAGTAACTTTCAGATAAGGAGAATTCGGGTTGATCAGAATGCCAAGATGGTTCTTCCTTTCGGTAAAAAATAAAGAAGCTCCGGAGAACACCCGGTTTTTCACGAACTAAGGATTTTATTTTCGGACGTGGAGATATTCCTTTCGGCCGGTGGATCCAGAATTTCGATAAAACGCTGCATGGCGGTGGATTTGTCGTCACGAAATCCTAATAAAAGACGGCAAACAAAATAAAGAATGAAAACTCCCAAGTCGGGCGTGGCACACAGCTTTCTCATTATAATAATACGAATGCAGTGGCGGCTCCAGGGGGGGGGGGGGGGGGCATGGGGGCCCTGGGGGCCCGAGAACTCCGTTTTTTTTGGAAAATTTTCTTAAAATATTTTCAAAGACGATAATTCTTTATTTCTATAGAGCTTACAAATACAAACTCCTAATTTAAGTCACGTTGACATTTTTGTTCGCTATTCATAATAGGGGACATTTCAAGCGCATAGCGGGCTGCCGCTATTACGAGGTTAGGTGGTTTGGTTGAGTTTGTGTCAGTCGTCAAGTGTGGTAGCATCGTAGCATCTCGTGAGTTGACTGAGTTGTGTAGTGTGTGATGGTGGTTGTTTGACTGCAAACAAACTTAAAATATCCTTACAACCTTTCGCATAATCATGAAGAAGGTAAGTAGAACAGTTTTATTATGTATTTGTATAATTAAGAAATTAGGAGAAAGAGGATTTATGTAGTAAGGGAATTTAACATCAAACCAAACAATCCCTGAAAATTTCGGAAAGGTCAAGACACGGAGTTATGCGACACGTCGGAAACACTAACAAAACCATTTCAAGTTTGCGCTAAATGCGCAGAGGCTACTATTGATTTTAAATTTTAAGGGGACCATTTAAATATCAACCCGCCCAACCCCTGAAAATTTCATCAAAATCGGACTATAACTTCGTGTAGTTTTGCCCGTAACAAGGATTAGCTGACAGACAGACAGACACACAGACAGACACGGAACCAAAATTGTTCATAATTACATAACATGTATATCAAAGCAAAATGCGACATGGAATTTTGATTTTGGAGACAAAAAAAACACAAGTTTTCATACCGAAGCCGCCCCTGTACGAATGTATGATGAATCAAGTTTGTTCTAACATTCCAACACGCTGGAAGCATGCTGAGATCGTAATGATCCAGAAACCCAAAAAAAACCTCCGAACCCTTGGCTGTATTCAAAACAACTTTCGTAGCTCATTCCATTAGCTCGGATTTTAAATTTTGGCTCTAGGCTACTGCGGGGAATTCAAATTTACCAAAGAAATATGTGTTGTCACAATGCTCTTGCACAGTCACCAAGTAACCCCATTTTACGGTGGTGAAAATGTTGAAAGCGAGTGAAAATTTCCACTTTTAAACCCCAATTTCTTAAAGTTCTTCTTTTGATGGCTTACATGTTGTGGCTGTGAGAGGGGACGAGTAGCCAAAAAGAATGAACCTTTGTGAAAAACTTTGCAGCGTTTTATCAATGAATGCAGCCTACATCAAAAAGCAAACATGACACCGTATAATTTTTCCAGTTAAGCGGTAAAAGTCAAGTTCGGAGCTCTCATTCATAAAGTAGCTACTCGTAATTACGTTTTCTCGGCGATACTTATAATTTGCTGAGGAGAAATTTATTCAAAACACGTCACCAGAGCTTGAGGCAACACGAGGGAACAAAAAATTAATCTTTGACGAGAGTGCGGGAGAGCCCATGGCAGAACTTTGTGGAAAACGCTGCAAATTCATTCACTGGGGTTCATTATTCAATTGGCTTGCATTCATGATTTGATTTCCACTAAGCTTTGGACTGTGTGCTGTTTCACAAGTGATAGAGCGATTATTGAATTTCAGGAGGCACACAAATATGATCAACTGATCAATCCAAATAGGTATTTTGGTTGAGAACAGATTTACGTGCTCTATGCATATCTCCTGAAATTCATTAATCGCTCTATCACTTGTGAAACACGCACACTCCAAAGCTTAGTAGAAATTCAAATTATTGCTGCAAGCCAAATGAATGAAATTTAATAATAAACCCCAGTGAAAGAATTTGCAGCGTTTTACCTACATTTACGGGAATGCTTCTTGTATCGGCTACAAAACCTTTGATAGGAGTTCACTCCAGTTCCACATTACTACATCACTACATTACACTTCAAAGCTTAGTATAAATTCAAATCATGAACGCAAGCCAATTGAATAATAAACCCTAGTGAAAGAATTTGTAACGTTTTACCTACATTTACGGTAATGCTTCAACCCGTGTATTGGCTACAAAGCCTTTAAGGAGTTCACTCCAGTATCCACATTACTACATCACTACGTCACTAGGTTACTGATATCAACACGAAAACAATAATAAACCAAAATAACGCGAATGTTGGCACCATAAATTGGGCCATAGATCGGGAATGGTTTGACTACGGACCTGGGGAGGGGCTCATTCGATTCCTCGTGGAATGTTCTTCAAAAAGAGTACAAATTTAGGTCGCCTTGAATTTTTTTGAGGTTTTTAGGATTTTACAAAATTTTGACAACCCTTAAAGGGCACTTTAAAATAAGCGAGAGTGCTGGCTCAAGAATTGGGGCGTCGTGGGACCAACATGGATTTTTCCTGAAAATTTCTGCTTTTTTGCTCCAGCCGTTGGGGAGAAATCGTGTTACGGCGTACGGCGGACGGACGGAAAATTTTTTAGTGCAATTCGGATTCTACACCCTTTGAAACGTAAACCATGACATTTTCATTAAAATTTTTTTCCATGACATTTTTAGGGGCGGGCAATTTTTTTTATTAGCAGATTATTTATTTATTGAATAATAAACCAAAATGAAAGGACTTGTGATTACCCGTGTTATGATAAGTGACGTAGGTTGTATTTTCAAAAGAAGGTGTTGAAAAGTAGAGGTAGTAGGGATAGCACATCGAGACAAAACATTGACATTGATATCGATGTCGATGTTTGAGCGCGGCATCGATATGTCTTCAAACATCGGGTGAAAACATATATTTTCGAAGTTTTCGATATTGGTGTCCAGATAAGTTGACAATATCCTTATCACGCGCTGCTTTTGGTTTATTATTCAATAATAAACCATTGTAATCGCTCTGAAAAAAAAAAATTCTAACCCCCCCTGAAATTTTCATGGTTTACGTTTCAAAGGGTGTAGAATCCGAATCTGCAATAAACATTTTTCCGTCCGTACGCCGTACGCACGATTTCTCCCAAACGGCTGAAGCAAAAGATCTGAAATTTTCAGGAGAAATCCATCTTGGTCCGACAACGCCCCAATTCATGAGCCAGCTCTCTCACTCAATTTAAAGTGCCCTTTAAGGGTTGTCAAAGTTTTGTAAAATCCCTAAAAACCTCAGAACAAGTCGAAGCGAGCGGCATGTGTATACTTGTAGTTTATAGCCGATACACGGGTTGAAGCATTCTGATATGCATGAAACGCTGATAATATATAGGTAAATATTATTCAATATTACTACTGGGGTTTATTATTCAATTGGCTTGCGTTCATGATTTGAATCTGTACTAAACTTCGGAGTGTGCGAGTTTCATAGGTGATAGAGCGATTATTGAATTTCAGGAGATATGCATAGAGCACGTGAATCTGTTCTCAACCAAAACACCTATTTGGATTGATCAGTTGATAATATTAAATATCAGAGGAGGCACACAAATTTTGTGTGCCTCCTCTACATCAGTCTACCTTTGGCTACAACGTTTAAATTTGGACTTGGGGAAGTTTTAACGCAATACGAGTGCTAAAGGACTTGATAAATTATAGATGTTTTTATTGTGGGGGGGGGGGGGGTATCGAGGTTTAATAAAAAACGCTACAAATTCTTTCACTGGGGTTTATTATTCAATTGGCTTGCGTTCATGATTTGAATTTCTACTAAGCTTTGGAGTGTGCATATTTCACAGGATAGAGCGGTTATTGCATTTCAGGAGGCACACAAATATGATCAACTGATCAATCCAAATCGGTATTTTGATTGAGAACAGATTTACGTGCTCCATGCATATCTCCTGAAATTCAATAATCGCTCTATCCTGTGAAACACGCACACTCCAAAGCTTAGTAGAAATTCAAATCATGAACGCAAGCCAATTGAATAATAAACCCCAGTGAATGAATTTGCAGCGTTTTTTGTTTTATTTAAAGAAACCATTGTCACACAATAGGTATACCTCATTGGCTTAATATAAAACCTTACACTCAGAAATAAAATCAGGTACATTACTTTGGGTGATAACATGGTATCATCCCATTAAAATGATTAACAATCTTATTGTTGTGAATCCAACATATGTACATGTTACAACCGAATAAACGAGCTCGGAACCAAGCGTGCGGAAGCGACGTCTTCACAAACGACCGTTGTGGTCAGGTGACATGACGTCACTCCCCTGGGCTGTATATAAGCCCTTGGGCCGCAGGCTTGGCTCTCTAGTCTTTCACACTCATTCAACGTGTTCACGTCTCTCGTCAAACCTACAAACTTTCCCAACAACTCTCTCTTTCCTTACCCAAGATATTCAAAAGTCACGGTTGTTTCATTACTTAACGGGTTCTCAATACACCTCACCGATTAGGAACTCACGGTTGTTTAATTACTTACCGGGTTAATATTATTCCTGCTACTGTTGCTACGGGTTTCTTTGTATAAAGTTTTCCGGCTCCAGTAGTACAACCTTCTCCTTCACTTTCATCTCACGCCAACCTTTTCCTATATCTAAATTCCAAATTCTTATTGTTTATGAACTTTTCCAATTTCACTACAAACTCAGTTCATAACACTTATGAACAGTTTCTTTTGTGGCTTTTAAACGGCTATCAAATCCAGGATGTGACGTGGACGGACGAGTCTCCTGTAAGCTGGGGATTGGAAACTTTCAGTGGTTTGTGTGGCCAGCGTGTCGTTGGTTGAATTTGGTCATTTCGTCGAGTAAAATTTGTGAAGGCGAGTTTATGTGAAGGTCGTGGTAAATGGTTTCGTTTCGCACGAGTGGAGGAGCATGGACGATATGCTTCTGAAGCGTTTTGTTCTGCTGCTGCCCGATCCTTGGAAATTTGGATTTGGAGCATGTGCTCCATATGATTAGAGCGTACGTCCAAATGGGTCTTATCAGAGTTTTATACATGATTAATTTTTTCTGCAACGAGACATTGTGGTTGTTGAGTAGAGAAGCTAGTTTAGTTCGGTATCGCAGACGGACGAGTATTTCTGAGATATGTTGCTGGAATGTGAGACGCCGGTCTAAGACGACTCCTAGGTATTTGTGTTGAGGTTTGTGTGATATCGGGTGTTGAGCGTAGTTTATAGCAGTTTCTGAGAAGTTCCTTTTATATGTGTAGGTTACTGTACATGATTTGTTGGGGTTAATATTAATGCGCCACTTGGTACACCATCGACCCAGGCATTCCAAAAGTCGCTGAGCTGCGGTTCCAGATTCTGGCGATGCCACTGCGTATACTAGATCGTCAGCATATAACCCGGAGAATTCCGCTTATTCTTGCGGAAGGGACATGTCAGAACACTGTATAAACACTGTACAAATATGGAGCCCAGACACTTCCCTGTGGAACGCCTGCCGATATTTCATTTCATTCATTTATTTATTCAGCGACAAATAGAGTAAATACAATGAATCACATTTGTAACTTCTTAAAAAATAATTTAAACATCCCCACAAAATAAAAATATATTACACGTTCGATAAAAAGAAAAAAAAATTAGCGATCAAAAGAAAAAACGATAACTCTAATTTCGCCCACCATGAGAATAAGTCCGAGGAATTGTGCTCTCAGGTGGAGCCCAACTCATACCTGATTTACTTAATTTACAAAACGAAAAATAACATTAAAGGGAATTCACTTTAAATGAAACAAAATTCCAGGTCAAAACATTAAAAAAAGGATAAGAGAGAAGACAAATATAGATATATCAATTTGTTGATTGTTACACGAGTCTACAATGTAGAGAATAAAGTCATGTAGATTTAATAGTCTCTTCAATATACTGCCTAAATTTTTAAAGACCCAAAAGAACTTAAATTGATTCAGTGATTAAAAGACAAATTAAAAAACTATTTTTCGGTTGTTTAACATTAGTTAAAATGGCCAACCTGGAGTTAGAATTAGCAGACAGGTCACCTGATTCAATACCAGTCTTGTATACATGGAGACACCATTCTAGAAGAAACATTTGGTCCACTTTAAGAACATCAAAATCCTTATATAGAGAAGAAGTGGCATACCTAACAGGTTTGTTGGTAATGATTCTATTCTGAATAACCTGCAGACAACACAAATTAGATTCATACGTACTACCCCAAATTAAAATCCCATATTTTAATAAATAACGCTGCAAATTCTTTCAGGGAGAAATAAAGCTTTGGATTCAGAAGGACGAATTACTAACAAAAGAGAGAAAATCAATCCAAATAGCGTATTTTGCCTTTTATAGGTTCGGGTGTCAGTGTTCCGTTCTTTTTATCCCGCTGGGAAGAGCTGCTGATTTTCTTGGAGTGTGGAGCGTCTCTCCTCCTGAAATTTAATAATCCCTCTCACACTGTGCTATTACTACATTCAAAATGAAAAAAAAAAATAAACCTCGTGAAAGAATTTTTGTTTTTTTTATGGTTATCAGAATAACCTAGTGATCGTAGCGAATGTATCCATGCAAATGTTGGCACCATAAATCGGGCCAATAATACCTAACGGAAATGTTGGCACCATAAATCGGGTCATACATCGGGAATTTTTTGAGCTACGGACCTGGGGAAGGGCTCATTCGATTCCTCATGGAAAGTTCTTAAAAAAAAGTCCAAATTTAGGCCGCCTTGACTTTTTTTGAGGTTTTTAGGGATTTTACAAAACTTTGACAACCCTTAAAGAGCACTTTAAATTAAGTGAGAGTGCTGGCTAAAGAATTGGGGCGTTTTCGGACCAATGTTGATTTTTCCTGAAAATTCCAGATTTTTTACTCCAACCGTTTGGGAGAAATTGTAGTTACGGGGTACGGCGGACGGACGGAAATTACTTTATTGCACATTTGGATTCTACACCCTTTGAAACGTAAACCATGAAATTTTCCAGGGGGTTAAAATTTTTTTTTTCAAGAGCGATTACAATGGTTATTGAATAATAAACCAAAAAGGAAGGCCAAAATAGATATTTCGCATTAATTTCGTAGATAAGAAACCCCTTACAATTTTAATTACATACAACAGCTTACGCAACTTCCTAACTACATATTCAATATGAAACTTGAACTTGAGATGTTCATCAAAATAAATTCCTAAATATTTACAGTTATATTGGTCGAATTGTTGATTTTTCTCCTTGAATGGTGACTTCAACGATTGGTTGTTTAAGTAATGTGAGACTAGAGAGAATAGGTTGTTTCACGCGCTACTACCGTTCAATCCATGCTAGTATTCTGAGAGTTGCATTCAATGTTAGTGCGTGAATATTCCTCATTTTGAAGGTTTTGCAATGCTCACGGTAAAAAAGTTCCAGTCTTGCAGCATGACGAAATCAGCAAATTTTCAAAGAAACTAGTTTTCCTTGATGAAAATATACTCAAAAATCAACAATTTTATTTTCTGACTTGTGATACTTCATTTTAATTTGGACATTTTTGAAAGCTGAAGAATCTCACTAATTTTTTGTTTGTTTGCCAATTAAGCCTATCTACCTCGTTTTATTATCTTCAAACTGTTCTAGTTTGAACGGATTGAGATATCTCCAATCCGATTTCACCATCGTGTTCAGCGTCAGAAAACCTTTATAAAAGGTACACCTCCTTGGAGGTTTTCAGGTAATTTTCTACCATTTAAATTCCCCAAATCTCCTCTTAGAGTGAGGCGATTGAGCCCATCTTCAAACATAGCCTTTTAAAAGCCTAGATAGATTTTTGGTGCAAATTTGAGCTTTTAATCTCAATTCTACCGAGAGTAATCCCCTGGAATGTGTTTTTGGTGTCTTTTGACAGTTGGTTTTGAATGCTTTGAAACGGATTTTGATGCAAACATTTTTTGAAAATTCTCATTATGAATATTTTGGACCGAGAATAGTTTCTTTTTCTTCGAAAATTCGCTAAGCTGCAGCAGTTGAAAGGATTTTTAATATTTCTCTTTTTTCACTTTAGGTAACAAACAAACTAAAAGGAATTTCTTCTGTGAGCGAAGAGTAAACTATACCGATCGGAGCCAAAACATCGATATATCGATATTATCGAATGTGTGGCATCGATGGCAATACATCGTTATCTCGAAGGGAAACATCAACATTCCGATAACACTACCTACTGTAGTAGTAGTAATAAGTAGTAAATAGTTTATATTTTAGTTATAGTACATATTTTAGTATATAAACGATATAACTTTTTTTTTTTTTTTTGACTTGTTAAGGAGGTTCTTTTCTCTTATCATTATAGTGCACGACGATGTATACATATACACATATATGTTTTATTTTATTTATTTTCTTTCAAGCTGAAGAAGCCCACGTTGCATGGGTGAAACGTACCTACCCGATCGAAATCCATGACAATAAAGAGTGTTTGAAGAGCTCCAACAACTTATTCGATAAGAAAAATGGTCAATCCATACCCCACCAACTCGAATAGTTTATTGTATAGAATCACAAAGTGATTGTTACAAGGAATTCAGGTCCCATAATAATAATTATTATAATTATTCATGAATAGTAATAATTATTCATTAAGAGAAAATGCTCGGAGTATTAGAGATTTGGTTACAAAATTATATACATTCAAGACTTTCTGTATATCTCCTTTAAAATCAGTAGAGCGATAAAAGATCCTCTTCTAATATTAAATGTTGTCCATGAATATAACGAGCGATAAAATGTCGTCGATAAGGCTCCAAAATTGGGCATCGTAAGAGAAAGTAGTATAGGGTGTCAAGCTCATTTAAATTAAAAATATTGCACCGGTTATAAAAAATCCCCTTATTATAAAAAATCTCGAACCGTTCTGAGGAAAATTATATCTAGCTTGCACTCAAGATCAATGTCCTGGCACCAAAAATAGTTGTGCAAGGATCGCTGGAAGAATAAGTTTAACTTCTTGAGGACCATCCAGAGCAAGAATTTCTTCCGCACTTGAAGTTGAAATCGCTCTTCCCTTAAAAAGCTGCAAATTCTTTCACTGGGGTTTATTATTCAATCGGCTTGCGTTCATGATTTGAATTTCTACTAAGCTTTGGAGTCTGCTTGTTTTTCACAGGATAGGGCGATTATTGAATTTCAGGAGATATACGTGAATCTGTCCTCGACCAAAATACCTATTTGGATTGATCAGTTGATCATATTTTTGTGCCTCCTGAGCTTCGCTGAAATTCAAATCATGAACGCAAGCCAATTGAATAATAAACCCCAGTGAAAGAATTTGCAGCGTTTTTTTGTAAAACCTCAATTCCCTTAGTAGAAATTCAATAAAAACATCTATAATTTATCAAGTCCTTTGGCACTCGTATTGCGTTAAAACTTCCCACAAATCCAAATTTAAACGATGTAGCCAAAAGTAGATAAAGATGTATACGAGGGGGCACACAAATATCATCAACTGATCAATCCAAATAGGTATTTTGGATGAGAACCGATTTACGTGGTGTATGTATATCTCCTGAAATTCAATAATCGCTCTATCACCTGTAAAACACGCACACTCCGAAGCTTAGTTAGATTCAAATCATGAACGCAACCCCAGTGAAAGAATACTTATTTACCCCAGTAATAATATTGAATAATATTTACCTATATATTATCAGCGTTTCATGCATATCAGAATGCTTCAACCCTATTCACATCGGCTATCACTCCAGTATCCACATTCACTACAACCCGACGCTATCGGCCGGACATCACTAGGTTACAAACAAACAACAATAAACGAAAAAACGCAAATGTTGGCACCATAAATCGGGCCAAACATCGGGAATGGTTTGACCTATGGACGTGGGGAAGGGCTCATTCGATTCCTGACGGGATGTTCTTCAAATAGGAAAATATTTAGGCCGATTCGACTAGTTTTGAGGTTTTCAGGGATTTTACAAAACTTTTACAGTCCTTAAACAGCACTTTAAATTGAGTGAGGGAGCTGGCTCGAGAATTTGGGGCGTCGTCGGACCAAGATGGATTTTTCCTGAAAATTTCAGATTTTTGCACCAGCCGTTTCGAGATATCGTGCGTACGGCGTACGGCGGACGGACGGAAAATTTTTTATTGTTGTGCAGATTCGGATTCTACACCTTTGAAACGTAAACCATGAAATTTTCAGGGGGGTTAGAATTTTTTTTTCCAGAGCGATTACAATGGTTTATTATTGAATAATAAACCAAAAGCTCAGTGAACCAATTATGTCTTGAAAAGTAAAGGAGAGAAGGAACATTGTTACCCAAATGGCAGGTTACCTCACAATGCGGATTGAATGGATCGTTGAGCTTCCTTATGTATCCGATTAAACACGGACCGTATCGATAGTGTCTGTAAGGCGATAGGGACTTCAATATGCCGCCCGTAGTACCGTTTATCGAAAAATACCGCCCTTCCACCTTGCGGGTCTCACCGGCCGGTGTATCCGGTCTGGCAGAAGTCTTCTCCCATTGGAATCCGCGCAGGAAGGCCAAAGAACTTGGTCCTGGTCTAATAAGACTCTTGCGGCTGTAGGCCGACCAAGAGCTGGAAGGCTGGCGAAGTTACATAACCATTCGAGCAAACCGCCTCGTTTCTTTCAGTTCTAACGGAGTCAGTGTCCGCGCACCATGTTCTTCTCCCTGTTTTGACATTGGCAGTGTGAATTTATTCTGGTTTTTCAAAAGGTGAGTCCAGATTTCATTTGACATCAAATATGTGAACCGTATATCATATGTCAAACTTGGTTAACCAGTATAATCACCAAGGGAACTCTTCAAAACGGTCATTGTTTTCTGCTACCTACCTCGTTTTTTGGAACATCTTTTGTTTAATGTTTAATGGCTTCTAGTGTCTTTTATAAAGCATTGGCAAATTCAACATCACTTATGACCGATCTTTGACTGCCTACCAAACGACACCAACTTCAGTTTGAAGTTTTACATTCAATTTACCCTTCATCAACTGTTTTAATTACGCCGGTTGTGAAATAACTATATTTCAGACTGTTTACTTCTCTAATTCAAGCCACATTCCACTCTTAAGAGCTAATACTTAACTATTGCGTCATATAACGTTTTCGTTGTTGGTCGGCTGCGACCCCAAAAGGGTCCCTGAGATTCTTGGAAGATTTGTTCTGTTATGTAACATTGCGGAACTAATTTATTTTACAACGAATATTTTATATAAAACCGTCATTAGCGAATTTTCGGTGACAAAGATCTAGTCAAAAAGCACGCTAACAAGAGCGAATTTTTGTATCTTATCATATTCTAGTTATGTAAAGTTGTTTCGGCATTGTACTACATTGTAGGTACAGAAAATTATCATAAAAAATTGTTCTAAACAACTTTCTGCTGTACGAACAAACTTTCGACTCCTTCACAGTTTTTAAAGATTTTTAGCAAATTTCATGAAATCCAAGAACATTTTTCAGCACAATTTCGTGTATTTTTAATGTATGATTCATGTTTCATGAGTAATAGTCTGCTACACGTTGAAAAATACAATTACCGCTGTTCGCCCTTTTATTGTTATTTTGGCTCATTTTAGCACAATTGGAGTAGGTATTTAGAGCATTTTGCTGTTGCTCAAAACTTGAGTCTCACAAACTCATCTTTTCCTTTGAAATTCTTGAATACTCACTTAAAATCTCAGTTCTAAGGAGAGTTACTTACACATTTGAAAATTAATAAACAGAAAGCTTTGAAATCTACGCGTCGGAGCCTAAAAACAGATTTCCATGACTTTTTTTGGGGATATTTGCCGTTTTCAATTTTTGAAACTGTTGCAACAACTTCAATTTTTCCAAAAATGGATTCAAATATGATTCTTAAATTCGGTCTTATGGTCACGCAACTGGATATTTCAACGGGTATAATTTTGTTCCACGAGTTATGAAAGTTCTAGTTCAGTTGATAAGCTTTTTCGTGGATGTTTTGCTAAAATGTCCATGAAGAAACTCATATTTTTCAATCAATCCAAATTTTTCTCGTAGGGATGGGTCAACAGGTTTCAATTCGTATAGTTGCGTGAGGAGTTGAGAGATACAAAGCTATGTCGTTAAGAGATATTTTGTCGACCTGATTTTAAGTCTTTGATCTACATTTCACAAACCAATTCTATCGGAAGCCGGAGAGGGAGCAAGGTGTTCACGGACCGGATTTCAACGGTTGGTTTCAAAACGGACTCCACTTTGGGCGGTTGAGGGACCCCAATTTCCTTCTAAAATTATTTTAAACCCTCTTTTTCTGCGTGCGTACATATCCTTTATGATGTTTTCTGTAATCCTGTGAAGTGGTCACACATAATCTCTAAGAGTTCTAGAGATATTAATCAAAAATTGAAATCAACATCTAGAGAGTGAGAAAAAGATAAAAATGTCAATGAACAAGTTTTTGTCATTTTATGAACGAAATTAACCATTAAGTTCAAGAGCTTAGTTAATAGTTTTATTGCTCCAGAAAATAAAAAATTGTATTTTGCTTCACTGATCCTGTAAACTGGGAACACGTAATCTCTCTTTGAGTAATGGATATATTGATCAAAAATCGAAATTAAAATCTAGAGCATGAAGATAAGAATTGGAAATAATCAGTGTAATCAGTTGATTTGCACTTCAGAAACCTACGGTTACATACTAAATGATATGCATACGTGTTTTTCTTGGATTCGTATAGAAAGCGTATGAATGCCGATTTTATCAAGACTCAAAGTCGGAGAGATCTTATGCACATGTTTAGCAGACCGATTGCATAACATTATTTCCACATGTTTGGAAAGGTGTTGAGAAATCCTTCTTTATCAATCTAAAATCAAACAGATATCAATTCACACCGTCGCGACGACGCGTCGTCCGACTATTGCAGTCTTTAGGCAGGTCCTCCAAGGCTAGGTCACATAGGCAAGCCTTCCCCCACAGAGAGAGGGACTCCATTCTAGCTGATCAGAGGGTGTGTATTAGATAACTTCTCGCTATAGATCAATGATCTATGGTTATTATACATAGAATAGGGCAAATTTCGGGCGCCGCGCTTCCATACCGTGTAATCGTAAAGAAGCCCAATTCAAATGTCAACACCTCAGGTCGATCAGGAAAGAAATGAATCACAAGGGCCCGTCAGCTGATCAGTGTCTCTCCATCCCATGTAATTCTATTCTAAACACCTCAAGGCTTGTTTTTTTTTACAGTTCCTTTACCAACTTGGAATAGTTCGCAAACATCTAACAAAACGTCTGCCAAGTGGGTGTGGCACATAGCTTCCTCGTATCCATAACATGACTGTATAGATCATTGAAAATTATTATTGACTTAAAGAACTTCGTTCAATTAGGCGAAGTAAATATTGAATTAGGGTAAATTTATTGTTATGCAGGAGCATAACTTGAGAAAATAAAGGTAGGCATGTTCAACTATTGAACCTTATAATGAAAATTGACATTGACGCTGAATGGATAGATGACTGAAGTGATAAATAATTATTATGACATTTCTAAAATGCTTGTGGCAAGGATTTCACGTTTGCGCATACGCAGAGGCTACTATTGATCCGGGGGTCATGAAACTCATAGGAGACCATCTACACATCAAACCGAACAATCCCTGAAAATTTCATCGAAATTGGTCAAGAACTCCCGGAGTTATGCGCGTAACAAGGATTTCGTTTGCGGATGCGCAGAGGCTACTATTGATCCGGGGGTCATGAAACTTATAGGGGACCATCTACACATCAAACCGAACAATCCCTGAAAATTTCATCAAAATCGGACTATAACTTCGTGTAGTTTTGCTCGTAACAAGGATTTGCTGACAGACAGACACACGGAACCAAAATTGTTCAGAAAGGCCTAAAACGCAAAATGCGAGTGGAATTTTTGATTTTGGAGACAAAAAAATTTTCACATTCCGAAAGTGAAAACAATGCTTCCGCTACCTTGGTAGACTCGGAAGCAAAAGCTAAAATAAACTCCCTCCTAGAAAAGATAAGCCATTTGCAATTATATTGCCTGATTAAATTTTTGCCATTTAAAAGGCGATTTCTACCAAGTAAACACCTGCTGACATTCGCATTCGTATTTGCGTTCTTTTTTTCTCCCTAAGTTCCAGTCCTTAGGATAAATGCACAGGGTTTATTACATTCTTTGGAATGAAAGTAATGTCTACGATTCAGGACGAATTTTTATTATTTCAAGCATGGTTTTTGAATTCTGAATTGAATTGAGGGAATACTGACAAAACCATATACCAAAATCATGATTGAATTAGGACTATTATATCAGCTTTTGTTGCTTAAAGAGGCTAGTGAAGTATAGGAGTTTAATAAAGTTCATTACGTACTTCTCTAACAATGTGTGCTTGTCTATATAGTTAGTTATGTGGATGATCTATTATTGACTGTATTTAATAACTACCTATGCGCGGTATACCTATCTACTGGAAGTATAGATCCAAGGGCTATTTCTGTACCATCCACGTAATAATTGTTGTCGTTTTTCTATCTTGTGATCTTCTTCATTCGGTAAAATCCTTGAATCACGTAGTAGACACGTTCGCCTCGGGATCTCTTGGTAATTCAATCCACTTACACCCCATGGGGTAATTTGTGGTGCCGGCTCCCTACCTAACATCTTCCCAACTACCGCCAATGGGGTAAACGACCTGTATTCTTGACTATAACCTCAAAATCAAAGTTCATTGAGTCTAAATCTAATCACACATTTACTCCGCTGAAATGAATTCGTTAATTTCAATTTCTTCGTTGATTCCCAATTCATTTCTCCTATCAAGCTTCCACTACAACAAGGTGGTGATAGAATGGGCTAGTTACCCCCTTTCAAGGGCTGAGGCGATAAACCTTCAACACACGGGGACACCCTTGAAGATGAAAAGCGCCAGGTTTATCCTCGAGCTTGGCAGTTTCAAGACACTGGGAAGAGGTGCTATCCATATTCATTATAGGCAATGGATATTTATTTTCAGCTGGAAACTGCAGCGAAAGAAAAGTGTTGCAGAAGAACACTTAAAACTTTATTAGAGGTAGAGATGGAAGCTGTTAGTGGACATGTTACTGTGTGGGTGGGATGCTCCAAGCTCTCATTCAGAAACACGAGGGAGGTCAAGTAAAATCTAAACCCTTTAACTGTGCAGTCGCATCGGGGATTGTTGTATGGTAATAGTTCAAACAGAACAGCTATCCCATTTTAAAAGTGAAATTCCAGAAAATTAAAACGAATCTAGGCTTTATAATAAATGTTTACTGTTAGGAGAAGACAATAAACTGACGAAGGGGACCCAAGAGTCGAGGATTATGGGTTTTCCCCGGTCACGGCGGAAGAGATGAAAAACCCCACGCAGGTGTCAGAACACCCGTATAAATAAGCCCGGACCAGCCAAGAGGGATCGCCTGCTCCTCGAAGTGTCGGAGGTGACGCCTGAGATTAATACGGGTGTCTTGCACCAAGGTCCTTCTTCACCCCTTCAGAGAAAAACATGAATCACCATCATGTTCAAATATGTATTTATTATCCAAATTTATCTCTTCCAAATTAGTGTACCCGTTCAAAATTTCGCAACGCAACACCAAATTTTCATCCGTTTAAATTTCATGTTCCAATAAATTCACGTTTAGGATGATTCAATTTGCAATGTCCAAGTGTTTACAGTAACAATATTCATTAGTTATTCTATTCTTTCAGAGAAAAGCCCTTATCCTTATACCTTGTATACAGTAAGCAAAAATGTGTTCAATAATTTTGCTTCAGGTTCTACCCACAGTAGAAGAAGTTTAGTTTTCACTTTCGGGAGATGAACAATTTCCCTTATCCAAAATCCAAATTTCCACCGCATTTTCGGTTTTCTGAACAACTTTTGTGTCTGACCCTGTGTTTGCAGAACTTTGGACAAGCTTTACGCCTACTGTTTTCATTCGATTTTGATGAAAATTTCATGCAATGCGCGGGGTTAAACTAAAGATTGTCGTGTATGAATTTCATCGCTCAAACATCAAAATTTCACTCTATTGTTCATGAACAAACAGAAAGCCTACCAAGCGTAATTTTCTCATTTCTGATCTCGCTCAAATTCCAGGGTAGCCAGGAAGGATTATTCAACGATCTCATATAAATTCCAGCATGATAGTAGCATTTAATACTAATTTAGTAGCTTCTGCGCATGCGCAATCGTAAAATACTTGATATACAATACAGTTCTTACTCGCTGGTGATAGTATTTTCAGGGAATGTGACGTTTCGAATATAACGTTAGATAGTTCCGTATGAGTTCCAATGCTGGAGCTCACTAACTAAGCCAGGAGCTTCCACACTCATCTTGAAGAGTAGAGCAATAAAACTGGAAGTGGCAAAAGATTTGTTTTTCTTCCCCGTTACAGAGAATGCATAATTGAAATTACTAATCCAAATGGTATAGGTACCCACATTTCATCTATTGAAAACAATAACTATCATTAAAATAGCTTTCTATATGTGAGGAGACACGTTTTGTTAAAGAGAAGGTAGGTTGCGCAACCTGTTTGTAAATCTTAAAATACCCACCTACGTGATTTCAATGCGGTTGGAATTAATCCGATCCCAGACAGTCCTATACTAAATCTAAAATGCTTATATAGCTGAATAGCGAGCTTTGTAGCTGGTTCATTTGCATAGCCGTACCTACTTGATTTATCTTAGCCGTATAGTGTGTCTCAAATGTGAAATTAATCGCATTAATCTTGAGGTCTACTCGCCGTACTTGAGTGGATACACATCGCTAATGAGTCTTGAAGTTTACTGGTTTATTATTTTCAAAAATGAAACTTTGCAATCGATCAAGTAATTTGTAACCCCCCTCAAAATTTGCTGTTTTACTCTTCAAGACGAGTAGAATCCGGAAATTCGATTTTAGAAAACCGTCCGTCCGCCATCCCGAGCTTTTCTTCGAAACTACTGAGCCAAAGTTGATGGAATTTGGGTCAAAACTCACATTTGGGCTCTAGTTGGGATTAAATTCTCGGCATCGATCCTAAAGGGCGAAATCGAAGAGCTGAACTGAGCAAAAACTTTCGAAATAACTAAATTTTATCTACAATTATGCATTGTAAAACTTGATCGGTATCATCAGGTAAAATCAGTTGATATAATTTTCTATGGAACTTTGTTTCAAGAGTTTCTTTTGAAATCGAGTTTTTCAAGTCTTATGTAATACAGGGTGTATCAGATAATGTGCGCGGTACTTCACCCACGTATTCTACAACCAATATCCAACGAAAAGTGACTTATATCAATTTTTTTTTAACTCGCTTAGTTTTTGAGTTATTTCACATCCAAGATTGTTTTCGTGTTTTCGACCTTGTCTCAGCAAAAACACGACAAGCCACATACAGCGCCACACGAGCGCGAGTCACATACAGTATTATGTTAAGTAAAAGTTGAGGATACCGTTGGAAAGTGCGATAAATTTTCTATCTTTCAAGCGCCAAACCAATTTTCTTGCTCACATCAAGTTGCCGATAAATCACTCTACAAAGCAAACTTCAAGAAAATTTTAAAAGAGAAGATTTTTCAAACGTTCAGTTCTCCACTCTAATCTGTTATTGTAGCTTAAAAATAGAGCGTTTATTTGTTAATATATCAACTAGTTACAACTGAGGTAATATACAGGCAACTATCTAGATATTTACTTCACATAAATTCCGCAATATTTATACGAGTGTTAGTCCATTGATAATACACCACATTTCAGCATCCAAGGTCCAATGGTTTGGTCATTTTCAGGCGTCGGTTTACTTGGGAGTTGTCGAGAAGCCTAATGGCTTCTGGGTTGGTATGAGCAAGAAGCCTCTTTTCGTAGTTCCTTGCGTATCTTTTAATGACATCGGTGACTTTTTCGATTTGGAGGTCCTTGTGGAGGTCATCATTACGAATGTACCATGGAGCATTCACAATACTCCTCAGTACCTTATTTTGGAATGTTTGAATTATTTTCAAGTTACTTTTAGCTGTACATCCCCATAGCTGGATACCGTAGGTCCAGATAGGCATAACTACTGTTTTGTATAACAGCAATTTATTGTGCAAACTGAGTTGTGAATTTCGGCCCAACAGCCAATAAAGTTTTCTATACCTGATTGATAGCTCTTCCTTTTTTTCTTGACATGTTCTTTCCACTTCAGCTTTGCATCTAAGGTCATTCCTAGGTACTTAGCTGAGTTGGAATATGGGACTGTGCACTGATTCAGGTACAAAGGAGGGTTTGTAATTTTTTTATTCGTGAAGTTCACATGAGTAGACTTAGTTTCGTTTAGTTTGAGGCGCCATTTTCGAGTCCACTCTCCAACGGCATCTGTAGCTTCTTGTAATTTTTCTGTTGATTCTTCAACCGTGTCTGCTACTGCCAGAATTGCTGTATCGTCCGCGAATGTGGCTATAGTTGTTCCTAGGGCGCAAGGTATATCATTTGTATATAATAAGTAGAGTAGGGGTCCTAGCACGCTTCCCTGCGGTACCCCTGCTTAAAAAATGGGCCAAATAGTCAGCTTTCGAATGGTATATCAAAAACAATTTTCACTATTTTATTTAGTCGAGAAAACCTCGTTTGAATGAAAAAAAAAAAAAAAAAAAAAACCGAAGCAAGTCGAGGTTATTGACGCTTGGTAAAGGGTTTGTTTTGCAAACAAAATTAATCTGTTTTATTTTCTAAGGTGCTGTTTTAAATTCGTGCAAGCATTTTCTAATACGTAATTATAGTTTCTAATCTGTTTTACGATCTAGATGAATTTTGAATTTGTTTAGACGTTCATCTGCCAGTTCTTAATCCCCTGTAGAGTTTGTGGAGAAAAATTTCGAAAAAATTGTCTCATACTTTTTTGTTAGGGTTAGAAGTTTGCATTAAACAATAAATAAATAGAGAAAACTGAAGTAGGTTGAGTAGTTCCTGAGATAATGGGTCATTTGACGAAAAAATGAAACTTTTCAGAGGATCCAAAAATGTAGGCAGATACCGAGCATACTTCTCTAAGGCCCGTTTTGATAGTATGCTAAACCTAAAAATCTGTTTCGAACTAATAATCGATTTTCTGTTCGCAATTTTGCAAAAAGAAGAAGAAGTCTCAGAATACACCAACTAACGACTTTTTTCTAGGTTTTTTTCCCCCTAAATCTTACATTACGCAGCCCGCAATACTTGGTATACCTAGTTTATAATTCCTTGCAAACAGATCTGAAAAACCTTACTAACATAGCCCGACTACAAAAGAATGGCATTTACGTGGCTAATTAATTTGGGGACAGCAAATGCTGATGCCATTCTCACAAGCATTTACATTTGACCGATTATTTTCTCTCTCACCGGTAACGCTGCTGTCGCGTCGAAGTAAGTAGGAAGCCAAGTTATAATTTGGAAATTATAATAAGTTAGATAAAAAACATGCTTTATTCGTTAACATAGTAAAGAGTTTACATTAATTTATCAAACAATCATGCAATAATCATGGTCACGTAGGACCGTCCGATGAGTTTGCCCATTTGTATAAATATAATATTTTCTTGTATTGTATTAGAATAACGTGTCATTAATATTTATCATTATTTTATAAGCACATTTATTTTTTCAACACTTTATAATTTGACTAGCATATAGGTATTAGGTACGCCTTTCCCATTACCCGTTCAACCCATATTCAGTTATTGTTCTGCTCCTCAAATTCCAAGCTACCTGGCTATATTTGATCAAATTCGGGTCTCCAGTTTTTAACAGTACAATATACTCTTCCCAATCTAGCTCTGACTTTCCTAAATACCTCCATCTTACAGAACATAGTGCACTACACCTCCTCATGAAATGAAAACAATTTTCAATTTCCCCACTGCTACAAATTGCACATGCCTGATTATCAGACTCATAGCGTCTATACCTCAAAGCCAAAAGGTCCCAGAAATTATAATAATTTATTAATCATTACAAATAATTTTGGTACATAATAATAATAATCAATGAAGTAATTACTGCTCAAGACCTAAATTGTAAACTTGTAATTGTAAAATTGTGCAACTCTAATCCGTCAATACATGCTCTGCCTACTGACGGATTATATTATTCAATAATTATTAGCTTTTTGTATGTACATTGTATTTACAAGGAATAAACTCTTCTCCATCTCTTTCTCTAGTTTCGCCGGCTTCGTGCTTTTCGACTTTTCTTATGAACTTTTAGGTTTTAGTTTCCTGCCATTTTCTTTATAATTCCGTTTATTTCAACCGCTTTGATTTTTGTTTTCTTCCTCTTCCCTTTCCCTAGACTTTTTTCTTGTCAATGACGGAAGCCAAAGGGTTTTTTTAAAAAAAAAAAAAACGGACCGCGTTGTCAATTTCAAGAAGCGTGCCATGCCTCAGCCTCCTTTCCTGACCCCCGTTCCTTTACTTTCTGCACCCTTCCAGAACTTCCGTTTCTTCTTCGAAGAAAAAACTCGGCGATTCAGGACAGTACAACAACTTATACAAGCGTACCAGCTTGATGGACGTAATTGACTTTTCATTACTTGGGAAAGAAAGAGCCTGTCGCGACGGCAGCTCCAAGACGCGTTTGACAAGCGGGTGCTCTCGATTACGCAGCAGGCGGGTTTTGAGCCGATCTGAGACTTTACCAGATACTTCCAATATACCATTTTGTCGAGAAAATTACGTAGTTTTTTCTCGCACAAAATTAAAAAATGAGAAAACAGCTCTGGGCACTTCGCCAGGGGGCAAGCCCCCTGGACCCCCGGATGCTTACTGCTTGGAGTCTTCGGCTGAAATTTTAAAAAACATGGAACATGCTTTATTCTTGCGTCTTGCTATTCTTGCGGTTTTCCTTTCGCTAATTCCTCATCTTTCTGTTGGTTCCAATTTGCTATTTTCGTGCCTGCTATTTCGACTTTACCTATGTGACGGATGTGCTCTAATATCAATGATCGTGGACTACTGTCTAAAATTCAGGTTCTCGCAGAACTATAAAGGATTGTCGCGCTTATGATGACTCACCACTAACTTCCATAAAAGGAAGTACATTATTTTTATAATATAAATATATGTACATGGTGTCCCATATATATGGGCCGATTAAGGAATTACAGCCATACGGTGAGTGCTATCAAAAAATTGAACTGGACCTTTTCTGTAGTATTTTCACTTAGCTCGAAGGTAGTGAAACCCGTTTTTCATGTTTCGATGTTCTAGTGCCTCAAATCTTCGATTGAAACTTGTTGTTACCTCTTGATCCCCCTTTTGACATTTCATGTCTTTGCTATGGCACACAACCAAATTGTCGTTATGTCACGTTACGTTACGTAACGAAATATGCTCAATGATTATTATGATTCGTAGAAGTGAGGTAGGTAGGTACCTATATGATTATAGCTGAAATTTGGCTATATGATTATTATGATTTGGCTGGTAGCCTCCTTAGGACGTGAACAATAAGGTGCAGAGGGTTTTGATCAACTGAGTGGCTCCTGAAGCTAACTTCTTTCCTATCAACTGTGGAAAGCTGAAATTTGGCTGGTAGCCTCCTTAGGACATGAACAATAAGGTGTACAGGGTCTTGATCAGCAGAGTGGCTACTGAAGCTAACTTCTTTCCTATCAACCGTAGGAAGCTGAAATTTGTCTCGTTAGGACATGAACAACAACGCTACCGGAGTAGGTGATGTAGTCTGGCTCGAATACACAGAAGAAAATGTCCCAATGTGTTGCAGACTCGTATGCAAGCATTTATGATTCTTAGAAGTGAGGTAGTTAGGTACCTATATGATTATAGCTGAAATTTGGCTATATGATTATTATGATTTGGCCATCTTTTTGGTTTTTTTTTTTGGTCATCTTTTTCGTAGCCATTGTGGAACACCGAAATCTTGAAGTATATGGAAGTATTCGCTCATGCATCCAAATTTGAAAACAGTTGAGTGTTACCAAGGTAATCAATGCTACCCAAGCATCAACATATGAAAATAGTTGATTGTTGTCTACGCAATCAATGGTTAGTGGGGTTAATGTACTGTCATGTAGAACATGTAACATATAACATACCGTTCTTTTACTACCCACGACGATATATGTATGGATGTAAATAATAAATATATGAGTTTAATTTTTGGTTTCTTTATATTGGAAAACATGTAATTCACAGAGGAAGACAAGATTGCTAGAAGATGGAAGGGAAGAAGGAGGGAGGGGAAAGACATAAATGTCCTAATGCGATGCAGACTTGTATGCAAGAATTTTTTTCATTTAGTTTTCGATTCTACGTTGAATTTGGAAGAGGAAATGCATCGTTGAAAAACATTTTTTTTTAGAGCCTTCGTTTCAGAGTTAAGTATTTCATTTTTTACGAACATTAAAAATTGACGAATTCAGAAACTGTCCGCGTAACATTTTCGAGTTTATGTATCAAAGTAAAGACATAATTTAAAAAAAAAAAAAAGCTTTTGTACAAGTACGCAACCACGAGGGACATTTCATGTCTTTGCGCCCCCTCCCGCACACACACCACGTACTTCCAATTGGAGGCCAGTTTTGATGTAAAACGCTTATCAAATTCAACTTCGGCGAGAGAATGAGGCGTCTCGATAAATGTATCACGTACCTCGCCGTTTTCAATTTCATTTGTGGATAATGTAGTATTCATAAGCAGCTTTTTGCGTAAACGATATTCGCGCACTACTTCCAACGAGTGCCGTTTTGTAGGACCAATGATAACTACGTTAGATTGTGCTAGTTGATGGTTGCGATGTAATGGTTCCATCGTTTGGTCACTGAGGTTCCGAAGCAACGAATGGTAAACTGTAAAGACATAATCATCACCACTCACAGGACTGTCACAGTTAGTAAACGATATGGTTCCATCGGGTGGTCACTGAGGTTCCGAATGTCCAGGGGTTAACGTAACAAGATTAAGTAAATCAACAGCTTTCAAATGAGTGGTGAACGAGTTTTGTACGATCCCAAATGTCGAAGATAATGATCCGTAGCAACGAACGGTTGTAAGCGAAAACTATCAGAAATATTTTCGTGACGCTGTCCGCGTTACATTTTCGAGTTTATGTAGCAAAGTAAAGACATAAAATGTCAAAAAAAAAAAACGCTTTTCTAAAATATCTTCAATATTTTTTAGATTTTGACCACATTTTTGAAATCAGCACCGAATTTCCCTATCAACAGAAGCCAGTTTCCATCATCAACTATCATCTCAGAGGATCATCTCAAAAGATCTATAGGGTCATGTTACCAAGACGTTTCCAGTTAGTTTCAGTGTTTTTGGACCAATAGGCGCCACCGCTGTTTGTTTTCAATCCAAGCCACATGCAGGAGTTTTCTACACCTGTATCTATAGTTCCTACCAAGAAAGAATAAAACTACTGAGTGGGAAAGTACCCTTTGAACGGCGTGTGGTCTGAAAACCGTTAATCAACCAGTCAAATGGAAATCCGTGGCAATCGATCCTGAATTAATTCGATGACGGGGTTGTGTTTCATTTATCTCGTATATTTTTTGGTCCGTCAAGGAAGCCACGAGAAAAACAGGCTGTTTTTTAATAAGATAAAAACTCGTCCCGTTTCATAATAACCTGCAGTGTCATTCGATATGGGTACTAACACTTTTCAGACGGAGACCGATGGTTTCAATTTCGATGGTTAGATCGTCCATAGCAAAAAATCACTAAGGTTCATTAATAGACATATTAAACTAGTAACATACAGTGTATACAATAGAAAAGTGAAAAAAGCAGAGTAGCGTGTGCACATCGTTAAAACCACAGAAAAAACAAAGGTACTTCTAACAATAGACAAGAATAAATCAAAATACGTTATTAACAAGAAAACGTCTGCCAAGTGGGTGTGGCACACTGCTTTCTCCTATCCATAACATGACTGTATAGATCATTGAAAATTATTATTGACTAAAGAACTTTTCAATTAGGCGAAGTAAATATTGAATTAGGGTAAATTTATTGTTATGCAGGAGCATAACTTGAAAAAAAATCAATGAAAATTTCATCGAAATCAGTCATGAATTCCCGGAGTTATGCGTCTAACAAGGATTTAACGTTTGCGGATGTGCAGAGGCTACTATTGATCCGGGGGTCATGAAACTTATAGGGGATCATCTACACATCAAACCGAACAATCCCTGAAAATTTCATCGAAATCGATCAAGAACTCCCGGAGTTGTGCGCGTAACAAGGATTTTGTTTGCGCATGCGCAGAGACTACTATTGATCCGGGGTTCACGAAACGTATAGGGGACCATCTACACATCAAACCGAACAATCCCTGAAAATTTCATCGAAATTGGTCAAGAACTCCCGGAGTTATGCGTGTAACAAGGATTTCACGTTTGCGCATGCGCAGAGGCTACTATTGATCCGGGGGTCATGAAACCTATAGGGGGCCATCTACACCCCAACCTGCACAATCCCAGAAAATTTCATCAAAATCGGACTATAACTTCGTGTAGTTTTGCCCGTAACAAGGATTTGCTGACAGACAGACACACAGGCAGACACGGAACCAAAATTGTTCAGAAAGGTCTAAAACGCAAAATGCTAGTGGAATTTTTGATTTTGGAGACAAAAAAATTTTCACATTCCTAAAGTGAAAGCAATGCTTCCGCTACCTTGGTAGACTCGGAAGCAAAAGTTTAATAATTGTACTTTTTTGTATGGGGTTCATTTCTGGCGTACTGGTCGTATACTCATAATCGAAAAGTTCACGAACGTTCCCGAAGTCCGTAAAAATAGAGAAGAAAGTTGGAATATTCAATAAGCACTAATTGTAATATGTAACTTTTTTTAAATGTAGTTCAGGTAGGCATCTTTGTCCTACAACAATGATATTTGCTTGTTTCAATAATGTATTCTCGAAGTAGAGTCGTTCTTACGACTAAAACATTTTTTGAATTTTTAAAAGATGAGCTATGGCATTAAAAAAAAAGCCAAGTACTGGAGCAACACCTTGTGACGGTTGTAGGTTGTGAGAAATGGGGTAGTTAATCAAATAAAATTAAATACCTAATTAGCTATTTAACTCAAAATCCGTGGATTTATCTAGGGGCCAAGGTGTTCTACACACTAAAAAAATCCGAATCTATAGCACAAATAGTATGGCAGGCATGGGCTTGTGACATAAAATCATCCATAATTTTAGAATGACCCCTATACATGTATTTTTTCAGCCCTATGGAAGAGAGAGAACGGATGAACGAAAGGTGGTGAGCTGATTTGATTCATTGGAGGCACGTCTACAAAATAACGATCAAAATTTTAGTACTATTAAAACAAAGTTAAAGTACTGTTTAAGCTCTAACTCTTTGTATGAACTCCATTTCAACATTGCAACACCCAATGCTACGGCCAAATGAGATTGGTGTTGATAATACACGGCGCACAAGGCAACCCCTCCTTCAAGACCGGGAGGTCGTGCGGGTCATTGCATATCCTTGCCCCTGATCAAGACAATGCCTCCTACGATATTTTCCTTGGTCGATTGCAAAGGTTCATTATTGAAAATAGTAAACCAAAATGTGTAACAGCTCCTGTTAAATAAGAATTAACTAATAAAGCTGAAGTTTTGAATGTTACTTCATTAATTTTTGTTAGATAGGTGATTCTCATTTAACGTGACAATCAAAGTTTTGATTCTGACTAAAAAAAGTTGTTCTCCTAAATTTATGATGTTACTCTAATGATATAGTGATGTACAAGCACGCATAATTTTCGTTTGTTTCCTCAAAATTCAGGTTTTAAAATTTTATAGGTTACGAGAATGGTATGTATCCATGACAATGAGCTTTGTCAACCAAATAACGATAGAATTACGTAAACGATGTGTAGGTAAGGTTGAATGAGACAGATATGTGATTTCAGTTTTTCCTGATTTTGTGCTAGAACAAGTATCACATTTTAATATTAGTATTTATTTAATATCAAATACCAAAAAAATTGTTTCAAATGACGGCTTTTGTGTAGCCACAACAATGAAGTTTAAAATCGCCACGACAATGAGAAATCAACATTAAACTTCTGCAATTAGGAGTCTAATGAACACTTATAGAAATTGAAACTTGCATTAGAGTTTTTACATCTCTATCCCAAAATGAATGCTAAACGAATCAATATGATTGATTAAGAGTGATTTTCAAACCCATAACAATGAGAAGTATGAAACGTACACACATTTTTGAGCCCCAACTGTACAGAAATGGCGGAAGCACGGCGTTTCCTCAAAGGACAGGGTTACCAACGCTGAAAAAACTTTGAATTGCCGAAAAATGCTCTCATTTGAGAGAGCTACGATGATTTCCTTCAAACCCATGACAATGAGACAGAAGGTTTGGGACAAACTTTGAGCACTTGATTCGTACAGACTATCTGAAAGTTAGTCCCACTTGTAAGCGCACTAACATCCAGTAACTAATTTAAAAAAAAAAAAATACTAGTGAAAATATTTCCGGTAAAACGTACTTTGAGCGGATAAAATTTCGGATTAAGTTCAAATTTTGACTCACGGACAGACTATGACAATGAGATTAGAGGTACATTTCGATCAATTACCGGCATGTACAATGAAGAGTAGCCGAACTTTATGACAGCCATGAGTATGCCTAGTTACCACATAAAATCTACAAAAATAATTTTTGGAAAAAGTTTAACAGAAAATTATTTATCAATGAAGGACAGCGATTGTCCCGTAAAATAGGAATCACCCAGATAGCTGTCTCTCTATTTGTAAGAAACGAAATGGTCCACAGCTCGTGTAAAAACGTTTTCCCGATTTCCAAAGGACCAGTTTGGGTTAAATCGGAGGTGTTCAACCACATGAAATCTTTCTGACTTGTAGATAGCAATCGGTCATTCATTCATTAAAATGTGAAATAAATGCAATTCATTAGCCTGCCTCCAAACCGTTTGAGTACGGAAACCTGACAAACCGAACTCCGGCCAAGCGAATTGAGCTCTCAGAGCGAAATAGGATCGTTAAGATAATCAACGGTTGAGTGGTATGTGGGACAAATGGAAGAGGTAAAGAAGACGAGACATAAATGAAACGATAGCTGGTTTCAGATCGCTCCTCTCGTGGATTCGATTTTTTTGTAACAAGATATTCCAGTAATTGATTAAAATCTTGCTGTAGAAGCACCTCCATGATTTCTGTATTTTATACAGTCCGAACCTGAGCTTTATTTCGCAGAGTTTTTTATACTTTCTTGTTCATGTCGCACTGTCGCGGTCGTATCCTTTGCTCCGCCGGACACATTTAAAATAGCAATCGAAGAGTCGCCGATTATCGATGCAACATCAAAATAAAAATAAAAAAACGCTGCAAATTCTTTCACTGGGGTTTATTATTCAATGATTCATGATTTGAATTTCTACTAAGCTTTGGAGTGTGCGTGTTTCACAGGTGATAGAGCGACTATTGAATTTCAGGAGATATGCATAGAGCACTTAAATCGGCTCTCAACCAAAATACCTATTTGGATTGTTCAGTTGATCAAATTTGTGTGCCTCCTGAAATTCATTAATCACTCTATCATGTGAAACACGCACTTTTAGTAGTTAATTACAAAGTATGGAGATCAACGATCAGCTGCAGGGCCTCTGGCTTATTTCGTACCTAATCGATATAGCGTGCTGAAATATAAATAGGGATCTTTTAAATTTTATAAATATGGTATCTAGAGCAAACACAAGACCTGGAGGCTCGGGACGTCGAGTTTAAATCATGTACCACTGACTATGTCTAAATTGGCACATTACGCTTGTACCCGTTCCCCAGGAGATTGGTACCTATTATTTTATATTTAGATAATGATCAAACATCTATTTGAAAACTATCTACAATCCAGTGGTCTGTGTGCATGAGCTATTTGAAAGTGATAACCCCACGTGTAAGAATTAGCAGCGTGTACAACTAAATAGCCGTAGGCATGGAATTGGTATGAAAAGGTCAAAGTGATGCAGAAGGCAGTGAAATAGGTATTCTTATAACTTGTGTAAAAGTTAGTTAGTGTCCCCGTATTCTGTAGTATTTCTGGCAGAGGTGGGGTGTTACGATTATATGATTAATACACGGTAATCGCTGCGATGGATTGGAAGTGCAAGAGGTTTTAGTGGTGTTCCCGTGGATGAGAGGGATGGCATACTCCTAGATCTCTGAATAGGTACCTATTTATGAATACCTTCCTCCTTAAATCTAACATTCAAGGATGGCCTGATTGCTGCTTAAAAACGTTAAAGGTATGATTCAAAAGCTCTGTAAACATAAACTCCATACAAACTAGCCGTACATACATCAACTAGAATTTAGATAATTTTCCACTGACTACGTCTAACTTAAATGGATGAGCGATTTACGTAAAAGGGTTATTCTAATATAGAATAATCAACTCACAGTGGATTTGGAAAAACTGGGTAGTTATTTTCAAAGATGGCGCCTTCAACCAAATGCCATTATAACAGAGGTTTTCAGCATATATTCTGTTCTTTTAGCTTTTAATGGAAATGTGATTATCCACCAGGAAACGGGGTTGCCAATTTTGTTATTTATTTATTCATCAATATTCCGATGGATCTAATAAAGAAACAATAATTCATAACACCCAGTGTGATAAATTGTTTTTTTTTTAAAATTAATATGCTTACAACTTCTTTTGGACATACACCCTCGTCATATTACTAACAGCTGTCTGTTCACTGCAGTCAAATTGGTCAACATGGGTCAAATTGGTCAGACACTTAGTAATATGACTGCCGAAAGCAGATCATTGGAAAAACTAAAACACCTTCCAATGCTCCACTAGTCCGTCTATAAGTAGGTATACTATTGTTAACTCATAATGACAAATAATAATAATAATAAAGTAATAGTGTGATAAATTGTTTTTACAAAGAAAATATCACTATGTCCACAGATGCGGCATGGAATAACTAAAATTCTAAGTCCGTCTATAGTAGGTAGTTATTGTTAACTCATAAGTTATATGGTTAGGACAAAGAAAATTAGGATGCGGCATTACTATTCGGAGCAAGTTCAGTGAATTAGGTTCTGAGGATATAATGCCCGGATCGGTGTAGAATTTTTGAGCCAATTTTCAACAACGCACGGTAATAACAGGATTGCAGAAGGGGAGTCATCAATCATCATTTAAGTGTTTGATCGAATAAAAAAAGGATTCGCCCAAATTTGGAGAATTAAATTCCTGAGGACGGAATTTACAAGGTGTTTGGTCCCCCGAGGCTATTAGCTTTAGAGGCACGCTCCTCTCTATCTCTTTTTTGGAACAACTTTCGATCCGGTGACTCATCTAAAAAATCTCTCTTAATATCGCAGTACACATATTATAGAGGAACAAGCAGCGGGGTAATTAACTTCAGATCTTATCCATCAATTAGCGGCATTTAATTGGAAATGGGATGATTTAATAAGCGAACCATTACCCGATCCCTACCCATTTATAACACCAATCATCGCCTTCTTTCATTTTAACGAGTTAATATCGACGTTTTACGTGGAAAATAATTTTATTCCTCTTCCAATTGGGTCGTTTTGGCTACGTAAAAAAGGACCACGTTTAATCTGTCCGAGGAGGAAATTGTGGTTCAGCTTTTAAGGATAGTGCCCTTGTAATGTTCAAGGAAAATCACCCACAGTTGAAGAGTGTTGTTTAAATAGACCTAATTGCTCAACTCGTTAGAGCGTTGCAACTAAAGGAAAATTTCCCCTTAATGCTAAGGACGCGAGTTCGAATGCTTTCAGAGGTCTATATTTTTGGGCATGAAAGTCTGACGATGATAGAGGACTAATGGACGGATTTTTGATGGAATGACCAGGGTGTGTGCCGATTAGGTTAGAGTCGGGACTTTTGAGTGCATACAGATTGCTCACTTGGATTTCAAGTTTGAAAAACCAATTGTAACACATTCCATTGATAAATTCGTGCTTTCAGAAAACCCTGTGAAATTAATGACCATGCCATGAAATTGCCATGAATTTATTTCGTGACTTTAACGACCTTGATTTTGGTTTATTATTCAATAATAAACCATTGTAATCGCTCTTGAAAAAAAAAAAATTTCTAACCCCCCTGAAAATTTCATGGTTTACGTTTCAAAGGGTGTAGAATCCGAATCTGCAATAAAAATTGTTCCGTCCGTCCGCCGTACGCACGATTTCTCCCAAACGCCTGGGGAAATTTTCAGGAAAAATCGATATTGGTCCGACAACGCCCCAATTTTCTCTCACCTAATTTAAAGTGCCCTTTAAGGGTTGTCAAAGTTTTGTAAAATCCCTAAAAACCTCAAAAATAGTCAAAGCGGCCTAAATTTGGACTTTTTTTAAAGAACATTCCATGAGAAATCGAATGAGCCTTTCCCCAGGTCCGAAGCTCAAACCATTCCCGATTTATGGTGCCAACATTTGCGTTATTTTGTTTTATTATTGTTTATGTTTTCATCGCAGTAACCTAGTGATGTAGTGATGCTGTAATGTGGATACTGGAGTGAACTCCTAAAAGGCTTTGTAGCCGATACACTGGTTGAAGCATTCTGATAACCATCAAAAAACGCTGCAAATTCTTTCACTGGGGTTTATTATTCAATTTTCTTGCGTTCATGATTTGAATTTCTACTAAGCTTTGGAGTGTTCGTGTTTCACAAGTGATAGAGCGATTATTGAATTTCAGGAGGCACACAAATATGATCAACTGAACAATCCAAATAGGTATTTTGGTTGAGAACAGATTTACGTGCTCTATGCATGTCTCCTGAAATTCAATGATCGCTCTATCACCTGTGAAACACACACACTCCTAAGCTCAGTAGAAATTCAAATCATGAACACAAGCCAATTGAATAATAAACCCCAGTGAAAGGATTTGCAGCGTTTTTTAGGGAAAATACGCAGGTTAACGGGTAATATAGCAGTTCATTTGGGGGAAACACTACTTTCCGGGGATCGCCATTCCGGAAAATGCCACAATTATACTTCTGGCATTTCACCTCAGAAATGTGCTAGAATTCAACGAGGTGAAATAACATTCCCACTTACACTTCACTTGTACACAATTATAGTACACAACACTTGAAAAATTCGACTTAAAAAGGGACTCTTGGAACAAAATTACACTACAATTTCATCACCGGATACGATAAGAATATTTGGAATAGTTGGAGGCGGGACATGCTAACTTTTCTCGCTGAATGGAATGGTGACAACGCCAGACCTCTCAAGTGACGATTTGAATTAGTTTTGTTATAGCTATTGAATATAGCGGGGAGTAATAACCAAAACCTTAGTGACAAAAAAAAAAAAAAAAAAAGGATTAGTGACATAAACAATATTATTTACCTATATTTTTTCCTCATACTATCCGACGTGGTCGCAAGGGTGTGAGTTGTACACAGGAGGAGTGTGAGCACGATCGCCGTAATCCCGAACATCTTCATAATAAAGCACAGGGACATACCCTGGAAATTTTTATGCGTATGGAGTCCGTCGGTCGGCAAATCACTTAGCTTATTCCCTTGCTGCTTCAGAAGCATTAGGTACCATTGGCAAAACAGTACAGAAAAATCATGTGAACATATTGTATGATGAATGGAAATATGCAATAGGGAAGCCACGCTGAAGGAAGTACAGCGAGGAAAGAGACGAAGGGGAAGAGTTGGTAATGATAGGGGAGCCTGATTTGAAAAGGGTCCATAGTGTCAGCAAAAAGATTAATGCAACTCATCGCAATCAATAGTAAATGAACACGAACAAAGCCGTCTCTCGACTCTTTGATTACCAGAAATGCTAATGCTCTTTGATTAGCTTAGAAATGCCTTAGACTCTGTTCACTAACGAACGGGTTTATGCATCCGACAAAACTAACTCGAATCGTTACTTGAGAGGTCTGTCACCATTCGATTCAGCCGGAAAAGTTACGTATATCCCCCTCCAACCTTTTTTCGTCGAGACTTTTGAAAAAAACACAATTTTAACAGAAAAACAAACGTTTTTCTGCAGTTTAACACAATTTCCTTAACTAAAAATGTTTTTTTTAAACCAAAACAACTAAACCGTTGGAAAGCTGACATTTTGGTGCACGTTTTACCAGGCCTGCACGGTTCTGCATCAAGCATTAAGGGGATGTAAGACGAGGTGAAAAACAGGCGATTTCAATATTTTGACAAAACT
Source organism: Creontiades dilutus (assembly GCA_031894815.1). Lineage (NCBI taxonomy): Eukaryota > Metazoa > Arthropoda > Insecta > Hemiptera > Miridae > Creontiades > Creontiades dilutus. Next base: position 109,842 of record JAVIWC010005560.1, on the reverse strand, counting down.
GGCATTTCGCGCGGCAATCGCACATCTTCAATGCAATTAAAAAACTATTTTCTGTCATGAAATAGATAGGAAATTTAGCGCTCTTTACAGCGGTGTTATTTGAGCTGTCTCCAAAATTGAGGGAGTTTTGACAGTTTTAATGACATAAGATCGATAACACGATGAGAATCTTGAATCGCGAATAACTCGGAAACGAGGCCTCTCGAATGCTATGAGACACTTTTGGTCGGAAATGAGTTGTAGAACTCCTGGACACCCCGAATATTTTGTGGGATAACTCTATGAATACACTGATATTCGAGTTGACTTATTTATATCCCCCACTTTAAATTTTGTCACTTTACGCACTATTTGTTTATTAAAACTATGGAAGTAGAGGTGGGTAGTGAGTCGTGACCTCGTCTCAAAAAACTTTTTTCAAGTGAACTTGTCCCAAATGACCTGCGGAAGGAAGACCTGCAGGTCTGTTCATTACAAGACGTTTGCTGTAGCATGGCTCCCCGTGGCCAACATTCAAAGTACTCAGACGGTCGCGAACTTTTCGTGGCAAGTAAAGTTCGAGACCTGAAGGTCGCAAGAGACTTGCAGGTCCCACGTCTCTTGCTGAGGAGTCTTGGCTCAAGATAACCGTTCACTCACCCCACCTAACAACCTGGGCAGGTCGCCGTCTTTACAGCAGATTCTACCATTCAAATAAAATTTATTCATGAGGACCCGGATAATGACCTCGTTTTGGTACCTATCATTGTTTTACTCAGAGGTATCTTGTAACGGTTAATAGACGTCTGTCATCTACCGATGAATACACGAAGATAATAGAGGTCCCATTCATTCACGGAGTGAACTGGTGAACTTCTCCCACTTACCTTGTCTTTAGAATGAGTGACCTCTAGGGAGTCTGCTCCCTCAGGTGACCTGGGTTTACACACCTCTATATGGAAGTGATCATTACAGTCGGATTTTCGATATTTTGTACGTCAAAAAATCAAAATTGTCGAGTTTGAACTCCGAATGGTAAAATATTAATGTTTCTCATTAAACTCATCCTCAGGTGTCAATGCCCAAATCAAGGATCCGCACTTTTCGTAGTGTAAAAAAAAATTGATGAAACTACATGGAAAATGGAGTAAATCGCCGCCAACCGCGATTTTTTCTCAACCCGTTGCTGAGATATGCTATTTTTAAGAGTTTTTTCAAAAAATCGCGTTTTTTGCCATTAAAACGCTTTTTTCTCGGCAATTTTCCAACATTTTTGCACATTTGACCACATTTTCGGAATCTGCGTTAAATTTCCTCTAAGGCGAAGTTACTTTGATTTCCTAAAGGCATCTTCCAAACACCGAAATTTTCAATCAAAGATGAACATTTTTCGCAAAGTGAAATTTTTCAAAAACTTGGAACGCTTGGCGTGACCACAAAAATAATTTTTTTCGTTGTCAAATTTGATAAAAACTTTTCCCACTTCTAAGCTTTCCAACGGCGTCTCAACCATTTAATTCTGATTGGAATTGACGGAGAAATTAAAGTTCGAATGCCAGAAAACGTGTAGTTCGTTTTAACGTAAGTTGGTAGGTGACGTACGATATGGGCCACAGAAACTGATTTTTCTCGATTTCAATTAATGTTTTCCGGCATTCAACCACAGGTTCGAATTGGGCGTTAAATTTCCTGTAAGAAGAGGTTCATTTTGTTTCCAAAATTTTTTTTACACATTTATCACAATTCTCAATTTTTAATTTTTTACAGTACCTGGAAAAAACATTTTGGAAACAAAAATTTTTTTACACATTTATCACAATTCTCAATTTTTAACTTTTTACAGTATCTGAAGTTACAAATTTCTGTAAACGTATTTTGTAAACGAAAAGCTTTTGATTACGTAATCGCAAGCGATTTTTGAAAAAACTCTAAAAATAGCATATCTCAGCAACGGGTTGAGAAAAAAAATCGCTGTTGGCCCGATTTACTCCATTTTCATGTAGTTTTAATTTTTTTTTTTACACTAAGTGCGGGACACCCTGTATAACTTGAAATATGGGGCATGGGAGATGACGTGAAATTGTAGAGTTGGCCCCTTTAAGAGCTGAGGCGAGTAATGCCCGCAGCACTTGGAAGTCATCCCAGAAGGAGTCCTGCATATCTTCAGAGGCGGCGGATTCTAGTACAACAAACATATCCATCACAAATGAACAATGAACAAAAAAAAAAAACAATTACACAATATCAGAAATACTACAATGAACAGTAAGGCTGGGTGCACATGAGCTGCAAAGTACTCGGGGCTCTGAGATTGTTTCCAATCTGATAGCCAGAAGGAAGCTGGGAGTAATGGACCAATGCACAGGGGGCGCCGGTAGCTATCCGATACCCTCGGCCGCTGGTTTCTCCCCCTATTCTTCGCGTTTCACTAGCACACACGAGGCACCGGGACAGTCCATATGACGTTGCTGCATCCGTTATATCTGGTCCTTTTCAGTGAGTTTTTTATAACTTTCGGCGATCCATGGGATGGGCCAGGAGTGGCAGGGCCGCTGGAAGCCACAGCATCATCAGGCGGCGATTATGTGTTTTTAGCTGGTTGTGGCAACGAAGAATCAAGGCTTGGATCTTCAGTCGAGGACTGTGTAGCAGCTAAAGCCATTGACTTGCAAAAAGGAGAGATATCTCTAATATATGCATTTTTTCACAACTCCCACCGGTTGACCCAATTTCGTCCTTTTTCTTACGCTCCGAGAGTAATAATTACTATTAGATAGAGATTACTACTAGATAATTATTATCTTAATGCATCGCTGATTCATCAAATGAACGAATAGACATTCGAAAATAATTATAGAATTTTAGTTCATCTTCCCTCAATTCAATGAAAATGGTGTTGACAGCGCCTTTTAAATATCTCTCATCGTTAAATGGAAGAACCCATATCTTCTTTTATGGTCACTTGCATAAACGTATTTGTACACAAAGTATGAAAATAAAATCTTCTTTTCATAAACTTCAACTGGCGCACGATCCATCTCGTACTGTTCGTTGTTTATGACGTTAATCACCCAAATTTGGTTGGTCGGTTTTGATCGTCGAGTTAGCGCGTTTGATCGTTGACTTACATGAACCGGGGTTAGTGAAACCAAACAGCTGAGATCTCCAATTTAATTAGTAAACATTGATTAAACACACTGGCAAGGAGATGGCACAGCAGCTTTCTCGTTACAATCAAAGTGGCACAATTATAAAATAGAAAATAGAGAAATCTTCAGATGAAAGATGTTGAGGTAATTGATCATACTGTTAGTTCGGTCGCAATTGTTGGTTACATTGCGTTTCAAATACAAGTTGCTTTTGCGGTTACTCGTTAGAGGCGGGCAGTAAAAACGAAAATTAATTAATTCCACGTAAGCGCATGCGCAGAGCGTACCACTAGTTCGATCATGATGAAATTCATATATTCATAGACCTTGAGGGGCGTTGTGCGAATAATCCTTTATCATAAATTGAATCAAAATTGTGAACGTTATATGTGTTTTAAGAATTTCACGTTAGCGCGTGCGCACAGCTTACCGCTGATTATATTGATATGAAATATTGAGAATCCTTGGAGCACGCTTGCCAAGCATGCGCAACTGTGCCTGGGGAGGAATAATGTGAACTGGCGTCAGGCGTAGCTACAGGACACCTGTGTTTGGGATTCTGTCTGGCGAAACCCGGCTGAGAGTGGCGTGAAGAACAAAAGGTCTTTTGAAATTGTGGACTACACAGGAAAAACGGGCTAACTCGATTTTCGTAGTAAAATGAGTTAATGGCGGTTTCACACAGATTTTAAAATGACGAGTTCAACGAGAATCTCAGTTCCGGGGGAAACCGAGGATAGTCGGCCTATAATCAAAATAGCTGGTAAATCAGAAGGTTCATGCTGAAACTCCCAAGGAGTGGTGCGGAGTTTTCGTGAATCCCAGGATAGAACGTACACCATACTAACTGGAAAAGATTTAAAAGTACTTGGTTAGGGACTGGACTTCATTCAATGAAGACCATTTTGACAATTGTCAGAGGAAGCCTGTCACCCACAGTGGGTGTTCCGTAGTTCCATCAACAATGGACCGTGGTGTAAATCTCTGGTGACTGACTACGAATCCAAAAAAGAAGAATGCCTTAATAAGAAAAACGAATAAGACTGTTAGAAAGATAGACCACAAGATCATAGAGAATAGACCACAAATAGACCTCAAAAAAACTCTCTCGCTGAGTTTTCTTCCCAAAAAAAACCTATAACACCACCATTCCGTTGTCAAAAGAGAAGAAGGCGGATTGACGCAGTTCCTTGGTGAAAATGCAAAAGTTCTAAGCGAAATTGGCCCAAAGCGCCAACTTTTCTTCCGTTTTTCACCTGTATGTTTGGGACATAAGTTTTTCATCAATTTATTTTAGCAATCATTACACGATTTTTTTTGAAATTTTGTTATTGTAATCCCTAACTTCCAGGGATTGCTTTAGTCTTAGACAACTCAACTCACGCTTCACAGTGGCGTTTTTAGAGTTGTAATTGTAATGATTGCTTCCACGGAAAATTGAAAACAACTGAGTTAAGCCGTTCTTCCCCTGTGGTCTTCAACAGTCGTCTCTCTTAAGAGGTAAAACACGTTCAAAATTTGAATTTCAAAGTTCTGTCTTGCTTTGTAAAATCACCCGAATTCCTGTCAGGCGAACTTGATTTATATTCAATTCAGTTCAGTTTCCATTAGGTTGAGGGAAGAATCGCATGGTCCAGCCGGACTTCGTGCCAACATGGTCCGCATTTCAAAAAATAGTATACTTCAAAAGTTTTTAAAGCAACTTATCGGCAGCTCGGTTCAGTCCTACACGATTCACTGAAGAACTAACCACAAAACTTGGAGAGTGATCGGTGGAAAATTATGAATTTGGTGAGGGTACAAAGTGGACTTTGTTTAATTCTAGGTTTCTCTAGCTCCGGTTTACCTTAACCGATTCAAGTTTCATCACGATTGTTTCATCAGAAATTAAATCTACACCTATCACGCCCAGAGACTTGTTCTCTTCTCTATTTTTTACTAACAAACCAGACATCCAATTTTTTCGTTCCTTCTTTTTTCTGGTCTCTAATCATCGTTAGCTCTCCATTAATTTGTAGTTGGTAATAATAATAATTACCGCAATCTTGTTCAACCTTTCTTCCTCAAATTCACTTCTCCGCGTAGATGATTTTGATAACATTTGGACCCTTGTTAACGGCTCATCAGAAGACTGCCCAGCTCTAATAGACCTTAGTCCTGCATACACCTCATCAGTGGGTTGATGTTCCATATGGGCAAAACAGGTTCCAGGCTTTGCAGAACCTGAAAGCCACAGGGAGTGTACCACTAACCTGAAAGCCACAGGGAATATACCACTAAGAACTGTGGTATATTTATTTCCACCTTTTTTTTTATGGCATTGGCCTTTATTTCCATTCCGCCAAATATACATTATCTATATACATTTATGAAAAAAGTTATAAATATTTTACTACATCACAATAAATGTAATCTTTCGTTGTTATAAATTAAATAAAAACAATAAGTTTAGGCTCTAAAATTGACTTTTTTTACAAAAATAAAATATTTCCTCATGTATTTTAGTACTAGCAGTACATAGAATTGTCTTTAAGTTAAATGGCAGTCGTAATTCTGGAAGAATGTTCCCAAATAAGGTGTGCCGCGCACTGCTTAACACTCCGCACTCCATGATGATGTGTTCCAAAGTTTCCTCAGCTGTATTACAGAATCTGCACTTCTCGTCTTCTTCATTTATAATTACGCCAAATAGACCCGAGTTAAGCAGTGGTTCGAACGGATTCTACTGATCGTTCTGTAATATGCACGCGTGTTAGGTGGTTCTCTCTTGTGCCATGGTGTTGCGGAGATGTTCGGGAACATTTCAGTGTAATTCTGGTCAAATGGGTACTCGCTATAAGCTTCTTGCCATTTCCGACTGGCCGTACGACGTAAATGGACGTACAAATCTGTATATGGATGGTGAGGACCCTCTTCGATTTGTTCCAAATTTAAAGCCTTTCTAGCTGCTTCGTCAGCATTTTCATTTCCATTTATGTTGCTATTATTTCCATTTATTTCCACCTAGTCGTTGCCTCATACCACTTGGATTTATTGTTAGTCTTAGGGCCGGTTCCACCAAAATTTTGCTTCCGAGTTTTTGAAGCAGCGAAAGCCTTGTGTTCATTTTCGGGAGCCAAAAAATGTTTCTTGTCCGAATTCAAAATTCCCACTCGCATTTTGTGTTTCATAGCCTACTGAACAAATTTGGTTCCATGTCCGTCGGTCTGTCTGTCTGTCCACATTTCCTTGTTACAGCCATAACTTCCACAGTTTTGAATGGATTTAGCTCATGTTTTTACTGCACTAGAGCAAACGTTACATCTAAAAAGCTACTTTTTTTACTTGGTTCAGATCTAGCTGAAACTCGGAGGATATTTGGGAGGTAATAAAAGCTATGCCATCGAAATATCGTACAAGTGCCTTCACTCTCAGCCCCTTAGTTCTACTTTTTGCATCTTGTCGCATCTAGTGCGTCCATACTACTTTTAATTTGCATATTTTTAATCAACGTTCTCCCGTCAAGGCCTTCGTCAACGTCACTGACAATCTAAATCCTCGTTTTTATAAGGTTGAAGGGAACAAATTAATTGGCAACTCTATTTCGAAATGAAAGGGTTGGCAGATTCGGTGAGCTGTTACTGTTATATGGAACGAATAAGATGCAAGTTCATCCTTTCGCAGCCAATTTTGATAACTTCATTGGATGAAAAGGACTTGCTTTGATTCAGATAGAAATTGATTCCGAGAATCGAATGACCACTCGGGTTTCGTACTACCATCCGTTCACTCACTATTTTAAAAAATGGTTAGATTAATAGTTAAATAGTTAAATTGGAGAGAGGTGATCGGTCTGGGGAGAGGGGCTGCTCCAACGGGAGGTCTAAACTAGGCTCCGTGACTGGCGGCAACCCAAGTATTTCCACCTTGAGTACAGTTGCAAGGTATGGAGGAGCGAGGAGCCAGAGGTTCATATGAATACCACTGACCACGTCTCGTATTCATTGATTACGAATTGCGTAGAAGTTCTATGCAGAAATAATAAACCTCTATGTAAAAATGTGCAGCGTTTTTCATTTTGAAATAATAGGAGCCTTCCTAATAGTTCTATTTGCTTAAAAATATCCCTTGTGGATTCTTGTTGCAGGCTCGTTTCTACGTGGACGCTATGGACGCTTTGCGGGAGCCGCTCAGAGTGAGCGTGGACAGCGAAGACGGGATGGGGACGGAAGCCAGCCCCACGCAGAGCCCGTGCCGCGGCCTCACCCTGTCCTGGCACAAGCTGTCCGTCTGGGTTAAGAAGAAGGACGAGGAGAAGAGCACGTGGTTCACCAAGCGGACCACCGACACGAGGATTCTCAGCAAAGGTGGGTCGCCCACAACCTCAAGCCGTCAACTACCTTGATCATCCAGTTTGATTGCTTCCAAGTTGAGCATTAAAACTTGATGAGAGAGGCAGTTTCATATCAATACCTTTCCCGTCGATTCCGACGGCAAAAGGACCAACAGTCCTGAAGGCGAATCCAAATACTGGTAGATAGTAACTTCAGTATAAGGAGAAGGGTATCTATATGTACAAATGTTCGGTATATGAACGTTTTCCGGCAAGTTCTTCCTGCTTATTTCCAGTAATAATCCTTTGTAATCCTACAGTAAAATTGTCTAACCCGCCTCAAACATTGCCATTTCACTTTTCGAGGAGCGTAGATTCAAAATCTGCAATGCCCACCCGCCCTTCTACTCAAATCACTGACCTACTCACATTATACGCAGTGTATTGTACTGAATCTAAACTCATCCCCTCTCGCCACAATATCCTGTAATTGCAATCTAGATGGCATAGAAATATCCCCTTTTATATTTCATCACGGTAGATCGGTTAGGACCGACAGCGTTTTCATTCACTTCTGAGAGAACATTTGGACCAATGTCAGTTATAGTAACCCGAGAGGTTTCACGAATTCTCGTAAACAAACATCCAAAGAGCTCGTATAACAGCATCATTAACTTTTATGGCATTTCAAGTCGGGACGTGGCCCAACGTTTGAAGAACAGTTCTGATAGAGATGTTTTAAGAGACTTTTATTTAACAACAGTTTTAATTTTGAAAATGTTGACCCATCCGTTTTTGCCTCCCCTGGTTGGTTGGTTTTTCTTTAATTTTCAAAGTATCTGGAAAACATGATGTCATACAAGGCGTTCCAGCGACAACTTAGCTTTTTTGCCAAAACTTCATAAAATCGTGCTCGGACAATTGCCTGAAAAAAACTTGAAAAATGCCAAAAAAATGCGGCAAAGTATTACACAGCGGTTTAATATTTTTGGATTACAATAACTCTTGAACTTCTACATCACTGATCTATGCCCTATTGTAGTGTCATTTTGAGTCAAGAGTTTCTTTTGAAATTGAGTGTTTCAAGTCTTTATGTACACAGGGTGATAACCTGAGGAACCTGACGATTGATACCCTCCTATGACGAATGATACCGATGAATGATGACGATTGATACCCACCTTGTTATTGATATACTCCTTTCTTTCTTTTTTCTTCTTCTTTCTTCTTCTATTCTTATACCTACTCCATTCGTATGCTGATCATCACTAAATACATTCTACTATGAAATCCGCGTCGAAGAAAGAGAACGCTGTATGATGTTTAGTGAAAAGGTACGCAGACCAGAATGGCAGGGAGGCGGTGAGCGAGTACCAACGAAGGTTCCCTGACAGGCAAACTCCCAGTCGGGGCTTATTTCCTGAGGTTTGAAAGAGTTCAATGCGTTACGTCTCTGTTTTGTCGGGTTTCTGTCTATCAATAACAAGGTGGGTTCGGGTTTACCACCTGCGTAATGTTAAAGTGAAAAATTTAGTAAAAAAGTAGCTAATGAGCATAATGAGGAGGCAACAAAGCCGTACACTCTATGATTCTGTACGAATTTGAATCATAATTCACTTTCTTCCAGTCGAAGAACTTAAAGAATTTTTTGCCAAAACGATTGGGATTTTTTTTCGAAATGTTGCTTGAGCACTAAGTAGGTAGCAGCCCCGCATCAGTAGTGTTGGACTCCAAGGGCCTACCAACTAAAACCGCCACTCCGCGTCTTATGGAGAACTGTCCCGGAACCACTTGCGAGCATTACTTCAGAATAGTTCCGTCGCTTGCCTATTGCTGGCTTTCCTCCCATGCTGTGCTACTAGCTAAACACCCTTTGTTTCTTGTCTTCCCAGTTTCTATTTATCTCCTTGGCTTTTAGGATTGCCGTGATAAAAGTAACAACAGCATCCCATATCTCTTTAGATTCGATAATTTTACTTACAATAGATTCTGGCTCCATTGCTCCCACCTTTGCCTGCAGCACTCTCCGAGATGCTTCCCGTTTTGTCCGTACAAAAAAGGTATGGTAGGCATCGTCCTCCCATCCACTGTGGCACAGCACACAGGTCGGGTCTCTAGCCTTCCCTATTTTGCTTTAAAAGGCCCTGTAATACATATCTCCACTGATGAACTGCGTTACATGGTACCCTACGTCGCTGGGCTTCCTTTCGATCCAGCCCTTCAGATCCTTGATCAAGCATGCTGTCCACCTTCCTATGACCTCCGCTCCCCATCTATCCTGCCATTTCCTTATCGTTTCTTGTCTCTCTTCTCTCGTAACAGTTCCCCTTCCTTCCTCTCCCTTCCGTCTATATATCCTCTGCCGCTCATCAGCCATCAAATCAGTAGACACGACACTAGCAACCTGAGCTGCAAATCCGGACACGGTCCAGTATGCGCAGAGCTCTCCTTCTCTGTACAGTTTCCAACCTAGCTCTATATTTTTGGAAACGCAGTGCCTGGGCCCGGATGACTTAACGCTTAGAAGGGAAGGAATTCGCGCCTACATTCGCCATAAGCTGGCTAAGTCGATTCTTCACTGTTAAGATTTAATAGGGAGACCAAGCTCTTATGTTGTAAATACAGCATGAAAAGTTCATTTTTCGTTAAAAACTCCGATTTTCATAGGATTAGCCATGTTTTCCAAACGAAATTTACTCCACTAAATTCGAGTACACCGATGAAAATCTGTGATTCTGGCGCATATTTTAGGACTACAGGCTACATTTGGAGAGTAGAATCTTATTAGACCTACGGAGTATGAAAAAAGTTAGCATCCTGAAATTTTGATAAAATTCACTTTTCCGATTGATTTTTCGTCAATTGAACCAATCTACAATATTTTTTGAGACACTAAGGAGTTGAAAAATTTAACGATCTGTCTAGCGAAAAAATCCAAATTGAATTCTTTCCAGTAAATAAGGGAGTTATGGCCGTTTTAGTGAAAAGAGATCGAAAACACGAAAAAATCTTAAAATTGAAATAAGTCGAAAACGAAGCCTGTAAAAAAATTTATATGAGGCACTTTTTGTCAGAAATGAGTTGTGGAATCTATTCCTAGCGATTGGCAGGTTCCCCCGGTTAACAACATGTATGATTGTGAGATTAACGATTAACACAAATGACTCTACACGGGGTAAAAGTCTTCCCTCGTTAAATTTTAGTGTTCTACCAGCAGATTTCGGCTAATTTACATAGATATATGATTAACGTAGAAGGGTTATTCTAATACACAAATGATAAACCCCTTATGTAATAATTTGCAGCGTTTGTCGTTCCAAGTGCGTACGTTATGAGTAAAACTAAAAAAAACGCTGCAAATTCTTTCACTGGAGTTTGTTATTCAATTGGCTTGCGTTCATGATTTGAATTTCTACAAAGCTTTGGAGTGTGCGTGTTTCACAGGTGACAGAGCGATTATTGAATTTCAGGAGATATGCATAGAGCACGTAAATCTGTTCTCAACCAAAACACCTATTTGGATTGTTCAGTTGATCATATTTGTGTGCCTCCTGAAATTCAATAATCGCTCTATCACCTGTGAAACACGCACACTCCAAAGCCTAGTTAAAATTCAAATCATGAACGCAAGCCAATTGAATAATAAACCCCAGTGAAAGAATTTGCAGCGTTTAATGCGTATCAGAATGCTTCAACCCGTGTACCGGCTACAAAGCCTTTTAGGAGTTCACTCCAGTATCCACATTACTACATCACTAGATAGGTTACTGATATCAAAACAAAAACTATAATAAACCAAAATAACGCGACTGTTGGCACCATAAATCGGGCCATACATCAGGAATGGTTTGACCTACGGACCTGGAGAGAGGCTCATTCGATTCCTTGTGGAGTGTTCTTCAAAAAAAGTACAAATTTAGGCCGCCTTGACTTTTTTTGAGGTTTTTAGGGATTTTACAAAACTTTGACAACAAGAATTGGGCGTTGTCGGACCAACATGGATTTTTCCTGAAAATTTCAGCTTTTTGCTTCAGCCTTTTGGGAGAAATCGTGCGTACGGCGTACGGCGGACGGACGGAAAAATTTTAATAGCAGATTCGGATTCTACACCCTTTGAAACATAAACCATGAAATTTCCAGAGGGGGGTTAAATTTTTTTTTCCAGAGCGATTACAATGGTTTATTATTGAATAATAAACCAAAATGAGCCAAATGTTTCAGACATTCTGCCTTATTGTAAATCTGATCGAGCACGCGTAATAGTTGAAGTAAATCCAATCTCAATATGATTTGGCTGTCAATCGGTCATCAGACACGGGACCATATAACGGATTCCTCCTCCTTTCTACGAGTTTTCGATAAATCCCTGGTCAAAGCCTGCTATAAAAGACCAAGATCAAAAGAGGAAGAACTGCGGAATTATATACCACAACAATGAACTAAAATGTAAAATTATTGATGAAAGAATTCCTGTTGCAACCTTGGAGTTTTCTATAGTGTAATTACGACTCTATCAGAGAATAACCAAGCAAGGCATGACAAGTGGGTAGTAAAACTATAATGGGTAGGTACTCAAATAGTACTTACACTGATAGACGCTGCCTAAGAGGTTGGAAGGCAAAGCTTGTTATGATAATTTCCGTTCGTGACCAACTCCCTGATGCAGAGGGTTGCGAACAGAACCAAGCCTTTACTAATTGACAGCCCAATGTCACATACCTTCCTACTCTAGTTCAAATCCACTTCCAAACGACGTGCGGTTGGACCGCCTGAAAATCATCAAGGACGCATTTTAAAAACTGAAAACCATTGGAGCAAAAAGGACTTGAATTCGTTATTTGTCCCAACCCTCCGCCTTCAAAATCCACGATCTCTAAAACCGGTTGGAGACGGCAGCGGTCTTCCATTTATTTCATAGCTAATAACGCTTTATCTTGGGAATACCATCCAAACGGACCAACATTTGACACATTTAGAGTGTCCAAACCGAACCCACCCTTTTTAATATTAATTTTAATCCATTGTAAACGCTCTTGAAAAAAAATGTTTAACCCCCCCCCCCCCCCCTGAAAATTTCATGGTTTACATTTCGAAGGGTGTTGATCCAAATCTGCATACAAATTTTTCCGTCCGTCCGTCGTACGCCGCACGCACGTTTTCGCACGTTTAAAAAACTCAAAAAAACCAAGGCGGCCTAAATATGGACTTTTTTTAAAAGTACTTTCCATGAGGAATCGAATGAGCCCCTCCCCAGGTCTGTAGCTCAAACCATTCCCGATGTATGGGATGATCTTATGCAGCAAATTCTTTCACTGGGGTTTATTATTCAATTTTATAAACAAACTAAGTAAAACAAACCCGTAGCGCAAGGGTTTCGTGCGGGAATCACAACCACAGGTTCGTTTTCCGCGTTCGGCAGGAAAATTTTTGCCCCATAGGAATAAACACACTTGGACGCAAGAGAAACGTTTTGCCCCGCAGACACACCTAGGCCCAAGACAAAACAAAACGCTGTATGTACGTGTCACAAGTGCCATAAAATCATAAAACCATAAAAAAAGTAAATTCTTTCACTGGGGTTTATTATTCAATTTTATTCATTTGAATTTGAGTTTCCACTAAGCTTTGGAGTATGCGTGTTTCACAGGTAATAGAGCGATTATTGAATTCCAGGAGTTATGCATAGAGCACGTAAATCTGTTCTCAACCAAAATACCTATTTGGATTGATCAGTTGATTGTATTTGTGTGCCTCCTGAAATTCAATCACCTGTAAACACGCACACTCCAAAGCTTAGTAGAAATTCAAATCATGAATCATTGAAATTGAACAATAAACGCCAGTGAAAGAATTTGTAGCGTTTTCATCTGATTTTGAGATACCGCGTCTCAATTGTTAGCTGCATTGTGTAAAGTTTCGAATAAAACACTGGAACGCACATGATTCTACAGTACAGTCAACCTATCTGTAGTAAATGGCAATCTTGTTTAGCAGGACAAGCGAACTGCACTTAACTTAGATGATTCATAAGCTTACATTAGATCTAAGTGAAATACAACTCAGATGCATAGTACATCGCTAGAGATATCACAGTTCACAGCAGAGCTGAGCGGTTCTCAGCTATCTAGTCTAACCGAGGTAGAGCAGGAGCTTATGCTATACTCGCTGGGAACCGTCCAAAATGTTGTGGATGGATATATCAACCCACAAACTTCGTGTGCTGCAATAATCATTAGCTACATTATGTGAAGTGCTAAATGGAACACTGAGACGCCCAGATTCTCAACTGCTGTCAACGTAATCTAAATAGTAACCTTGTCTAGCAGGACAAGCAAACTTCTCTAAACTAAGACAATCGATGCACAAGCTTACATTAGATCTAAGTAAAATAAAACTCAGATGCATATCACACCACGGACTAGAGATATCACAATTCACAGCAGAGCTGAGCGGTTCTCAGCTACCTAGTAACCGAGATGGGCTCATTCTGGACTCGCTGAGCAGTCGTCCAAAAAGTTGTAGATGGATAGAGCACCCCCACAAACGAGCTACTGCGCTAAGCTGGTGTCCTTGGGTAAGATGGGTATGTCTAGTGGTAACTTGATCGACTATAATCTGGTCTCTTCTTGAAAGTTGGGTCACGAGAGGGTTGGCCCTGAAGTGTACCTCAAGCTGCAATGACGCACGCATGTCTGGTGGAACTGCCCCTATGTGACATGTGGGAGACCTGACCCTCAGTGCTAACAATCTCAAGAGCATGGGAAGAATTATTGCCATGGATCGTCAGGTAGAATGGATTGCCAGACACATTCTAGTTCATTTTCATATTTATCTCAAGTTTTTAGACCACTCTCAACAACTTTGGTTTCTAATCTGCATGTGTCTATATCAGTCAGTGTGTCTGTTAATCATTACAACAACCATGTTTTCTTCAGTTTTCCTCAGATCTCGATGAAATGTTCAGGAAATTTGCTGCTTAGGCGAGCAGATACGGTCTTTTATAAATTTCGTCATCCAGGAATTGATCGTTTTCCCAGCATATCCATTAACGTGAGAACCATCAACAGTCCATTTCTCACGGCATTTTCAACCGATTTCGCTACAATTCGGAAAGTTGTTGGGAAATTCAATTTGACGACCCCATTATGAGATTTATCACGATCGGATTGGTACGAATATGATGACCAAATTATTATGTTCTCTGAAATCTTTTGATTTTGGCTCACCCAATTTCACTTAACTCAATATTCGATAGCTATATATAATTATTTTTCGTCATTTTAACTGTAATTGCTTTCGAGTCCAATTATTGGTAGCATAAGCTTTGTTTTCTCTTTTGGGTGAAGGAAAATTCATTTTCCCCAATACCTAATACCACACTCATTTTTCGTTCTTGACCATTCTGAACAACTTTCGTTTCGTCTGTCTGTATTTCATATTCCTGCAGCAGTCTCGATTTCCACAGCTTTCATTGGATTTCTATGCAATGTTCTGGGGATAAAAGGGTTAGGTCGCAGGTAATCACTACAAAATTCATCGCTCAAAAGTCAATATCTACTTCACTCTGCTTATGGGATGACGTAAAATCCACCAAGCATCATTTTTTCAAGTAATACTGTTCGATCTCGCTCATATTTGGAGAGTAGAAGGGGAATAACAGTCTAATAATCTCATATCCATTTAAACAGGATCATCACGTAGAGGTAACACGACAGACCTCCAATACATGTGTACTCTCCAGTTTGAAGGCGTTGATGTTTGCAAGACCATGTACCCCGGCATTTTTGTCTCGTGAATCGTTTTAACACGCTCATGTTTTACACCTTTGAAGATTCCGATTCTGTTGCGGATTATTTGCAATACTGTAATGATCTTTACATCCATGTTGCCGATAACACAAAACTATGTGACATACAAAATTTGGATATACTCCCATCTTTATTTGTCCATTTTGAGAATATGGTCAAGACTTCCGTTTTGTTGTTGTTCGTGGTGTAGTTCTTTGAAATTCTTGATTAATTCTTACGATTGGTTTTTCAGCACCTACCTAAGTTTTAACCTCCCCCCCCCCCCCCCCCTCAAAATTAGTTGGTTTCCGTTCAAGATCTGTAAAATCCGAAAATCCAATAAAATTTTTTTAAAAAGTCCGCTTTCTTAAAACTAGGTACTGGGCCACATTTTAAGAAATTCGGCTCAAAAATCCAACATTGATCCGGGATGTGCCGGTAATGTCGCCATCTTGATAAATCAATCTCAAGGGATTATTGTTAGAGATTAATCCTTTAGTTTATTAGGCGGTTTAGATAGGGATTAGTTCCGTGAATCGAATGGGGCCACTCGGGTTGCTGTGCAAACATTTGTGGAACCTCATCTTCGGGTTGGAAATAGGTCGTCTACGGTCAAGTAAGCTGTCACGTTGGAGACCCGGGCTGCAGACCCCGTTCAACGGTAGTTCTGAGCTTGCGACTTAACCAGAATTGCAATCAGCCCTCAACGGCAGGATCTTTGCTGTCCGAATTCAGTGGAAAGTTGTCAGCCGAAGACGATCGTGTTTAGGATGATCCATCGAGGGCGATTCATCTTATATGAATAAATGGATGGCAGACGTGAGTCCTCACCCGGTTTTTTTGGACTTTTGTTCGTGAGCGTGGGCCTCCTGCTGGGACCGAGCAAACTCGTAGGGGTGAACCGTAATTTATGGCGACGTCAATGTCAAAAGTCTAATCCCGAACCGAACTAAAAGGAAGAGTTGAGCTGGCGGCCACTCAAGAATTTTCATCTTCAATGCAAGTGCAAGATATGGAGGAGCGAGGTTTAAAATAAATCAACTAAATAAAATAAAATTTTCAACTCTCCTCGTTCGTTTGAGATTCAACCAACCGTTTCGAGAATATCGAGGGTGGGTTGGCTTGGTTCAGTTGTCAACTGTGGTGGTATTTTCAAGGTGGCGATGTACTTTTTTTACAATCTCTCGTGATTTGGGTTCATCAGAGGTCGAAACATGCTTTTGCTTTTCTGTGAGTGAATTGTGACTGTGTTTTTTATGGAATTGTGACTGCTGTTAGAATTGATCGAGAGAGGTGTGGGACTACCCAAACATCAGAGGAAAAAGAACTCAATACAAATCCGTGTCAGACCATTCTCAGACCGAATCCGAGAAAAAACGATAGTTTGAGCACCTACACCTGCTGCAAGCGCTTTACGACCTGAAAGGAGTGGCGCCTCATCAAGGTTATGGCTGCAACCGTGCCCGCAATGTGGTGTGAGAAAAATGCCACGGAATGGCTCAATCTGGGTATCTCATCAGGAATACTTCGTGGTAAATTATATCCACTTCGACTTGGATTTTGAGAATTAGAAGTTGATTATGAAGAAGGGGAATAACTCATATTGATTAGCCGATCATGTAACCAGGTAACCGTGTAACAGCTGTGCTCCATGTGCAATTTGGGCGTTCCGGAAACTACTGAGCATTGTTTGGGTAGGTGTGTTGTTCTCCGCAGCATGTGAAGCCGATTTTTGGGAAGTCTTCAACTGGCCTTGCAGGAGGTCGTTATGATCGCTTCTCTGATCCGATTGATTTGTACAAATCTGCGTGGCAATACGTGAGGTTTTTGATGGACGAGTTTAATTTTGAATAAGTCAGGTGAAGTGATGCCCAAAACCCGAAACTCTGAGAACCTACCCTTGTCGTGTGCAATGCGCATGCATTTATTGTGCTGAAGATATGCTTGGATATGGGTTGTTCAAGTGTTAATGTTCTTAAATTATATTATTCTTATGTTTGCTAAAACTTGATTGAAATAAAGAAATCTAATTGATTTTTGGTTTGAGTAAAAAAATGAGATTATCCGAAAAATGAGAACTCATTATCTTTTATATTTTGTGAGGTGATGGAATGGTATAGTTGCCCCTTCCAATGAGCTGAATGCGATAATAATGCTCCGCCACGCTCAGAGGATGACCCAGATGCTTGAAAACGTCTGATTCATCTCCCGAGGCAACGGATTCTAAAATCGGGAAGGGTCAACAACCATATCCATCACAATTTCAAGTGTGTAACTACTTATTGGAACTATTAATTCGATGCAGCAACTAAAATCGATCGTATACCTACTTGTTATCCCTGTAATGGCCTTGGAATGTCAAGGTTATGGCTGTAACCGTGTCATGGCGCGGAATGTGGTGTGGGAAAAGTGCCATATATTCACTCAAGCGAGGGATCTTATCAGTATTTCTTCGTGGTATCACCAACTAGGTACTTGTTCCAGGGCTCTTACTTAAACTGGTGGTCATCCTGTAGGGGCACTTCCTTTCATCTCTCTCCACCTTCCTCAATTTCCCAAATCCTTAAGACCGGCACACCGTTCAACGTGTTTCAGTAGCCGGTTGAAAAAAAAAAAAAAACAATTGCCGTCTAGGGGATGGATTGGCTATAACATTTTGTTTAAACACTTATTTAATTTTACTGTTAACGGTTGGTAGAACGTGATGCCGATTTCAAGATGCAAATTGCAGACCATTACGTAATCGTTTAACAAATTCAGGGAGTCGGAGCTTCGGAGGCCGAACAGCCGGACAGATATTTTTAAAATTGGGTTATCAAAATCACCATGTCTCAAACTAAAATAATCTTAAACTAAATAGAAACTCTTCATATGGACTTACGTAAATACGATCCCGCAAATGAAGGTTTGTGATGACCGCTTCTTCAGAGAGAGGGTCGAGCAGAGTTGAATCCCAGGCACCCGCCTCCTGCTCACCGCCCATAACACCCTACAGGAAACCTGCCTGAAACAAACAAAAACTTATTTATAATAATTATCAAAATTAAAAGAGGAATATTCAAAACACAACATTGCTTAACAACTCTACTCAAAACAATAAAACAACTTTAGGGAAGCCTTTGGGCACAACCTACCTTGGCTCAACTTGTCAACAGCGTGGCGGCTAGTGCCCAAAGAAAAAAAAAATGACTAAATATCACCAAACACCTAGATAGAAGATACATAAAATATTCAAATACATTTATTTCATAAATTTTTAATTTTGTGAATCACCAAAATCATCATGGTTGATGTTACAGGCTTAGAGAAAGCGCAATACCTCACGTGAGTAAGAGATACTGCTTCTATGATCAGGGTGGATACCCGTCTTATAGTCGAATAGACACGCTTGTTACAAGAATACTTGCCAAACATGCAACACATCAAATTCATTGTGGAACAGAACTTCTGAAAACCTAGCATTCTTAAGTCTAAGAATGGGATAGAACAATTCAAAAGTCTGCAAATTCTTTCACTGGGGTTTATTATTCAATTGGATTGCGTTCATGATTTGAATTTCTACTAAGCTTTGGAGTGTGCATGTTTCACAGGTGATAGAGCGATTATTGAATTTCAGGAGATATGCATAGAGCATGTAAATCTGTTCTCAACCAAAATACCTATTTGGATTGTTCAGTTGATCATATTTGTGTGCCTCCGGAAATTCAATAATGTGATGTAGTGATGTAGTAATGTGGATACTGGAGTGAACTCCTAAAAGGCTTTGTAGCCGATACACGGGTTGAAGCATTCTGATACGCATGAAACGCTGCAAATTCTTTCACTGGGGTTTATTATTCAATTGGCTTGCGTTCATGATTTGAATTTCTACTAAACTTTGAAGTGTGCGTGTTTCACAGGTGATAGAGTGATTATTGAATTTCAGGAGGCACACAAATATGATCAACTGAACAATCCAAATAGGTATTTTGGTTGAGAACAGATTTACGTGCTCTATATATGTCTCCTGAAATTCAATAATCGCTCTTTCACCTGTAAAACAAGCACACTCCAAAGCTTAGAAGAAATTCAAATCATGAAAGCAAGCCAATTGAATAATAAACCCCAGTGAATGAATTTGCAGCGTTTGTCAAGAGCGATTACAATGGTATACTATTGAATAATTAACCAATACACGCATTCTCCTTCCACATCTTGTGATTACTCATTCGTCCTTCTTTGTCAATTTATCGTAATATTACAAATCCTGAAGATAATATTATGCACAACTTGCAAAAGACCTATTAAAGATTTACAGACACTTCATTTGATTTTATTGACGATTTCAAATAACATTTTTTTCGATCTCTGCGACGGAAAGAGATGGAAAGGCAGCGCCACTCCCTTGTTTTTACGATCTTTCGTTTTTTGCCCGAAACTTCCTCAATCTTTGAAGCCTTTTCATCAAGGAACCATAAAAATAGATTAGTTTTTTAAAACATGGGTTCCAGAGGAATTCACTTCCTCAGAGCTTGTACCCTGGGGTGTTTCTCAAAAATGAAGCTTATATATAATGTTGGAAGATAGCTCACATTAGGATTGAGATAAAAACATCGGTATTTTTACGAATAAAATCGAGCATACCAAAAGTAAGAATGGCTCCATCGTACATCACATTCGAGCACAGTAAACTGGTTAGAAGTTTTTTTAAATGTGCTAAGAACGCTCCTAATTCTAACATTCGGGCTTATTATTTTGGAAACAATCCGAGATTGTACAATAATGCCGTGATGTAAGGATTTTTTAGGAAAATTTCGTAAACTCTGGTTTAGCAAATTCCGAGAAAAGCTCGGACAGATCGATTTTCCCGAGGGCTCACAATTTTTTCGGGCTCGATTACAAAGACTGATTATTGGAAACCAAACAACTCGTTTTTTAAGTAAGAAGCAAGTTAAAAGAATAGGTTTCAGGCAAAAGTTGTTAAAGTTATTCTGGAATTATTATCATTATGACAAAATGTGTGATTTTGTTTAAATTCTGTATGAGTGAATTTAATTCTGCGGATATTTCTTTGGATAAAGGTAATAATGGATTCGTATTATTTTCTTTTGTTGCAGTATGCGGGATCAGCGAGCCAGGAAGCATCATGGCGATTCTTGGTCCAAGGTAATGAAAAGTGATCACCATCTATACCCTAAAACCGAATTATGTTTCATGGACCGCTATTAACATAGATTAGAGTTTACAGAGTTAAAAGTCGTTCCATAGATGTTCAATGGTGTACAATTCAAATGAATGAAATTGAATAACAAACCCCAGTGACAGAATTTGCAGCGTTTTTATTGAACCTCAATACCCCCCCCCCCCCCCACAATAAAAACATCAATAATTTATCAAGTCACTTTAGCACTCGTATTGCGTTAAAACTTCCCCAAGTCCAAATTTAAACGATGTAGCCAGAGGTAGACTGATGTAGAGGAGGCACACAAATATGATCAACTGATCAATCAATATAGGTATTTTGGTTGAGAACCGATTTAAGTGCTCTATGCATATCTCCTGAAATTCAATTATCGCACGCTCACTCCAAAGCTTAGTAGAAATTCAAATCATGAATGCAAGCCAAATGAATAGAATTGAATAATAAACCCTACTGAAAGAATTAGCAGCATTTCATGAAGATCAGAATGCTTCAACCCGTGTATCGGTTATAAACCCTTTTAGGAGTTCACTCCAGCATCCACATTCACTACATCACTAGGTTACTGCGATCAAAACAATAAAAAACGCTGTTGTTTTCGTTTTGATCGCAGTAACCTAGCGATGTAGTGAATGTGGATGCAAATGTTGGCAGCATAAGATCATGCCATACATCGGGAATGGTTTGAGCTACAGACCTTTGGAGGGGCTCATTCGATTCCTCATACAAAGTTCTTAATTTGCCTTGATTTTTGTTGAGGTTTTTAGGGATTTTACAAAACTTTGACAACCCTTAAAGGGCACTTTAAATTAAGTGAGAGAGCTGGCTAAAGGATTGGGGCGTTGTCGGACCAACATGGATTTTTCCTGAAAATTTCAAATTTTTTGCTCAAGCCGTTTGGGAGGAAACGTGCGTACGGCGTACGGCGGACGGATGGAAAAATTGTTTATTGCGGATTTGGATTCTACACCCTTTGAAACGTACACCATGAAATTTTCAGGGGGGGGTTAGAAATTTTCCAGAGCGATTACAATGGTTTATTATTGAATAATAAACCAAAATTGCGTCTCTGCGTTTTGATGTAAAGATCTAAGCCTCCTTCAAGTTCTAAGAGTATTGGTGGTGAATTAACGGAATCGCTACCCAAAAAAGTAGTGGTGATGAATTGAAGGAAAAGATCCATTGAAACTAGTTTCAGGAGCTATTCGGCTGATCTGCACCTTATCACTTTCATGATCTGCTCCTACTCCAAATTATATCGGAATTAATTATATTTAGTTACGGTTGTAAATAAAAACCGATTTATCACGCCCATTTCACTTTTTCGGGCTAAAAGAATCGCACTTTGAATTACATTCATTCAATGTACCTCTGTTGCTAAAACCTTCGGCCTCTTCAAACGCAATTACAACTTTTTATTAAATCTAATGTCTTCTCGTTCCAGTTTTATGATTGTTCAGATAGTTCTGCTTCTATTAAAATCAAGCTTTTCTGAGGAAACTGGAAATAGAGAGTATTATGGTCAAAAGGTACCTGCCTCCGGTTTTGACGACTGCTTCCAAGTGCGTGAATTAGTAAATATTTTAAAGAATGGTACACTTTCAAATCTAATTGAAAACATTTTACAATTAAGTTACACTAATGAACGATGCTAAGTGACTGCCAAAGCTTTGATAGTTTAATTTTGTATTTCTCTCTTATGCATTTATCGTTGTATAACTTCATCATGCTTTCTCGAAGGTGATAAGAAGAGGTTTTAGCCTTCACTAAAAATCAAAAAATTTTCAGGAAAATGAAAATAGGAATATCAATGTAAACGTACTAGTTTTCACGTTTAGTCGAAGTTGAGAACATTTTACAATTAAGTTCCAAGGATAAAAGACGCGATGTGACTGCCAAAGCTTTGATAGTTAAATAATGTATTTCTCTCTCATGGAGTTATTGTTGTATAACTTCATCATGCTTCCTCGAAGGTGATAAGAAGAGGTTTGGCTAGTTTTTGTGAGGTCGAACGAGTTTGAGGACCAGTGCAATGGCTAGGTTCTGGGTTCCTTCGTGTCTCTTTATATTTAAAAATCAGAGGGGACGCTGAAGAATTATCGAGCGTTTCAGAGTACACTACGGGATTCTAAATTACCCGGGAATTCCAGACAACTCCTTATTTGTCGGAGTGCTGAGATGAATCTGAACGTAGAATCTAAATCTCAATTTAGTGCTCAGTGGAAAAGAAGGTGCCGACTTAATCGTCAAACAAATGTGGAGCGATGTTTTACTTTAAACTTCGACGCTATTTACGACTGATTACCTCGCTTTCTAATTTCCATTCACGATTTGTTTCAGTGGGGCGGGAAAAACAACCTTATTAGCAACAGTCAGCCAACGTCTGAAAGGTAAGCACTTTTTTTCTTCTGTCATAACCACACGTTTCTGGGCTGACAACTTGCTAAGATTTTGCCAACCTTCTGTTTACAAAAGTTAAATTCTAATATTGGGTTGTTTGGAACTTTGGATACCAATGATTGGACAAGGAACCATTGGTTTGACCAAGAAAAATATCTTTCTCCCGTGAGATATAAACGTTACTTTTTCAATTCTACATAATCATATTGCTATAAATGTAGTGTAATTGTTTGAACATGTCATAAACATAAATTGAGGAGTTTGTCAATAGTGTTTCTTTCTCTTTTTCCATGGTAAAACAGCTTAATAACCTACCCAGTCTACACTTTTTATGAAAAAATTCACCATCCAAAGAGTAGAAATTTTCCATAAAAAGTATTGAAACTATTGTCGAAGTCTTGTATAGCTTTTTACTGCATCAACACAGCCGTCACACAGCCTGTAGGTGGTAATTATAATAAAAATTTTTACGGGTTTGTTTATTTTAACCATAACCAAAAAAATACGAGTTTTTGGAAAAATCTGATTGGTCAACGTGTTTATTTTAACCATCCATTGTTTTCTCACTTAAAAGACATTTACAATTTGCCCTTAAGGGTCATGTCAAACTTTTGTAAAATTTGAAATAAAAAAAATAATTAAATTTGTGAAAAATCACTCCACGAGGAATCGAATGAGCCCCTCGTCCGTAGTATTTGTAAATCTGTCCATTATCGTGTATGTTCATGATGAACTAAATCGTTCATCATGTTCTTGAAATGAACTGAATGGAGCTCTAGTGTGTCTTGTGACCTTATTTCTTTGGCACCCCATACAGGCTTGCGTCCATAGTTTGATGTCCTTGTTGATTCTATTCCAAATATATTTAGATGTGACCTGTTTTATCGTGCTTTTCACACCAGGATGAGCCATATTATGAATTTGTTGAAAAATTTGGAATCGAAATTGTTTTGGAATAAAAGGTTTTATGTTATCTGTTGAAATATCGCACCATAATTGTTTTCCTGAAGGTAATAAATAGCTTTTAAAATTCAAGGACTGATTATTTTTCTTTAAATGTCTCAGTTCTTCATCATTTTCTTGATCAGTGGCTATCTTGTCAAAATCTATGACTGTGATATCTTCCAATCTAGATAAATTGTCCGCTACAACATTGTCTTGTCCATTGATGTGCTGAATGTCAGTTGTAAATTGAGATATATACTGCAAATGTCTTAGTTGTCGTGGAGTAGCTTTATCGTTTCTTTGTTTAAATGCGAAAATTAATGGCTTTGTAGATGGTAATTTTGTAGGTGGTAATTATAATGAAAATTATTTTTACCACCAAAAAACGAGTTTTTGGAAATTCTGAACGCAATTGTTTATTTTAACCATAACTACTCAACTCAACAACTTGCATACATCATAACTTTTCAAAAATAAATAAAATAATTAATGGAGATCCCTAAAAGCCTTTAATTGCACGAGTCGACCTGCATTGAAGTTTGTCGCGGCGGTAAAAACCTAAAACCTAAGTTCCAGTCAAGTTCTTGGTGGAAGATTAGGAAGAACTGATTTTACGTTTTGCGCAATTTGTAAGCAGAAAACTCATTGGAAGGCAGGAACTGTAGAATTTAATTCATAAACAAGTACACATCCCCAAAAAAAAACCTTTATATTAAAAAAAAGGCCAAATAAAACAAATCGCCGGTTTTAGGCAATGAAATTCCCTGATCCAAAAGTAGGTGGCAAAAATAAAATTAAGAAAAGATATTAGAAGTTTCTTCCCAAATGATTAATAGTTTAAAACAAAAAGTCATTTCCTACCTTATAAAAAACGACTCTTTCAAAAAAAATTAATTCGGACCTCTAGATTTGAGGAATGATTTTTCTAGACCATAAAAGCTGCACAGAATTCTCTTCCCCGAGTGGATAAAAATGGGCACTCCAAATGTTAAGATAGTTGATCACCGCATAATTGATCACATTCTTGAGAGATCATCATAAAATTGGAACCCTTACCTAATCCTTTGACAATTTTCGTTTTGAATTTTAGTGAAGAAAGTATTTACTGATGGTAGAATATGTTACAGGTGACGTCAAAGGTGACATACTAGTCAATGGGAAACAGATCTCCAAAGAGCTCATGTTGCGAGTCTCCGGGTTCGTGCCCCAAAAAGACCTCTGCCTAGAAAGCCTCACCGTCATGGAACATCTGCAATTTATGGTGAGTCCACAAAACGTTTGAATAACGACTATGGAAGTAATCACAAACATAGATCTGTTCGATCAAAATTGTTCATAACTATTCAAAGAAGATCCGACGGCAGCCCCGGCTTGGTAGCGGACATGAAGGTCCATGGCGTGTGGGACCGTGAGAGACCTGCGTTTTTCGATACCCGCGTTATAAACGCTGACGAAGTCTCTTACTCCTCCATGGGCTGGCCTACCATCTCCCGGCATGATGCCCAAGCCAAACACGCAAAATACGACAGAGTCGCTGAAGACCTGAGAGGGTCTTTCACGCCATTCGTCGTTTCATGTGATGGCGCATTACATAAAGAATACGAATCCTTCCTCAAGAACGTTTCCTTACGCCTCGCCAACAAGTGGTCGAAATCCTACTCCCAGGTGATGATGTGGGCACGAGTCGAGCAGTTTCCATGAGGCTAAGGGGCCCGAGGAAACACGTGCGAGGACTTGGACTGGAGGACGGAGCAGCAATTTGGCTACCAGAAGAATGAAATCACCCACACACACACACATTTAGGAAAAAAAATAATAAAATCAGATTAGTTTGGCAAAATCAATTTGAATTTTTGGCATATTATCAAATTGAAAATTTTGGCTACTCAATTTCAACTTTCGGCATACCAATTCGAGCTTTTGGCATATCAATTTATACTTTTCACAACCCCAACTATTCCAACATTCCACCCCATATAATGTTCAATAAATGTTTTTTCTCTCTTCTCTCCCTCTCTCTCTCTCTTGAGAGAAGAAGATTGTTGTTTATACAGTGACTTCTGTATACAACTCAATATCTACCATCGCTTTTCGCTTCTGAGTCTGGGTAGTGGAAACGTTCAATCACTGGCGAGAGGTGGAAAAACAAATGGGGTGGGCAGTAAAAGTAAAATACAACAAGAAAACACAGAACAAGGAATTTCACCTTGGATTTTCGTCCGACTACCCGGAGGTCTGACCATTTCGCTCGTGGCTTCCCATTGCCTCGAGCCCCTGGGCTGGGAGCGATTTGGATTCACGTGATATCGAGATCAGAGAAGAACTGTCTAACGACAGGACTGGTATACAAACACTTGATAGGATTTTGGCCCTAATCATTGGTGCCTGCCGGATTCGAACTTTGCAAATCAGTACTCCCACTGAAAGTAAACAGCCAAAGGACTGATGCCGGACAACCTTAAAGCCTTAAAGCTCGCTCGGACAACCTGTCTCCCCTTGGGTGGGCAGTATAGCTTCCTCCCATACTTTAACATGCACGTACTATCTGTCTTACAAAATTAGTATAGAATTAGCCCTTATTGAGAGCAAACCGAGCGGACCAATAGATAACCGATCACTCCTTGATTTGTCCGATTTCATATTTTTCTTATTGATTTGTTTATTGAAGTCTTTTCGAATTCGTTTAAACATTAGGGAAAAATTATTAGTGATTCTACATGTAAGAAGGATTCATCTTATCCCAAAATATAACAAAGGCATTTACCCCTACCGAAACTATAAGCCCAATCTATACCAAGTTAATTACAAGTGCAAACGAATAAAGGTCGATCCGTAACAAATCAGAGTGGTTTATGATCAGTGGCCGTCAGTGCTCCTTGGGCACGCATTGCATTGCACACAGCACCGTTACATGCCAGGGTCATTACACTCCGGGAACAGAAGTTAGAATGTTGTCAGCCTCGCGACAACTCGTAAAAAATGAATTTTAGTGTCGAAGATTTAGCAACTGTAGCCCTGCTTTTGGACGATGAAGAAGAGAAGAAAAGCTGACACTTCATCCCACACGGATGCTTCGAAAAACGGACGTAGAATTTGTGACGTTGTAATGATAATCAATTCAAATTTTACGGGCTCCCATTTTGTGACTCCCTGGCAAAAATCGAGGAGAGCATAACAAAAGAAAATACACAGTTTGGAGAAAGACAATCAAAAACCGAGAAAGAGGCGGTTCGTTTAAGGTAAATGTAAAAATTAAACAATAGTGGAAACGGTTCTATCAAAAAGACTGAATATAATCTAATTACGTCAGTGAAAAATTTAAAAATTTCGGCAGTGATTATGTATATATTTGAGTACATGTGTACATTTTGATGTACTCTTGTGAACTGGACTGGGAGCGTAGGGTAAAGCGACCAACCGTC
The DNA here is from genome assembly GCA_031894815.1 of Creontiades dilutus. Classification (NCBI taxonomy): domain Eukaryota; kingdom Metazoa; phylum Arthropoda; class Insecta; order Hemiptera; family Miridae; genus Creontiades; species Creontiades dilutus. The sequence continues at coordinate 82,669 of JAVIWC010005560.1, read as the reverse complement.
CTGTTTTTGGCAGGACAGTCCAACTTTTTAGATCTCTGCTATTTTTATGACCTAATTTTTTGAAAAATGCCTGATTTATACTCCTTTTTGCCTGTTGGAAGAAAGGTAAGCAGTTTCAACCTATTAACTAGGTGAACGGCAGTTACTGAGGGGATGTTTCACTTGACATTCATCGTTAACTTGAAAAACACCGATGACGAGAAATCGATGTTTTCTGTCGATGTCGCATTGTTAGAAACCAATCAGGCTGAAGAATTAAGGAGGTTACCTAATTGCTACTACTTGGGTTATAAAACACACACATACACGCACCCATATACCTAGGTATATATACTAAATAAATGGATTTCACAAATGGAAAGAAGAGATAACAATTTGGCATTTCGAGCTAATGTTTTTCAAAAGAAGAAGAATAATAGTTTTCTGAATTTCGGGAACCATGCGAGAATGCATGGTTTTGTTGATTTGGTTCTGTATCGCTCAATAATTCAGCCCGTAATATCAATAAATGAGCCCGTACGGACAGCTGCAACAGTCAGTCGTTGGTTGGGTGTGGCATCTTGTTTAAAACCGCCATTCGAAGGAGTCGTTGAATGTGATTGTACGATCCTCTGACCTTGCGTGCAGGTTTAAAGGTTGAGGCCGATCTTGGTTTAACGAAGCGGTTGTTGATTCCTTCGCTGATCCTCTTCACACTGACGACAGATCACCTGGTAGACACGAATTGTATGACCTCTGGCAATCGTTGGAGTGGGATTCATTGAGGTGAATTGAGGGTCTTCAACAACGATTCACACAATTTGCGCCGCGGAACGGACGCTCACATGGATGTAGTTCAGGCTTTTGCCCCCTAACTACTCCCAGACCAACAATATGAGAACTGGCTCGGTCACTAGAGTAGACAGGCTCTGCCGTGTGGGACCCTAGAGTTTTGGCCCGAGGCGAAATGGACTCGTGCTAACGGCTCCGGGCCAAAAGGATCCGTCGTGTATGGCCGCCTTAAAGGTTGAACTCGTGGATGTTAGTGTGACAATATTCCACGTAGAGGAAGATCCTTGAACGAATCAGTAGAATTCAGAATTGGTTGAAGGCCCCGGAGGATCCCATTGTGGTCTGAATTCCGAAGAAAAACGTTGTGACAAGGGGAACTCTGTCATTTGGCCATCGTGATCTTCAGCGATAGTTGACCCGAGCTGGAACCACTCTTTTATCAACAATTCGTCTAGGGTATCCTCTCTCTAAAAATTTATCTCCAATCACTGAGAAATAATCTTTCTGATTGTTACGAATTTCGTGGCCGCTTCGTGTGAGGAGGATCTTCTTCTTCTTCTTATGTTCTTTCACTCCTTGAGGAGCATAGGGCCTCTACAAAATTGCGCCATCTCGTTTCGTCGCTGGCCAGCACCCTCACCTCCTGCCACGACTTTCCAACTCCTCTTGCCTCCTTCTCGATAGACCGTTTCCATGTTATACGATGGCAGCCCCGCCGGCGGAAGCCTTGAGGATTCCAATCCAATGCCTGCCGCTCCACAGATTCTTTACCTTCCTCAATGTATGGCCAACCCAGGTCCATTTCCTCCGGCGTATTTCCATTGATACAGGATTTTGACCGGTTCGTTCCCAAAGTCTCTCGTTGGAAATGACCTCAGGCCACCATACTCCGAGGATTCTTCTCAAACATCTATTTATGAATGATTGAAGCTTGTTGGTCAGGACTCTGGTCACTCTCCACGTTTCGCAACCATAGAGAAGAACAGACTTGACATTCGTGTTAAATAGGCGCAATTTGGTCCTCAACGAAATGTTCCTGTTTTTCCAAATCGGATACAACTGAACGAATGAGCCATTTGCTTTCCTTATACGGCTTTTAATGTCTTCATCTGTTCCCCCTGATGCGTCTACATTGCTGCCAAGATACTGGAATGAGTTTACAGCCTCCACCTCTTCTTCATTAACCCTTAATCCTTCCTGTACTTGGACGTTAACCCGGAACTACTTGGTTTTCGCTACATTTATACGTAATCCAGCCTCACTAAGTTTCTCCATTTTGCACTTGATATCAATGAATCTATGAGCCAGCAGGCAGACGCATGTGAGGAGGATGACAACTTTCATAGTGCAGGTACAGCTGCTTGTTTCTGGGTTTTACACGTACACTAGTTCTGAAGCTCCCACTAAACATTGAAATTTCCACATCTAGGAATGTACCCACTGACCTAGAATATAACCAACGTAAATGTAACACACAAGCTGGAGTTGAGGTCCCAGAAAATGGACTCGAGTTGCTCTTCACCATGCGGCCAAATGAGGGAAATTTCATCAATGATGTGGGAAATTCGTTCTCCAAATCCGCCATTAACGAATTAGCGTGTGGGAGCGCCTTCCGAGTGCCCCTTGGTTTCCCTCTCTTCTAAAGGTAGAATTAAAAAACAAGCATCATTAGGGTATATGTATTGTTTCCAGGAGTCGATTGTCCTAGCGAAGGGTCCCCTGACTCCGCCGGAAAAGTGCGAACATGCGCCGTCTTTTCTCCTTCGTTCGCAGTAAAACGTTGATCTCCGATTTTTTTCCCCTGGTCACTGTATTGAAGGGAATGCCACTAATATGTGGATCGAACTTAACTGCGCAATAAGTATAAACGTGACTTAAAGGTAGTCGCGGCTTAATGGATATCCCCGTCTCCGCTAATATGGAGGTTGAAAAAAAAACACTTCAAGCGGTAACCCCCCTTAAACGTTCAGCAAAGGCTTCAAATACCTATCACGCCTTCACGTAACGTGAGAAACGAGTACCTATCAACTTTATTATTTCAAAAATATTTCCATTCCCTGTTTGTTTGAGCGCTCCTAGAGCCTGTTGTGGCCAATAAAAAACCGCTTAAATATCAAGGTTTAATATTTCTGTATTAGATAATCGTCCCAAGCGGACCTCTGGACTATCACAACTGAATAAAGCGAGAGGCAATGCTTCCTGGAGATGAAAAACAGGCGATTCCAAGATTTTAACGAAACTGCCATTTCGCGCGGCAATCGCACAAATTTGATCCATCTCCAAAATTGAGGGAGTTACTTATGACAGTTTTAATGACATAAGATCGAAAACACGAAAAAATCTTAACTCGCGAATACTTCGGAAACGAGGCCTCTTAAAAAAACGCTGCAAATTCTTTCACTGGGGTTTATTATTCGATTGGCTTGCGTTCATGATTTGAATTACTACTAAGCTTTGGAGTGTGCGTGTTTCACAGGATAGAGCGATTATTGAATTTCAGGAAGAACACAAATATGATCAATTGATCAATCCAAATAGGTATTTTGGTTGAGAACAGATTTACGTGCTCTATGCGTATCTCCTGAAATTCAATAATCGCTCTATCACCTGTGAAACATGTACACTCCAAAGCTTAGTAGAAATTCAAATTATGAATGCAAGCCAATTGAATAATCAACCCCAGTAAAAGAATTTGCAGCGTTGTTTTTTGTTTTTTTTAAATTTTTTTTTAATGGTTATCAGAAGGCCTCAACCCGTGTATCAGCTACAAAGCCTTTTAGGAGTTCACTCCAGTATCCACATCACTACATCAATACATCACTACGTCACTAGGTTACTGAATCAACACAAAAACAATAATAAACCAAAATAACGGGAATGTGGCACCATAAATCGGCCCATAGATCGAGAATGGTTTGACCTACGGACCTGGGGAAGGGCTCATTCGATTCCTCGTGGAGTGTTCTTCAAAAAAAGTACAAATTTAGGCCGCCTTGACTTTTTTTGAGGTTTTGAGGGACTTTACAAAACTTTGACAACCCTTAAAGGGCACTTAAAATTAAGTGAGAGAGCTGGCTCAAGAATTGGGGCGTCACCGGACCAACATGGATTTTTCTTGAAAATTTCAGCTTTTTTGCTTCAGCCGTTTGGGAGAAATCGTTCGTACGGCGTACGATGTATGGTGGACGGACGGAAAAATTTGTATTGCAGATTCGGATTCTACACCCTTTGAAACGTAAACCATGAAATTTTCAAGGGGGTTAGAATTATTATTATTTTTTTTTTTTAGAGCGATTACAATGGTTTATTATTGAATAATAAACCAAAAATTGCCAACAGGCACTTTTGGTCGGAAATGAGTTGCAGAACACGTAGGAGTCGGGTTTCGCATAACTCCTGGAACACCCAGTACAGGAGGAGAAAATGACATCATTTGCTTCCGATGAATTTGAAAAATGAATTATATTATCATCAAATCAATAAATCATCAAATCATCAAATTCAAATCATATCATCAATCAAAATCAAATCATATCATCAAATTAATAAATTGTTGAAATCCTTTTTCATTAACACCCAGAACCTATAACAATAATCTTGTGTTAATTTATTAGTTGGATAATAGGAATAGCAATCGAGATCTACAGGGAGTTACATTTCGTGACGGCCACAGGCCAGGAGAAGATTTTACGGAAAATGTCAGATCGAAAATGCCTCTTAGCAATTTTTTTTACACCCTCGGAAATGCGGTTTTTTTCAATTTTAATATTTTTCTCATTGAAACGGCCATATCTCCCACATTTTGCGAGCGATTTCAAATCTGAACCCACTATTAGAAAGAGCGTGGAATTTCCTATCGCCCTAATGGGAAACCAACTTTTTTGAGCTGGCGAAACGGGTGAAAAATTCAGCTTAAAAAGGTCACGTTGTCAAATCGTGGAGATCTCGACTTCCTTCAAACGCTAATGAGTCCCTGTAATAAAGCATGTGAATTTTAGCCTGTAGTGCTAAATGATGCGCCAAAATCTAGGCTTTCCAGCGATATAACCAGATTTGAAATTCCGGGTAGTTTTCTGGGAGAAAATTGCTTTTCAAGTAAGAAAAACGTGGTTTTTGACTGGATACTCCGGTTTTTCATCATGCGTTGATTCGTCTGGTAAAAAGTATTATATCATTAATGAAACATTGTAATAAATTGCACATTTTTACTGTAGATACTGTTCAAAATGCCCACCATTCAATATATGAGCCCTTCTATCAATGAGCGACGCAGATTTGTACACAAATGAGTCAGAGTCCGCTGGGCTGTTCCAAAAAAAAAACCGCCTGTTAGAGAATCGCCGTTGAAAATATCTGCAATTTTCAATGCCCCAATTCTTTATGAGCACTCTCACTTAATTTAAAGTGCCCCTTAAGGGTTGTCGAAGTTTTGTAAAATCCCTAAAAACCTCAAAAAAGTCAAGGCGGCCTGAATTTGGACTCTCATTGAAGAATTTTCCATGAGGAATCGAATGAGCCCTTCCCCAGGTTCGTAGCTCAAACCATTCCCGATATACGGCCCCATTTATGGTGCCAACATTTGCGTTTTTTTGGTTAATTATTGTTTATGTTTTCATCGCAGTAACCTAGTGATGTAGTGATGTAGTAATGTGGATACTGGAGTGAACTCCTAAAAGGCTTTGTAGCCGATACACGGGTTGAAGCATTCTGATACGCATGAAACGCTGCGAATTCCTTCACTGGGGTTTATTATTCGATTGGCTTGCGTTCATGATTTGAATTTCTACTAAGCTTTGGAGTGTGCGTGTTTCACAGGTGATAGAGCGATTATTGAATTTCAGGAGGCACACAAATATGATCAACTGAACAATCCAAATAGGTATTTTGGTTGAGAACAGATTTACGTGCTCTATGCATACTATCTCCTGAAATTCAATAATCGCTCTATCACCTGTGAAACACGGGACACTCCAAAGCTTAGTAGAAATTCAAATCATGAATGCAAGCCAAATGAATAAAATTGAATAATATACCGCAGTGAAAGAATTTGCAGCGTTTTTTGAAATCTACATATCTTGAAACGTAAACCAACAACTTTTGCGGGTGGTCAACTTTTTTTCGTGGTCAATTAAAGAGGTTCATTATCGAAAATGATAAAGCAAGATAGGGGTTCTCATTCGAAATGAGTTGACGCGCGCTACCCCCCATTACGCGTGTGCGCTGTCTTCGAAAGTGTGATATTTGAATTCCTCCCTAAACAGGTTTACCGCTCGAAGTTTTTTTCCCCTAACTTCCATATTTGGAGATCGGTAGCGATTTATCCGGGACCACCCTACATATCAGCGTCACGAGGAGAGCCGAAAACGGCTTCAACCAACTTGTCAGCCAACTTCGGGTCCATTCGGTTTTTTCTTAATAAAGTCCACTTTAGTTGGCGGGGAAGATCGCTTTTTCTGATCGCGATGGACTCCGAATGTGGACAACATAAAACGGTTAGAATGCGGGTACCATCATGTTACACGTTTTTGTGATCGGTTTCAACGAGTGGCTTAATGATCGCATTCAGATTTTAAGGGTGGATCCGTGTTTCCCTTGAATACGTTGGATGTTTCAGTTAGCAAAAACGCAATTGAGATTCAGGGGAAAAGCGGTATCGGATCGGATCCAAGGTAAGCCTGCCAGTTGATGAAATCTTTCAAGAAAAACCAGCATGGCGACGTATTCAATCAGTTATATACGATAAACTTCTCGAGGGCATTCAAGATTAATCAAGTAGATGTTTAGTCGCTTACCCACTGAAGATAATAAATTTTGTAGGAAGAAACGCAAACAGCAATCTATTCTAGACAAGGCAACATTATATTTTATAGGAGGAAAAACGCTGCAAATTCTTTCACTGGGGTTTATTATTCAATTGGCTTGCGTTCATGATTTGAATTTCTACTAAGCTTTGGAGTGTGCGTGTTTCACAAGTGATAGAGCGATTATTGAATTTCTGAGGCATACAAATATGATCAACTGATCAATCCAAATAGGTATTTTGGTTGAGAACAGATTTACGTGCTCTATGCATATCTCCTGAAATTCAATAATCGCTGTATCACCTGTGAAACACAGGAGGGACACTCCAAAGCTTAGTAGAAATTCAAATCATGAACGCAAGCCAATTGAATAATAAACCCCAGTGAAAGAATTCGTAGCGTTTTTCGGTACTAACGGTTTGGATCGGAGAGAATCGTGGCTTCGCAGCCGCAACTTTTTTTTGCCAAATGGCCGTTCCGTCGTCCACCCGGAGAGCTCTTTTAACATTCCGCGCAACGTTGCGGCTCCTGATGGAAAAACAGTAAGACGTTGGGTTTATGCTTTGGAACAAACAGGATCCACAGCATTCCCTCTTGGAGTTGTGGACCCAGAACTGCAAGAACACCCGAGAATGTGGCGCTAGTTAGGGCAGCCGTTGAACAGTCACCGAGGCGCTCTGCTAGGAGGCATGCAATTGCAATGGTTATGAGTAATCGTTCTTTAAGGAGGATTTTGCATGGTTAATTGAAGGGTCCAGAGAAAAAACCGACTAAGTCACTTTTTCTTAAAAACGAGAAAACTCATTTTGAAAGTTTGAAACGCAATTGTGTTTGACTAGATGCAAATAAAAAATTGAAATAAGTCTTATTATGCACTAAAACATCTACTGAAGTGTTCCACAAAATGTTGACGCTATTATTATACTACTTACTTGTTAAAAAATTCAAAAACTGAGCAAACCACCCAAAAAACAGGGAAAGAACCGACGATGTCAATTCTCGTCCAATGGAGAAAAAACACGTTTTTGGTTTATTATTCAATAATAAACCATTGTAATCCAAATCTGCAATGAACTTTTTTTTTTATAGCACTGACCTGGTGATGTTGTGAATGTGGATACTGGAGTGAACTCCTATAAGGGTTTATAGCCGATACACGGGTTGAATCATTCTGATATGCATGCTCCGTCTTACGAAATTTAAAATTTTCAAATAGAACATTTTTCCATTGTAATCGCTCTTGAAAAAACGCTGCAAATCCTTTCACTGGGGTTTATTATTCAATGGCGTTGATGATTTGAATTTCTACTAATCTTTGGAGTGTGCGTGTTTCACAGGATAGAGCGATTATTGAATTTCAGGAGATATGCATGGAGCACGTAAATCGGTTCTCAACCAAAATACCTATTTGGACTGATCAGTTGATCATATTTGTGTGACTACTGAAATTCAATAATCGCTCGACTAATTCATCCATCATCCTACCGTCCTTGGGGCATCTAGAAGTCACTTGGTGGTACAGAAAAACACTGATCATCTTAAGGATCTTCGTCATTCCTGTTCCTCATTCATCATTCCTGCCACACAATCGAATATCCTTCCAATTATTTGAAAATTGCAAATTTACTTATACAGGGTTTCCCAGGAGTTATGCACAATCCGACTCCTACGTGTTCTACAACTCATGTCCGACCAAAAATGCCGCTTATCAATTTTTTGCCAGAAGCCTCGTTTCTGAGCTATTCGCGATTTATGATTTTTTTCATGTTTTCGATCTTATGTCATTAAAAACGTCAGCATTCCAACGGTGTAGTCGTTTTGGTTTTTAAAAATATTTTTAGTTAAGGAAATAGTGTTTAACTGCAGAAAAACATGTGTTTCCTGTTAAAATTGAGGTTTTTCCAAAAGTCTGGACGAAAAAAGGTTGGTGGCGGGATATACGTAACTTTTCTCGCTGAATCGAATGGTGACAACGCCAGACCTCTCAAGTGACGATTTAAGTTAGTTTTGTCGGATGCGTAAACCCGTTCGTTTGTGAACAGCGTCTACGGCATTTCTAGGCTGTCCCTAAAGTCAGGATAGTCGAAGAGCCGAGAGAAGGCTATTTTTTGTGTTCATTTACGATTGATTGCGATGAGTTGCACTTCATCTTTTTGCTGACCCTATGGGCCCTTATCAAACCAGGCTTCCGTATCATTACCAATTCGTCCCTTTCGTGTCTTTCCTCGCTGTGTTTCCTTCAGCGAGGTTTTCCTATTGCATATTCCCGTTCATCATGGTGCGCTATAGCTATTGAACATAGCTAGTAGTAATTACCAAAACCTTAGTGACAAAAAACAATTAGTAGATAAAAAACAGATAGTTTACTAGACAAAGAAGGATCAGTGACATAAACAATATTATCCACCAATATTTTTTCCTCATACTATCCGACGTGTTCGCTAGGGTGTGAGTTGTACACAGGAGGAGTGTGACTCTCTTGCTGCTTCAGAAACATTACCATTGTCGAAACCGTACACAAAAATCATGTCAACATACTCACTTGTGGTATAGCTACTCAACTGAAAGCAAATTATCGCAATCAATCGAAAATGAACACAACCAATAGTGTCTCTCGGATCTTCGATTATCCTGACTTTTGCTGGACAGCTTGGAAATGCCGTAGACGCTGATCACAAACGAACGTTTTCATTCATTAAATTCATTTTCGTTTTTCATTTTTAAATATTTATTTTTTAATTTAAATCTTAACAATCTTGTTTAAACTCTAACTATTTGTATGAACTCGATTTAAGCCCCAATATCCTACCATTGTCCAACAGCTGGATAACATGTTCGAGTCAATAAACATTTTACTAAAACTGAATTTGGTCAGAAACAACAAATTATCAACATTGCAACACGCAGTGCTACGGCCAAATCAGATTGGGGTTGGTAATACACGGCGCACAAAGCAACCCCTCCTTCAAGACCCGGGGGTGGTGCGGGTCATTGCATATCCTTGCCCCTGACCAAGACAAGGCCTCCTCCGTAGCTTTCCCAATTTTCAAACATTAGGTCGTTTTTAGTGATACAGGGTGTCCCAGGACTTATGCACAATCCGACTCCTACGTGTTCTAAAACTCATTTCCGACTGCGATGAGTTGCATTCATCTTCGAGACTTTTGGAAAAACCTCAATTTTAACAGAAAACACACGTTTTTCTGCAGTTAAATACCATTTCCTTAACTAAAAATATTTTTAAAAACCAAAACTACACCGTTGGAATGCTGACATTTTGGCACACGTTTTACCAGGCCTGCACAGTTCTGCGTCAAGCATTCATGGGGTTTCTAGGCGAGATGAAAAACAGGCGATTTTAAGATTTTGGCAAAACTGCCATTTCGCGCAGCAATCGCACATCTTCAATGCAATTCTAAAAAAAGTGTTCTGACATCAAATAGATAGAGACTTTAACGCTCTTTCTAACGGTGTCATCAAATTTGAGCTATCTCCAAAATTGAGAGAGTTATGACAGTTTTAATGACATAAGATCGAAAACAAAAAAAATCTTAAATCGCGAATAGCTCAGAAACGAGGCCTCTGGCAAAAAATTGCTAGGTGGAATTTTTGATCGGAAATGAGTTGTAGAACACGTAGGAGTCGGATTGTGCATAACTCCTGGGACACCCTGTATAACCAATTGAGTATCAATCTTTGAACGGCTTTTGTTTGTACTGCCAGTGGTTGAAATTTCACTTGCACCAGTGGTTCTGTAAATTTAAAGAAGTGAAGGCCAAAAAGGCAATTCACTAACAAAATCATCAAAAAACAAAAAAATAAATAAAATCGGAAAATTCTTTTGGATTGTACAACCGTAACAATAATTGTTTAGGTGAACGCCCAAGAACTATCATTTCAAGTGTTTTCCCTCAGTGAGGAAACTGCGAACTAGGAATGATCCTTGGTATAGACTTCTTCTGCTTCTAATAAAATTTAAAAATACTTCATTTGAAAATTCAGCTCGGCCACGTCACGGGTGGATCCTTGAGTGTTTCCTTTAAAGCGGAAAAAACCCAATTCGCATGATATTTAGCAACATCTTCAAGAGTGAAATTGTCCGTCGTCTTGCAAAACCGCATTAGAAGTCTATTACAAAGTGTGGATACATGTTGATCAGCTGAAAGGCACCTTGTGGCTAATTTGTTTCGTAATGGAGGTGAACTGTAAATGGAGCTCTTTTAAAGCATGCAGAAGACAGATCAGTAATTTAGATAGAATATAATACATGAATAATAAGTCATTTGCAGCGTTATTGAAAGATTGACGATGTTATGAAATATTGACGCTCGAAGGATTTCAAGTTAGTAAATGCGCCTTATCACGGCCCTCGAAGTTTTGAATATTCAATTTCAGTAATAAACTCAGCAAACTCTTTTAATGTCTTCATGTTCACCAATTAAGGGGCTTAGTGAATTCGTCACGGATTTTTTTGTCGTGAAAATTCTTCTTCCATCGGATTTATCCGCCGAAGTAGGTCGGAAACGTGGAGGACGAGTTCCGAATTCTAACCTAAAAATAAGGACAGCACGTGGTGGTCTGTCGGTGTATTCACTGCCGTCCCCAGGGTCAGGATCTTTGGTTACATAACCGTCCAGTTCGACCGTAGGAAGGACCTAAACTAACCGTCGCTACTTGCTGCTTCCAGTGGCATCACGAAACTACCGGTTGTAATGTACACCGTAATAAGTTATTAGTATAGAACTTTAATTCATTTAACGGGCGAATCAGCGTAGGCAATCTCCAGCACCACTTCTCAAATTTCCATTCGATCCTGAATTACCTGCTGCGGTCACGTTCCGTTCTCGAATTACCTCCGGTTCTTTGCCGGATGAGAGGCGAATAATTTGACAGCGGGTTGTACCAACTTACTGGGTTGAAGGTCAGAGGAGCGTAAATTACGTTTTTTGCTTGAGAATGATACGCTCCGAAGATAACCCGTTTATTAGGCTTTTAACCTCGTGAAGGTTGTTGGATTATATTCAAACAGGTGAATAGTGATGGGAGGATTCAAAGTGAGCGAATCCTACAAAGAACCAAGACCAGGAACAAATACAAAAAAAGGAATCGTCTTTCTGGGATACTATAAGTAGTAAAGCATCCATCCCCTTTGTATTAAGATAAACTTCGATCACAACACATCAGCTAGATTTTATTTGAACCCTCCAAAAGCAATTTTGATCCTCCTTCTCTTTTCAACAGTGGTTTCTAACAGGGACGTAACCAACCCATATTTCACCCGGGACAAGAAATAAATTTGGCACCCCCCCATAGACCCGAAATCTCATGACTCATACCATCTTAATATACCAATGAACCAAAATATAAATATAATTAATTTTATTTATTCACAATGTATAAACTCTTTTACTAAAAGGAGGAAGGTTTGGTAAGTAAGTGCTCAATGTAAAATACCATATAATTTTTATTAAATTTAACAAACTAATAGATGATAAATAAATTTTGGTACGAAATGGAAGCCCTAAACAAACTTTCAAATGAAAATTGTCGGGCTTTTTTTGCTGCAAATGTTTTAATGATACCATCAAAAGATAGTGCTGAAGCTATTTTGTGCTCTATTGATATGATGGCCAAGTTGCTTAGTCGTTGTTGTCCTCTCAAGTTCCTGATGTAGTTTTTTATTATCCTCAGTTTTCTAAAACTTCTTTCATTCGATGATACACACACGGGTATTGTAAGAAAAATTCTCAAAGCTGTGGTTATATTGGAATAGGCGTCATGGAGGCCGTTTTGGCAAATATAACCCAAAAGATCGAATGGAGTAGACTCGCCTCGTCAACTACCCTGCATACGGCCGCTCAAGGCTAGTTCTCGCCTCGCGAAGTATACGTTTTCTATATCCTTTGTCCTTTCTTGTATTCCTATTGCATTCCTTATTTATATTATTTTTCCTTTTAGTAAATATTTTCAAATTTAATCCAAACGGTCATAATATTTAAAAGAACTTGGTGAGCTGTCACTTTTTTGCCCCCCCCCCCCCCCTAGTTACGTCTCTGGTTTCTAACACAACAATAGGCAAGGAAATAAAAATCAAATCAACTTCATCTATCCACATACCAGACTTGGTGGAAACAACGAGTCCTTCAGTTCAAAAGCTCCATAAAACCTGGCTCCATAAAAACCATAAAATATGAAACGTACTTAGTGAATAGATTGGGGGTACTGATTTGCCCGGTTCGAATCCGGCAGGCACCAGTGATTAGGGTCAAAATCCTATCTAGTGTTGTATACCTGTCCTGTCGTTAGACAGTTCACCTCTGATCTCGGTATCACGTGAATCCAAATCGCTCCCAACCCAGGGGAGTGAGGCAATGGGAAGCCACGAGCGAAATGGTCAGACCTAGTTACGATCCTCTCTAGAGGACGGTTGGCGACGTCCGCGACACCTCCGGGTAGTGGATATTCGCCAAGCTATGAGCGAATTTTTTGTCTTTTTGGGTTAGTCACAGATAACATTTATTATTAAAACACATTTTCTGTTCACAGGCAAAAATGAAGATGGACTGCAATACCTCAACTGCTGCCCGCAACCAACGGATTCTGGCGTTAGTATCCGAACTTGGGATCGTGGACTGCAAGAACAAAAGAATATCCATACTGTCAGGCGGTGAGAGGAAACGACTATCGGTTGCAGTGCAGGTACGATATGTCCATGAACTAATTGAAATTGAAAATAATTGATCCTTTGTTTGATTCTAATAATACATTAAAATAGCAGAAATATGTTTAAAATGTACCAAAGGAGGGGAATTAGGACACCCCCCCCCCCCCCCCAACCCTCATAATGATAATATTGATCTTTACGTTTCAACACAAAACACAACGTTGGCTTTAACGAATATTCGTGAAAATTGAAGTAACCGCAATATCTCCAAAAATGTTGACACAACAATATAAGAATTTTCTTTCTGGAAATCCGTTCTGAATTATTTTTTTCAAACGATTGATATCCCATTTCAAATAGTAAGGTGCTCTCGTCAAGATTGGAATTCATTAGCTAATTCGATTGATAAGATCAACACTAAACCACGGGAAACGTCTACTTCTAAGTTTGACGGAACTAGCGATGAACCCAGCAACATGGTTAGTGTTATACAAATGAGCCTATGAGCAGAACCGATGGTGTTTAGACGACGAAAATGTGAACAAAAGTGGTGTAATGCTCGTATATCTGTTGGGAACCGCCGTCAACGTTGGGATGCTTGGAAAATTTCGTTTTTCACAGCATCTGGTTAAAATCCAGCACTGGTAGTTATAGACGGTTTGCAGTTTCATTATTCTAGTGGTGGTCTCCTCGATTATTTGCGGCTTTTGGTGTTTTGCCTGATAGTAGGTTCAATTTGTTGGCGCTAAGTGGATTGTCTTCCAAAATGCAAGATCTGACAAGGGCGGTCCCAAGGGGGGGGGGGGGGGGGGGTCAAGGGGGTCATTACCAAAATTTTTAATTTTATGATTTATAATAAGCTTATTTTGCAAACACACTTTTTTCTTCCTCTGGTAATTATTGTACGGGAGATGATGCGGGAGATGATCGGGTCGGGATTAATTTTAACCTGGATTAAAAACCGTCAAGTGAAGTGATTAAATATGAATTATACAGAGTCTCTAGGTAAGGACTTGGCTTTGGTTTGATGAAAACATGTATTACATTTTCTAAAAATGACCCCCCCCCCCCCCCTAAAATGTAAGCCTAGGACCGCCCTTAAGATCCGATACTACCTACATTGGTACTTTGGACAATAAAGATGACTTCAGAATATACGTTGAGCGAATGAAACCTGCCACTCATCTCGTAAGGCATCTGAGGTTTTCACGAAAATTCAGTGGTGTTTTATCTGCAGCAAAAGTCTGATGAAAGAAAATGAGTACACCATTATTTCACGACAAGTCAGGACTACTTCAAGTTCTCCTCGGTGGGAGGTTTTCCTGTAATAAGTAATTTTTACTTCTGACTCCAATCATCTTTGTTTTTCCTCTCTTGTACTGAAGCTAACTTTAAACGGGTCAAAATCAAATTTTCTTCTTGATGGAGCTTTGGTTAACCTCATTACAGCTGGGATAGTGTTTACAAATAGTTTTAGAACTAAAATAGAGCACATAAAGGCTCATTCGCCAATCATTACGGTTAGACAAAGAGCCGGGCAGGATGGAAACAGCTCAAAAGAAACCAAAGGGTCTCCAAATGACTGGTTGAGAGATTCCAGCACAATTTTTCAAATATTATTTCAAACAATAGCATTCCGAATGAAAGGATGAGTTTGTTTGGCAGCAAAGCAACAAGGTCGAATTTCAAAAAATATGTTTAAGAAATCACAAAAACTGCTAAATCCATTTTAAAAATTCTTGTTTATACCTGTTAGTACAAGGTTAAAAAGTTGAGTAACCATGGTCAAGATCATTAAAAATTGTACAGAATATGGTCCTTGAAATTATTAAAATGTTTCCAGTAAGTCTCACTTAGGTTTACAAGTGGCTGGAAAAAACGCTGCAAATTCTTTCACTGGGGTTTATTATTCAATTGGCTTGGTTCATGATTTGAATTTATACTAAGTTTTGGAGTGTACGTGTTTCACAGGTGATAGAGCGATTATTGAATTTCAGAAGATATGCATGGAGCACGTAAATCTGTTCTAAACCAAAATACCTATTTGGATTGATCAGTTGATCATATTTGAGTGCCGCCTGAAATTCAATAATCGCTAGTTAATTTTTTTATCGGGAGATATGCAATCACGTTGTTTTAAATCTGTCCGTGTTAGGGTATTTTAAAAACAAAAAGACAGCACCAATCAGTTCTTGTTTTTCTTCTTGTACTAAAGTTAACTTTAAACGGGTCAAAATCAAATTTCCTTCTTGACATCGGAGCTTTGGTTAACCTCATTAAAGCTAGAATAGTGTTTACAAATAGTTTTAGAACTAAAATAGAGCACATAAAGGCTCATTCGCCAATCATTACGGTTACCAGACAAAGAGCCGGGCAGGATGGGAGCAGCTCAAAAGAAACCAAAGAGTCTCCAAGTGACTGGTTAAGAGATTCCAACACAATTTTTCAATTATTTTTTCAAACTATAGCATTCCAAATGATAGGATGAGTTTGTTTGGCAGCAAAATAATAAGATCAAATTTCAAAAAATGAGTTTAAGAAATCACAAAAACTGCAAAATCCAGTTTAAAAATTCTTGTTTATACCTGTTAGTAGACGGTTAAGAGGTTAAGTAACCTTGATCAAGATCATGGAAAATTGTACAGAAAAAGGTCCTTGAAAGTTATTAAAATGTCCGCACTTGGGTTTACAAGTGGCTGGAAAAAACGCTGCAAATTCTTTCACTGGGGTTTATTATTCGATTGGCTTGCGTTCATGATTTGAATTTATACTAAGCTTTGGAGTGTGCGTGTTTCACAGGTCATAGAGCGATTATTGAATTTCAGGAGATATGCATAGAGCACGTAAATCTGTTCTCAACCAAAATACCTGTTTGGATTGTTCAGTTGATCATATTTGAGTGCCTCCTGAAATTCAATAATCGCTCTATCACCTGTGAAACACGCACACTCAAAAGCTTAGTAGAAATTCAAATCATGAACGCAAGCCAATTGAATAATAAACCCCAGTGAAAGAATTTGCAGCATTCATGCGTATCAGAATGCTTCAACCCGTGTATCGGCTACAAAGCCTTTTAGGAGTTCACTCCAGTATCCACATTACTACATCACTACATCACTAGGTTACTGCGATGAAAACGTTAACAATAATAAACCAAAAAAACGCAAATGTTGGCACCATAAATCGGGCCGTATATCGGGAATGGTTTTAGCTACGTACCTGGAGAAGGGCTCATTCGATTCCTCATGGAAAGTTCTTCAAAAAGAGTCCAAATCTTTAATTTATTATTATTTATTTTTAAAAATTAAGTGAGAGTGCTGGCTAAAGAATTGGGGCGTTGTCGGACCAATATTGATTTTTCCTGAAAATCTCAGATATTTTGCTCCAGCTGTTTGGGAGAAATCGTGCATACGGCGGAAGGACTGAAAAATTTTTATTGCAGATTCGGATTCTACACCCTTTGAAACGTAAATCATGAAATTTTCAGGGTGGGTTAGAATTATTTTTTTCAAGAGCGATTACAATGGTTTATTATTGAATAATAAACCAAAATGTTAAAAATGTACCTCTGCATATGAGTATTGTTACAAACTCGGGCACCAAGCTCCTCAGTTAGCAGAACGAGGTAGGAGGTTCGACTTATCCCGCGGTAAATTGGCGGCAGGTACCTTGCAAGATAATTTCTGAAGGTCATCGACTGGAATTCAAGTTGTAGCCTCAGGTCGAGAACATCTTATTAACTTCATAGTTTTATTTTTGATCGAAAGCACCCCATAACGGCCGCTGTGATGTCATAACCGGGTAGCGTGACTGAATTAGCGGTCCAAGATCTGCCAAGCAGTAACGCCCACTTGCCTGAAGGTAGATGAGAGGTATCCACGCTGGCTATAAGAACGTGAATGAAGCTTTTGAAGTACAAGGGGTTTTTAACAAACGCTTGATGGATGGATTTTAAAAACGTAGTTTGCGTGCAATTACCTTCATATACAACGCCTCTTGTGAAAGAATTTCTTCCTTATATTGCAGTAGGCAAGTCTAGTATGGGAGTCATTTTTATTTCAAGCAAAACTGGAAAATAAATGTGGATTGTAGGAAGGAAAACTCCAGAAAAAAACAATAAAGAGGGACAAGATCGTAAAATAGGTTCCAAATTCCGATCGAAATGTGAAGTTGTTATCGAAACTTGGGGATCTTCTTCAACTCTTGCAACGGGTCCATAAATTTGTGATCAGTTTCTCCTGTATCCATAAAATTAATCCAGTATCTGGATATCCCGAATTGGTCTCAGCAGAGTGAGACCGTTGAACTTGACAAGTCTTTACAGGGTTCACTCCATTTAGCATGTAGATAGCCAATTGCACTTCAAAACTTCTAGTTACGAAATTCGTCTTACGCTCGTTCCTAGGATTTCAGGTTAGCGTTTGAGCAGTAGCCACCTTTGATAGGATCATATTGAAATTGGTGTGGGATAGTGAAAGTGTTTCCAAGTTAATATCCGAATTTGAGCGAGATCGGATGACTAGGTTGAACAATCAAGCCAATGGAACTGTGGAGCATGTGGTCTTTCCATTCCCTGAAAAGTCCATAACAATTTTATGAAAACTTTATAACTCGAGCTTGTTCCAAGTATTTGCGGACATGACGACACAATAAAAACGAAAGTTGCTCAATGATTGAACACGTAAAATGCGAGTGGGAATTTCGGTTTTACCAAAAAGAACATTAGATTCTATGTAAAAAAAAACGCTGGAAATTCTTTCACTGGGGTTTATTATTCAATTGGCTTGCGTTCATGATTTGAATTTATACTAAGCTTTGTTCATGATTTGAATTTATACTAAGCTTTGGAGTGTGCGTGTTTCACAGGTGATAGAGCGATTATTGAATTTCAGGAGGCACACAAATCTGTTCTCGACCAAAATACCTATGTGGATTGATCAGTTGATCATATTTGTGTGCCTCCTGAAACTCAATAATCGCTCTATCACCTGTGAAACACACACACTCCTGAACATCCAACTCAACAATCCAAATAGGTATTTTGGTAGAGAACAGATTTACGTGCTCTATGCATATCTCCTGAAATTCAATAATCGCTCTATCACCTGCGAAACACGCACACTCCAAAGCTTAGTTTATAATTCAAATCATGAACCCAAGCCAATTGAATAATAAACCCCAGTGAAAGAATTTGCAGCGTTTTTTTTTTTTTTTTTTTTTTTTTTTTAATGTTTTTTTAATGGTAATTAGAATGCTTTAACCCGTGTATCGGCTACAAAGCCTGTTACGAGTTCACTCCAGTATCAACATTACTACGTCACTAGGTTACTGATATCAACACAAAAACAATAATAAACCAAAATAACGCTAATGTTGGCACCATAAATCGGGCTATGGATCAGGAATGGTTTGACCTACTGACCTGGGGAAGAGTTCTCATTCGATTCCTCGTGGAGTGTTCTTCAAAAAGAGTACAAATTAGTACAAAAGAGTACTGGTTTTTAGGGATTTTACAAAACTTTGACAACTCTTAAAGGGCACTTTAAATTAAGTGAGAGAGCTGGCTCAAGAATTGAGGCGTCGTCGGACCAATATTGATTTTTCCTGAAAATTTCTGAAGCAAAAAAGCTTCAGCCGTTTGGGAGAAATTGTGCGTACGTACGGAAACATTTTTATTGCAGATTCGGATTCTACACCCTTTGAAACGTAAACCATGAAATTTTCAGGGGGTTAGGATTTTTTTTTTTTTTTTTTCAAGAGCGATTACAATGGTTTAACTATTATTGAATAATAAACCAAAAAAAAAGAAGCTACCTATAGAATCTCGGAAGCAAAATCTTTCTCTCCCGCTTTCCCGTGATGTGATTTACCAGGACGATTTGGAGTTCTTTTCTTCTTCACTCTTTCTTTTTGTATTTTGAAGTTTTGTAGGTACAAGAGAATCTTACGTTTGTTACCGCATAATCACCTCAGCCCTTGAAGGGGCAACAACACCATTCATCGTCTTCATTATAATAAACTATAATGATGACAATTGAATTTGTTTTGCTTCCTTAGCTCCTCACAGACCCGGCATTGCTCTTCTGCGACGAGCCGACAACAGGCCTGGACAGCTACAGCGCGATGACCGTCGTGGAACAGCTGAGGCGTTTGGCCGGCAATGGCAAGTCGATCATCTGCACGATCCATCAGCCCGCCTCAGGTCTTCTGGACATGTTCGACAGCGTCTACCTGCTCGTGGCCGGCGGCAGGATGGCCCTGTACAGCTCCACCAGCGATGCCCTCAGTTATTTCAACAGGTGAAGAGATGATTAGGGTTACCTTCTCTTTATAATCAAAATGCTGAAAACTATTACATAAACATTGATTTCTATATTGGAGACCCTTTCTACATAAATATCGGGTCTACAGACAATTATTGAAAGGATTTCAAATATAACTACCTGTAAAGGCGCGTCCACACCAGTAACAAAACATGTTATAAACGGTTATATAGCAAGAGTTATGTAACTTGTTAGAGAATTCAAATTGAAAATGTTATATAACTTGATGTTGTGTAACTTTTTTCGTGTTATATAGCAGGTTACATGTTACCCAGAGGTTTTCGGTAAAGATCAAAGGAAGTTAGATAACTTGGTTGTACAACGAGTTGCAAGCTCGTCCACACACACAACTCCCACTTTGTAACAACTCATGCCCTCCCTTCAGGGTGCCCCCCTGACCCTGCTCAGTTGATGTTTGCTTCCTATCGGAGTGCGTCGTGTGTGATATACATTTCCAATTTGACGTGCGTTCTAGTGTATTTAGTTCGAAAAGATTTTCAAAATCATTTTTGAGATCTTTTGGTGATGGAGTGGAAGAAGGAAAATACGGAGAAACTAATTGATCTGTATCGTGAGAAAGCGATACTTTGGGATCCTACGAAGAAAGAGTTCAAGGACCTTAATAAGAAGCAAGATGCGTGGACTGAGCTCGCTTCCGAAAATCACGCAGGCCGCTGCGGCCAGCACAACTTCTTCCTCCGATGCCATGATTACTACTGAATCCTCAAATGATCGAAATGTTGCATTTCTTTGTTACATTGGTGTGGACAGATTGGAGGGGAGAGTTTTGTAACATAGTTGTATAAACAAAAGTTTTAAAACTTGCTAGATAGCATGTTTTATAACAAATGTTATGCAACTTTGCTATTTGTTACTGGTGTGGACGCGCCTTAAGGATGAAAGTGTCCTTCAATCTCACGAAGGATTTTGGAGAATTGGATGTGGTGCGCACTGCTCATTTTTGGAAAAAGTTGCAGTCTTGTAGGAAGTTCTTCTTATTTCACATATCGGTGAAGAATTAGATGGTCCGTCCAACATATAATACTTCAAACCGCGTAAAGAGTGAATCCACGGTGGCTAGGGCTAAGTTAGTTTGTTGTTGTATGCAATTAAATTTTTATGGCGAAACTCAAAACATTATATTAAATATTTATAATATCATCAAACGAAAAGATGAACTAAGAATTAGCTAAACACATGCCGCGCCTAAATCGCAATAAGCTCTCCCTTTTACGGATAGACCATTTAGAACGTCTGTTCAGAGTTGAGATGTCATCATTACTTTGAGTAATGAATAATTTTCCGATTACTTTCATTGTAATGACGTATATTTGGCTAGTAACAATTTCAGTAAAAAGGAGATTGAAAATCCGAAGTTTTGGGGTTGAAATTACTCCAGAAGTAATCGCGATTACCATTCCAATTACTGTAATGGTAATCGTTAAAACGATTACTTTTTCCGATTACAAGTAATGGTAATCGAAATACCAATTACTTTTTCCGATTACAAATAATGGTAATCGAAAAAACGATTACGATTACTTGTAATCGGAAAAAGTAATCGTCATTCCGATTACTTTTAATTAATTCCGAGTTTAATTAATTCCTTACAAAAAACAAGTCGGTTTAGAAGGGAAAACACTTTTTACAGAAAATAACGAAAATTAAAATTTTGCAGCAGAATTTACCAGGATATGTCTTAACCCTATTTTCGAAAAATTTCAACTTACGGACTTTTACACTTTTACAATCGATGTATCATGCATAGCAAGTAAAGCGAATAGCAAGTGTTGAATATATGACATCTGTATCGTACGATATTAAATAGATAACATTGTTTCATCTATCATTGTGGCATCAAATTTGCATTCTACCAGTGGAGTAATCGGATTAAAAAAAGTAATCGAATTACCAGTACTCCATTCCGATTACTGTAATGGTAATCGGAATGACGATTTTTTTTTCCGATTACAAGTAATCGTAATCGGTTTTTTTAATACCATTACTTGTAATCGGAAAAAGGGATCGTTTTTTCGATTACCATTACAGTAATTACTGTAACCTGTCTTCAAAAGTAATTGGAATTTGTAACGGGTAATCGAATTACTTTCCTAACAACTCTGCACTTCTGAGTCATGCATCAGTAACTGATGAATACGTTACATACTTTTGGTACACGTTTAGAAGCCAGAGTTCATGCCACTATGATAACGCTTGAGCGTTGTTGCATGTTCTTAGCGAAATTTCTTATTTTTCAAACTTTCGAATAAGCACCATCTTGAAAATAAAACCGCAGAATTGAACAATGTTGAAAATGTGAAATTAGGGTAAGTTACTGCAAGAAATGGAATGAAAAATTTGTCTTGATAACGGCATCGCCGGTGTTTTGGGCACTGCTGTTTCTACCAATTCGTTTCCATTTACTCATTGTTTACCAGGTAAACGTTCACTTGACGGTACAAATGTCTTGTGCAATAACATTGAAATTGTATTTTACAGAATGGGTATCGTTTGCCCGCCAACCTACAATCTGGCGGAGTTCCTCGTCTCGCAGCTGGCTATCGAAGAAGACGCGATGAGCATCAAAAGGGTTAACAACATCGTTTCCTCATACAAGAAATCCGAAGAGTTCTCCGCGCTGAAGAAACGGCTGGAGAACGAAGTCATAAACGGACAGTTCACAATTATGAACTACTCCAACGATCAATCGGACTCCATATGTCAGGTGGGGGTCTTACACCATTACGTTCAGAAGCGTGTTGGTCAGCAAATATAGACATGTGTGGTTATTGGTTTGCTCTGAGTCCGTTCCTGAGCATCAATTGTCAAGCGCCTCCTTGGCACACTGGTTGACCATTAGTCTCAGAGAGAATCCATGGTTCGATTCCTATAGACATCACAAAGTGAAGTCTGGTTTTCAGATATTGCACGTTTAAACTACTTGTAATCGGGGTGACGCTTACGTTCGGGAGTGGTCAATTTTTCGTTGAATTTGTGATCAATTGTGGAAATCAAATTAAAGCTTAGCCTGAACTGTTTCTAAACATCTCTAATCATATTTTCCCAATGTATGTAATATAAACATACAATAACAATATAACATTTAAATTAGGCCATACTCCCTAATTGCTTTATATATTAAGGGCTAAAAAATTCCAAAATGACTCGATTAATCACTAAAAAAAGCGACGAGGAAACAATGAGATTGCGTGGAAGTGTTATGATATGTTTGGGAGTTCTCAGTAACTTTCCACTAAATTCGCTGCCATCAAAAATCCTCCTCATTATTATGAGATTCAATGATGTTTACAACATTTTCAGTGCAGCAATACATGCATAACAATCTAGTGTTAGGTACGTGTTGGAAGGGACAAAATGTTTCAAAATAAAGGAAGCAACAGCTAATTTCTAATGAATCTTCAGCTTGCTACCTTATTCTCCATGTTGCTAACCTCCCTTCATTACCTTACTCAGGCAACTCTTATGTTCAGGGAAAACTCCTGCAGTCAAGAAGGTTTGATTATTGGGCAGCTTTCCTATAATTCTGTCTGATCACATGTTTATATTTTGATGTGAACGTTTGGATTTTCCAGACATTGGATGTCTGCCAGTTTCAACTAAACTAATATGCACATTCATTGTTGCAGCCCAGCAGCGAGTTCGATAGATTCATCGCCATGTAAGTATATCCGCTCAATATATGTAAAATTTAGAATACTTGTAGGGGACGTTATTGTTCCTTGTGAGACAATATACCACTAATTGAAGCGTTGTGAGTGGAAACGTTGAACATTCAAAAAGTTGCAAAGTATTACACAAAGGTTTTCATTTCCGTTTATAGCTTTAGCAAACTGAATTAAACTTTTCGCAAACTGAATTAAACTTTTCGCAATTGGAATTAAACCTTCCGCGCCTTCTTCGGGTTGTGTTCCTAATAACAGGAGGTTAACAGGCAAAGTATTACACAAAGGTTTTTACTTCCGTTTATAGCTTTAGCGAACTAAATTAAACTTTTCCCAATTGGAATTAAACCTTCCGCGCCTTCTTCGGGTTGTGTTCCTAATAACAGGAGGTTAACAGGCAAAGTATTACACGAAGATTTTTACTTCCGTTTATAGCTTTAGCAAGCTGAATTAAACTTTTCGCAAATTAAACCTTCCGCGCCTTCTTCGGGTTGTGTTCCTAATAATAGGAGGTAAGTCACTATCACTACTAAGTCGACCAACCCTCCTTCGTGAAAACGCTGACTTTCACGAAGAAAAAGGGAGATATTGCGGAGGAAAAGCGAAAAAACTGTTTAAAAGAGTGGTTTTGTCTCCCATCAAATCGTTTTGAAGCTTCTCAGCCACAATGCTCACCCAATCAGTATGATCCTCATCTCGTTCGATCCCATTTGAAGTGTAGTACATTAACAAACCTTGAAAACGTTGACTTTTACGAAGAAAAATTGAGATATTGCGGAGGAAACCCGAAAAAACTGTTTAAAAGGGTGGTTTAGTGTCCCACCAAATCGTTTTAACCCTTTCGATCCTACTCCCGAATATATACGGGCTCTCTGAATACTCTCGCGGGCCTACGCCCGTATATTTACGTTTTCCAAAACGCCAAAAACGCCGCTGAGGATCCACTCCCGAATATATACGTTTTTCCCCATGCCATCTTCCGGTTGGTCTCCTAACTCGTTGTTTCACAGAATTCTGCTAGATTTCGACTCTTTATGCAATTTTGACTCTGTTTATCGCCGACAAGCCATCGTCATAACATTGTTTATCAGCAAAATACGCGTGCGTTATTTCTGTTCGGGTGCTAAGTTAGTGAGTTCGTTTGTGCTGTGCTTTGCGGCACTTGGCATTGTGTGTTGTCCCATGTTTTGAAATGTATCACACCTTGAAAAATGTTTAAAATTTATGTTTACATTTGTTCTGACCGATTTGTTTTGAAATAGAAATTACATGAGTGAAGGAAAGTTTCCTGCGCAAAATTTTTTCTAGTACCTACCTACCCAAACAATTTTTTTGCAATTTTTTTCGTTTTTTCGCACGTTTCTACGTTTATAATACATTATAGATGAGATTAAAAATAAAAATATGTATAACCCACGTGAAATAGTATTCAGTACAGCGGAGCAAACAGAGCGTCAAAGCATCGGAATCAATAGATCACCCGCTCCTGAGAGCACTTCGCGCCGGCGAGCCACTCACGCGCGCTAGGATGTAGTATCGAAAGGGTTAAAGCTTCTCTGACCGAACTATTTGAATCGCTGTCGCTCATCACCACAATGTTCCTCACAAAACAAAAACAAAAAACCTACGAACGCTGGTATGACTATAATTGACGGGTGGAGAAGGGTTACGCTACTCGGAGAAGGCCAAAGAAAGTTTGTCAGCCAACGGGGAAGTTACAAGGTATTGTTTCGGGGACTCGAATCCATGTCCTCTGATCATGTTTAGTGCACAGAATTAATTTAATGAAAGGTTCACTTGTGTTTGCTAAAAATTTAATTCAATTTGCCGAAGGTTTAATTCAGTTTGCTAATGTTATAAAACAGCACTTCTACGTCAATCACCCATCTATGCTAAGACCTATTGTGATGGATATGGTTAGTTGGCCCTTCCCGATTCTTGAATCCGTCGCCTTGGGAGATAAATCAGACGCTTCCGAGCGTATGGGTCCTCCTATGAGCGTGGCGGGCATTACCGTATTCAGCTCAATGGAAGGGGCAGCTCAATGGCCGTTATCTAACGTTATGGACATTATCTAACTCTGTGCCTTGTTCTTCCAATATCTTGTAATTGTATTCTACATTCCTTGTAAAGAAATCAATTTACATTTCACCTCTACAGACTGAATCAGAAAGAAATGAGACACAAGGGCCCATCAGCTAATCAGTGTGTTTCCATACCTTGTGATTGACTTACTGATGTCCCATAGAGTGAGTTCGTCATAAATATAACTCCGGGAAGCGCAAAACTTTGCCCTCAGCACACAATAAAAGCTCATATAAAAATACATACAACGGTGACACGACGATGAAATCCACGAATAGAAAAACTGAAATTCAACGAGATAAAATGAGACACATGCCTACGCTTTACTTGTGCACAAGCATATAACATAGGTCACGAACAATACGATTTCTAAAGGAACTTACTGGACGATTTCGACTACGTTCATATTCACATTAATGTTGACACGTTCTTTTCTTTCTGCGAAAGTTCTAGCCATTAAAGAGAGCGAACAGATCAACATAAAGCGGTCCTACCAAGTACCAAGATCACAATTTTGTTGAAATTCCTTCAGACTATTGAATGTAACTTGGATAGGTAAAGTTTATTAATTTATCAATTAGTATCGCAAGTTAATTAGTATCTTTTTCTGTTTTAGGAATCCGCCATCACAGCTTGTTCAGTTGCGCTGGCTGACATGGAGATCGTTTCTGGACATGTACAGAAACCCTCACGTTCATTTGATAAGACTGGGATTGTATTTGGTGAGTATTTTGTATCTAAAATAATTGTTTGTCCACTCAATGCTCCAAGTGTTTCCTAATTTTGTGGGAACATGATATGAAAACAATAGGTAAGCCAGTTTCTTATTGTTAATGGAACCAGTTAGCATTTATGCTGGAAGTGATGGCTCACTTGGGGGCATTTCACGATAAACAGGTTATTTGATATATATCTGCAGTTAAACACCATTTCCTTAACTAAAAATATTTTGTTAAACAATAACCACTACACCGTTGGAAAGCTGACATTCCGGTGCACGTTTCAACAGGCCTGCACAGTTCTGCGTCAAGCATTAATGGGGTTTCTAGGCGAGAAGAAAAACAGGCGATTTTGACAAAACTGCCATTTCGCGCAGCAATCGCACATCTTCAACGCAATTTAAAAACTGTTTTCTGACATTAAATAGATAGGAAATTTAACGCTCTTTCCAACGGTGTCATTGAATTTGAGCTATTTCCAAAATTGAGGGAGTTGTGACAGTTTTAATGACATAAGATCGAAAACACGAAAAATATCTTAAATTCGGAATAACTCGGAAACTAGGCCTCTGGAAAAATATTGCTAAGAGGTATTTTTGTTTGGAAATGAGTTGTAGAATACGTAGGAGTCGGATTATGCATAACTCCTCGGACACCCTGTAGCCTAGTGTGGTACCTCCTAGTATAAAATATAAAGATACAAATATATGTACCTCTTGGAGAAATTTAATTGATTTGATTGGTTATTTTTTCAATTTTTTAATCAATATTTGACTCTTTTCGCTATGATGGATGCAGTTTCTGGCTTTGCTCATCTCGGTACCCTACATTGGGCTGGAGGTGGACCAAGAGGGTATCCAAAATCTTCAAGGATTCCTGTACCTCACCATCGTCGAAACCATTTTCACTTACACGTACAGCGTCACGCACACGTTTCCAGCAGAAATCCCAATCCTGCTTAGAGAAGTTGACAACGGGCTGTACACTCCTGCCGCCTACTACATCTCCAAAATGTTCACCTTGGTAAGGGAATATAGATATAATTAGATACCTACCTACGTAGTAGTGATTAGTTTTACAATAATGGCATAAAGAATCACCTAGAGCTTGTCTTCGATAGTTGGCACGCATCAAAGTAGGAAATCTTTGGAATCGCCATGACCTTCCCAACAACACAGACCAAGACCATCGCTGAGAAAGTATAGCGAGTAGCCCTTGTTCAAAACTGTATCATCCACATTTAATTGTATCAATATCATCTACCGACTGAATAAATTTTCAGCTTAATTAAATTGAATGTTTACAAGCAACTAGTCAGCGAGCAACTTACTATAACAAGTACGAGGGTGAATCAAACATAAACGAGATTTTTGAACCTTCAGGCTCAGCAGTTATGGATGAACGTCCTGACGTCGCAGGAGGTGCCCTCTTCAATTGCTCAACGTATTGTGATCAAGTTTCTAGCTGCAGAAGGAGTTAAACCAGCCGAAATCTTGAGGAAATTAACTGCACACTTTGGAGAAGAGACATTATTGAGAGCTAGAATGTTTGCATGGCACAGTTTGTAGGGGGGTTGTGAGAGCCATGACTGCAGACAACGCACCAGCATTACCAGAAACAACATTAACAGCGTTGCTACTTCTAGATTTCTTACATGAACGCAAAACAACAAACGCTGCATATTACTGTGACATTTTGAGAAAAGTCAGAATTGCATATTGCCACAAAAGACGAGACCTACCGATAAGAGAAGTGATTCTTCTCCACGACAATGCTCGCCCCCATACAGCGACCCTGAGTCAAGAAAAATTGGTGCAACAGGGTTGGGAGACACTGGAACTCCCTCTGTACAGTCCAGACCTGTCTCCCTGCGACTTCCATGAGTTTGTTCCCCTTAGAAGATTCAGGAGGTCGTAAGCACCTCAGTGACGATGAGGTTGAAGCCTGCGTGTGGTAAGAAAATGGCTACACGCTGAAAAAAATGTGTCTGGCAAATCAGAAGAATAATCTCTGTTGAAAAATTGTTGTTTATTTTCAAAATTTAGTTAAATTTAAAAAAATAGAGTATCGTATGTTTGATTCACCCATCTACGTATAGTAAAAGGTATAGTAAAAATCCTTACAAGTATCCTGAACTGTACAGTAGAACAAACAACCTAATTTAACCTCACCATAACCGTGTCCTTCTTGTTGCCCTCTAGATGCCGAGGTCGCTTGTGGAGCCATTTATATTCTCAATCCTTACGTTCAACATCCCTGGCCTCATTGGTGGATTTATCGGATACTTGAAATTCTCAATACCAGTCACTGCAGCGGCTGTCACAGCTACAGCGTATGGTACGTGTAGTTCATCACGTCTACTTGCTACGTTTAGTTCACTTTATAATTATTATTAAAACTACGTTATGGCAGTGTAAGCCTCCCCTGAGAGCTCCGCTGTTTGAATTCAAACCAGCCAGAAGAGGCAGTGGCAGAGGCTGTCCTGTTTCCCCTGTCAGGGGGTTGCTGGAGGGAAGATGGTGGTGGGACAGCCCAGGGGTGGGGGTTGCAGGGGGTTCCAGCACTTCCCTCTTGGTCTTGGAACTAAACAGTTCAACTCTCTAGCAACAGATTCGTTGACTGTAATCGATCACATGACTGAATAGATCACGTGGCTGTGTTGTTATCTTGTACAGGAATGAGCAATTAATGATCGATGACCAATGCACTCTACTAGCAATTTTTGGAACTAAACAGCTGCAAGTAGTTCCAAGGGGTTCCAAGTAGTAGTACTGATCCTTTGCAAAGAGCTCCCTTGTGAGAACGTTTTAGTGGTGAAGTTTATAACATGCAGTAGTGAGGCATGAGTGTTAGAGTTCATTGAAAATTATAAAATCTGGCCCCTTAGACAGAGACTCTTATATCCATTCCCCCAATGTACGACCACATTTCCAGCAAAACAACGCCTGCCTTACAAGTGATACACCATCACTATAGTATTTAAGTTCCTTTTTAAACGGTTCCTGCTGCAACATTGTAGTAACCATTAATTTAGTAACGGATTTTAGTCAAGTTAATCAGTCATTGCCTACGTTTAAGCTTCATCAAGGCACAGTACATGGCACCATATTCACTAGTAAAATCAATAACTATACCTACTTTGGCCGCCTCCTGGTTCAGGAGTGTGCACTCTCCCCTCCAAGCATGGTCAAATACTTGGAAATCTCACTTACCTTTAGCGTTTGGGATAGAAACACAATCCAGTTTGGATTGGTTGTTCTACCCCTCAGTAATGGGGATTTGTCTCTAGTTAAGAACATTAGAAGGGGTATGTGTGTGGTGCACGGAAAAGACACCCATTCTTTTACCATTTCATTTATTAAAGTTTTATCACATTAGGTTACCTTATACATGCTTATTTCATTCCATATTTCCTTATTTCATTGTATACTTCTATTGTAGTTGTGCATTTTGTTCTTGTATACATCGTTATGAGTTAGAGTGCACTCAAGTCATTCTTATTGAACTACACCCAAACTCCCGCTGGGTTGGTTTGAGCTCACTGGTAAGCCTGGCAGTAAGACAGGACCCTTCAGGTTCTAACTCATGGACCCTTGTGAGTATACACGATTGTAACGGCTCTAAGAACCCTCAGTTCTTGAGCGTGTACCCGGTTTAAGGGTAGGCTTACACCAGGAATCATCATATATTGAACAAATCCTATTAATAGTCAGGTCAGCTTAAGAAGTTACGTGAGATGGTATGGTGTGAGAGGCCCCATCACCAGATTGGCTGCAAGAAGAGGGGAAGTAGAAGTCTGGTACCCCTTCCCTACCTCCTCCTCTGATCCACCAGCTGCTTCCCACTCCTGCCACGAGGAGGAAAACTAGTGGGAGGGCTTGTAGACAGTGGAAAAGTGTTAGCTGAGAGTAGAGGGGGTAACAGGCTGCAGTCAGCACATTTCCCTCACCTCCTTGCCTGACTTTAGCTAGAGTCCTGTCTATAAAGAAAGCTACTACACCCTAAACGTTTGTCATATTTGGTAATACACCTCCTAGACAATAGAGAGTTCTTGCTTCATTTGGTCAGTACTGCACAGATGTGGCTGAATGGCTCCCAATTGCTGCAAGACTGCACTATGAACCCTTAACACAGACCACCCCTACTGCTATGGGGGTGAGGAGTAACAGCAGGGGATAAGGGTGGTCACAAGACCCTGCAGTAAGCCAATGGTGAACACAGCACTAAGTTAGCATCCCTTCATGTTTCCCAAGATTTATGGTCACAGTGCCTACCAACCGTGTGAAGCAAGAAATCCTGACATATCTTACAATCCAAGAGTTTGCATAAGCATTGCACGCATTTCTTGTAACGTCAGTACTGGGGATGGTCTGAGTTAGTTCCTGTTTGTCCCCAATCTGGCAATTTGATCCACTTCCTCGTTTCCTCAATGTCTTTCATGACCAGGGATTCCAATTGAGATAAGCTTCCTGCTTGTTCTTATGAAAACTTGATATGATGATTGATCACGTGTTGAATTCTTTACAGGATGTTTGATATCCGCTTATTTTGAGAGCATTTCAAGCGCTTCGATGATATCCGTCCCATTCGAGCAGATCTGCTTGCTGTTCTGCGGAATCTACATGGCCCTAAGGTGAGGAATACCATTAAATTAATACATTATACATTAAATATAGATAAACAGGTCCCAACTAGTTTAAGGTACTGTATCCTACCTCATAACCAGCAATATATTCATAATACTACAAAATATAACTATATTATAGGGGTTTCAAATTTGAGCACTTTGACTGCTCAGAGATTTTTTACCATCACAAAAACAAATTTTCTGAATAGTTTGATATTTTAATATATGTTCGGATTTTTCGTACAGAAGAAACATATTTTTGGACTTTTTATTTCGCACAATTTATCAAGTTTTCGTTTTTTGGCATGATTTTGAACAGACATATTTTAATGTTGCAATTCGCAGTTCACTCAAATTTTCTGAATGAAGACATGCTTAAAAATGGCGGCGTAGAGAAGGGATGATGGCTGAGAGAGAGACAATGCCAAACCCTCCGGCCTTGAACGGTCCATGGATCTACATCCATAGATCCACACCATGTGGAAAGCCCAGCCAAAAATGCGCAGCAAAGCGATCCAACTCAGACAGTTTCCTGACAGTGAGACTGCTAAAGAACATCCTATTAGTTAGCAATGCCAACTTAGCGTTGAATCACAATGCCACAAAACGGATTTCCATGAAAAACATTGTGAACAAATTTTATTTTCTACCTTACCAAGCACAACCATGTTTGAGTACTGTTAGCTATATATAGACAATATTTCTATTCATGCAATATTTTACATACATTTCAATTATCTATAAATCGTCTAATTAAATTTTCAGTGACGTGCCGTTCCATTTCAAGTGGGTCAAGTACATCTCGATGTTTTACTATGGACTAGAGGCCATTTCCATTCTCCAATGGACACAGATTACAGATATCCGTAAGTTTTATTTCAATTTGAATTTAAGGGTGATTCTCATTTAACGGGACAATCGAGGTTTTGATTCTGACTAAAAAATTTTGTTCTCCTAAATTTATGATTTTTTTATTACACAATCTAGATGTTACTCTAATGGTATAGTGATGTACAAGCACGCATGATTTTCCTTTTTTTCTCAAAATTTAGGTTTTAAAATTTTATAGGTCACGAGAATGGTATGCATCCATGACAATGAGCTTTGTCAACCAAATAACGATAGAATTACGTAAACGATGTGTAGGTAAGGTTGAATGCGACTGATATCTGATTCAAGTTTTTCCTGACTTTGTGCTAGAACAAGTATCACATTTTAACATTAGTATTTATTTAGTATCAAATACCAAACTTGAAACAAAAATTGTTTCAGACAGCCATGATGGCTTTTGTGTAGCCACAACAATGAAGTTTAAAATCACCACGACAATGAAAAATCAACATTAACCTTCTGCAATTAAGAGTCTAATGAACAGTTATAGAAATTGAAACTTGCATTAAATAGAGTTTTTACATCTCTATCTCAAAATGAATGCTAAACGAATCAATAAGATTTTATAAAGAGTGATTTTCAAACCCATAACAATGAGAAGTATGAAACGTTCACACCTGTTTTACAAGCGGCTAACTTCATTTTTGAGCCCCAACTGTATAGAAATGGCGGAAGCATGGTGTTTCCTCAAAGGGCAGGGTTACCATCGCTGAAAAAACCTTTAATTGCCAAAAAATGTCCTCATTTGAGAGAGCTACGATGATTTCCTTCAAACCCATGACAATGAGACAGAAGGTTTGGGACAAACTTTGAACACTTGATTCGTACCGACTATCTAAAAGTTAGTCCCACTTGTAAGCGCACTAACATCCAGTAACTAATTCTAAAAAAATACTAGTTAAAATATTTCCGGTAAAACGTACTTTAAGCGGATAAAATTTCGGATTAAGTTCAAATTTTGACTCACGGACAGACCATGACAATGAGATTAGAGGTACATTTCGATCAATTACCGGCATCAAGAGTAGCCGAACTTTATGACAGTCATGAGTAGGCCTAGTTACCACGTAAAATCTACAAAAATAATTTTTGGAAAATGTTGAAAAGAAAATCATTTATCAATGAAGGACAGCGATCGTCCTGTTAAATGAGAATCACCCTTAAATATAAATTACGGGCCGTTATATGAAGTACTTACTCTTCTTCATTTTATTATTTATATCAGCTGGTGGAAAACCTATTTGATAGGTACAATTTCTTAATGGCAAAATGAGAAGTAGTTAGTGAAGGGGTAGTCATTTTATATCTCCCATTACTCCAGCTTTGTTAAATGGTTTGCTTCAAGTTACGAGTCTGCTCAATTTATTATTATGAAACCACATGGGGCTCGTTGCAAATTTTGGAATCAGTCGAACGTGTATACATCATGATTACAATAATTTGTAAATCACTTTAGATTCGAAGGCGGAAGAATCCATTATGTGATGGACATGGTTGGTTAGTTATAAGATTAGAGGTAGTGTTTGAAAGTTCTGAGGCAATATTGCACCAAGAAAGATCTTGCATGGAGAAGAATAATAACCTAGTCGAGGCCCTTGGATATACTCAAGTTAATATGGTATGCCTACACTTGTGCATTTTCGTCTTTCAACTTTAAATATGCGTCTTCCAACTTCCCTCATGAAGATTTGCCCTCTGATTTGCCACTGACATTGCCCATGAGGTTTCTTTCAACCCTCGCGATGGAGTCAGCAGAAGTTTACTACTTTTGATAACATACTTGTAATTTTATTTTTATCATTTTTGTTTGTCCAACTTGTACTTTGCACCCAAAATGGCCGATGGATTTTGTTAGTGTACATTTTATCAGTAATTTACTGTAATCCTCGATGAATTCAAGCGATTCCTTCGCATCAGACATTTTATAAACAATAAAAAACTTGAAGATGGCACTTTTTCAATGGAAAATTCACGCGAGATGAACGGTGTGACGAACCCTTGAGGTTTGGCGTGTGCTACCCTTTCCCTACCGTTCAACACTCCCTTTCAACTCCAATAAGGCTCCTGGGATTCATCAAGAGCGTCACACCTTGCGCTATGACGTATGCCTCTGATGAACTAAAGTTGCACGAGTGTAGACATACCGTTATGCACAGCTTCACCATTCCTCCCTCTTATAGTACATTGAATGACGAAATTAGGTAGTTAAACCACTGCCCCAACAAATCCAACGGGTGTTCTTCAGTACTGCCCCCCACTTTCAGAACACCGTAGCTTTGCTTAAACATTGCATTTCCCCAAGTTGGATCATGCTTCGGTAAAAGTTAAGCGAAAATGGGGTTTATTGAATCCAAAAAAAGTGGGGGGCAGTTCTAAAGAATTTCCCCAGTCAAAAACTTTAGTACTGCCCCCCACTTTTTATTGACGAATTTTATAGCCCGCCGATCATTCAACTGTCTTGATAGGTTGATTTGGGTACTACGGTATACCCTGAATCACATTGAAGCACACACATCATTCAAGCTGGAGTTCAAAAGCCGAGAAGCGACTCGTGCTCTTTCCATACAGGATGAAACAAGAGAAATGTTATCGGTCTTCCTATGCCCCAAGGTATACCTGAAACACCTTCAGTCGCGCGGCAGTTCAACATGAGGTTGGAAGAACTTTATGATATTTTGAAAAGTTATCAATGTGCGATAGAGTTTTTCCAAGAAAAGGGGCTCGTTATCCGAATTGTTCTGTGTGCAATGAAATAATGAGTCTCCGAATCCGCCAAGGTGAAATGCGGAAAACCATGGAATTCAGGTGTCACAAAAGAGGTGAGAACCCCCACGATAAATCTATAGCAGTGTTTAGAAAATCGTTTTTCTCCAAACATCACAAATGATAAATGCCTTGGGGGGCAGTACTAAAGTTTTTGACTGGGGAAATTCTTTAGCACTGCCCCCCAATTTTTCGAAACGATTTTATTTGGGCATGATTGCACTGAACACAGTTTTGAATCACAAGGAATAAAAGAGGAGATCCTGAAGTTTCTAAAAACCACCCAGAATATAGGAAACTAAGTTATTATAGTGAAATTATGTCTTTCTGAAAGTGGAGGGCAGTACTAAAGATCACCCAATCCAACCTCAACTGACAAAGTTTCTTGCACTGGTAGTCTGGAGCTCTCCCCGCCAGCAGTACTATTTCTGGTAATGGCACGAAGTGCCACAACATTAAGGCGTGAACGGTCTCTGGCCCCCATGCAGAGGAGGAGGCTGTGTCCATTGCTCTGCCTTCATCTGAGAAATATCCACAGCCCAATTATTAAGAAAGAATGAAGGTGGGTGGTGGTACCCCATTAGATTCAAGGGCACAGAATATTTGTGTTTATAAGCAGTACATGTAAATGTGTTGGACCTCCTGGGATACATTCATATTCAGCCTGGGGGCCCCATTACAAACTTATGTTGGGAGGGGATCTGTTATCCAACATGTTTACTACCACCACGGATCCAACCTCTGTCAGAGTGCTGGCTAGTAGTGGCTCCATCCTCCAATCGTGCCATTATGGGTAACACAGCCATATTCTCTCCCATCAGGTGCACCCTAGGACAGTCAAACCTTACCATATTCGTATCTAACAGTGTAGTTTAATGTGTTCAATTTGCTTTTTAATGCGCAATGTCCATGATTTCAGCTTGTTCTGACAAAAAAGGTGCTCCCTGCATACACACTGGGGAAGGAGTGCTGGCTAACTACGGCTACGACAAGAACCACTTCGCCTTGGACATGATCGGGCTGGGGCTCATGTACATCGTGTGTCATTCTCTCGGGTATTTGGCCTTCTGGCGAAGGAGTAAGCAACAAGCGGCTTACTGACATCTGACCACATCGGCCCAATTTATGGGCAGCAACTGATTGTTGTCAATAACGAACTGATCGTCTTCATATTGTCATTCCAAAACCTAGTTCAGTCTTGCCTAGACTAATTATGATTGTAAGACCTACCAACGATCAATCAAGAAGTATTGGTTCAATTATGGCCGCCGACGGATGTTCAAATATGCAACTAGTACATCATCGTTTGCCCCGAATTGATCACCACATAGTTTCATATATAAAAACGGGGAACAATTATAATTTGATGACGAATGCGGCTAACCACCCAAATGCGTCGTATTCGACGCTATTCAAATTGAATAATCAAAACCACATCCAATATAAAGATCATTGGATGATAAATTTAGCGCTTCCTTCAGTTCCTTATTTCATTAACATTCTGTGTTTGTGTTCTCCTACGCCTTGGAAAGTTCGCCGAATAACTCCAACCCACAGTAAATGAAAGTTCGTTACTGCATGTAAACAACACCATCGAACTGTAAATAAATTATGGATTCTCCTGAACCCATTTTGTTGTGTTCTATCCAACATAAATAGAATGTATTCTTAAGTAATTATTTACCTAGGTAAATCTCTTTATCATCGTCTTGTATTTTTACAAAACACTGGTACCAACTGCCACTTTTCTATCTATAATCCAATTTCGCCTCAATTGAATCATTCAATCATTTGTAAAAGCGTTTACCTTAACAGTATCTAAATTAGGAAGTAGGAAACATTTTATACTCTTATGATACAAAACAACTACCGAGTATTTATACTAAATAAACAAACGATTTATTAATCAAGCATTTTTTTTTCTACCAACTACCGAAAAAACTGTTGTTCAAAATTGGTGGAAGCCAAGAAAGGCTTCTTCCCTTGAATCAATAGATATCTTTCGTTTTATAAGACTAGTTTACCAATCAGGCCTTGTGAATTTGTGTGTGTATGTAAATTCGTGTATATAAATTGTGTATGTAAATTCCTGTATATAAATTGTGTACGTAAATTCCCATTCTTGTGCTCTCAGTCTGCAGTGAAAGGTCAGAATAAGATTAACCTTTGGTCTCCATAAGTTAGCGTCTTCTTCTTCTTCATCTTCTTCTTCTTTACTTCCTGTTACTCCGCAGGGGAGCATAGGGCCTTAACGAAATTCCGCCAGCCGTCTCTGCGTCTGGCCAGTGACCTCAGGCTGTTCCAGGAATGTCCCTGCCGTCCTGCCTCTTTCATAGTAGTGCTCCTCCACGAGATCCTTGGCCTTCCTCGGCGACGTGAACCCTGAGGCCGCGTCCTACGTGAGCGGGTGCCGCGCGATACTGGCGGGTCCGGGCGTGTTGAGCGTTTATCGAGGGGCGGGCGATTTTCCGTTCAAACCATGACAACTGGCGATTTTCCGACCAAACCATGACAACACAGGCTCTAGCGGAAATCGCTAACACGCACACGCTACACGCGTCTCGAAATCAAATCGGTTTGATTTTTCCCCGCTACTCTCGCAACAAACGCGCGTGTTACAGCTGCTCTTTGTCAAGTTGTGTTTCTCAAGTTGTTTATTTATCTTGTTTCAATAGTGTTTGCGAGGTTTCTCAGAGAAATGTCGGAGCAGCTAGTTATTGAAACACGAAAACGACCCTCATATGGGATAAAAGAAACCCTCATTACCAAAATAGGATGAAGAGTCGAAGCTGCTGGGAGGAAGTCAGCAAGGTTTTGAGAATCCCCAGAATGAATTTCTGGTCTTATCGTCTCCACCAAATAATCGAATCTTGTTACTTCCACTCTTGTGTAGGATCTGAACAGATCTCGACTGTCCCTAAGCTCTGTGTAGAGGTGGTGGAATTAGCCAAATTCTTCTTGAGTAATAAAGTTCGTGAGTCGTTCGCCTCTCCATTACAAATGTAATTGATCAACGCTGGACTGGATGAGGCCAACAAAAATTGTCTTTGATTAAAAAGTTAAAACATCGTTTAAAAAATCGTATTCGATTGGCACGGTAACCTAACTAAGACGCGCTCTCCTCCATTTGCGGTTCCACCCAAGGGCATCTCTTGCGATCCCTTCGTGTCAGGGTGTGTCCAACCCAGCGCCATTTTCGCCTTCCCACTTGTAGCTCCGCCCCTTCTGATCTAGTCCTCATCCACAGGTCAATGTTAGAGATGACATTCGGCCATCTTACGCCAAGGATAGAACGTAGCGCTCGGTTGACGAAGACTTTTAATTTTTTATGAATGGCTGCTGTCCCACGCGGCCTACAAGTTAGCGTATTGGTTTGAAAATCAAATTGAAATTAATGGGATGGGGTAGGCAATTCAAGTTTTTCCGGAGTCATCTTTTTCAGAAGGATGAAATGCTAGTTCTTAACCGGTTTTAATTCATTAAAGAAAATAGGATGAGGATGATCAACGTTTGAATATTTGCCGTATGAACATAAACCCCATATAGGGGGGTCCGCCACCATGTAGGCTAATACAATAAAAACGGAGTATATATTTCCACGAAAGTAAAGAGTTACACAGTTTCGACGGTTAAGTCATCATCAGTAACAAACATGAACATGTTCACTTCTACTTTCGTAGAAATATAGACAACGTTCTATCTTACTCCGTTTTTTATTGAAATGGGTTTCCACAACTACATCGCGAGTGACTCAGTACATACTAGCGTCAAATCGAGGGATTGTTGATGCCCAATTAGTGTACTTTCTCTTACCACGATCATCAGAAGACAAGTACCTATTAGCGCGATTTTAATAGTTTTTACAACAAAATGGCCAACCATTCCAAGAGTTGAGACAACAAAATGGTAACTTAAACCTCTCGTTATGCAGGATTGATGACGTGTGGTGATGATGAAATAAAGAGTTAGTTATATCCTATTCCATTGAAGGCTACGTATTTTTTCAGTTATCCTTTTTGTATTACCATCAGTTTATATCAGTTAGCGACGAAGTGAAAAGTTTTATTTTCTTTTATTTCATTCACGGAAGGCCCGTAGTTTTTCTTTTGGTTCATTATTCAAAATAAACCATTATAATCGCTCTTGAAAACAAAATTGCTAACCCCCCCTGAAAATTTCATGGTTTACGTTTCAAAGGGTGTAGAATCCTGCAATGAAAATTTTTCCGTCCTATGCCGTACGCACGGTTTTTCCCAAACGGCTGGAGCAAAAAATTTGAAATTTTCAGGAAAAATCCATGTTGGTCCGACAACGCCCCATTTCTTTAGCCAGCTTTCTCATTTAATTTGAAGTGCCCTTTAAGGGTTGTCAAAGTTTAGTAAAATCCCTAAAAACCTCAAAAAAAAGTCAAGGCGGCCTAAATTTGGACTTTTAAGAACTTTCCATGAGGAATCGAAACCACATTCAGTACATCACTAGGTTACTGCGATCAAAACAAAAACAACAGCATTTTTTTTTTTAAATCGCAGTAACCTAGTGATGTAGTGATTGTGGATACTGGAGTGAACTCCTAAAAGGGTTTATAGCCGAAACACGGGTTGAATCATTCTGATATGTATGCTCCGTCTTACGAAATTTAAAATTTTCAAATCACTCTTCAAAAAACGCTGCAAATTCTTTCACTGGGGTTTATTATTAAATTTCATTCATTTGGCTTGCATTCATGATTTGAATTTCTACTAAGCTTTGGAATGTGCGTGTTTCACAGGTGATAGAGCGATTGTTGAATCTAAGGAGATATGCATAGAGCACGTAAATCGGTTCTCAACCAAAATACCTATTTGGATTGATCAGTTGATCATATTTGTGTGCCTCCTGAAATTCAATAATCGCTCTATCACCTGTGAAACACGCACACTCCAAAGCTTAGTAGATATTCAAACCATGAATGCAAGTCAAATGAATGGAATTGAATAATAAACCCCAATGAAAGAATTTGCAGCGTTTTTATTTCATTTGCGATAATGACGCAACCAGCGACCACGCCGATCAGTGGATTTTCCACTCAGGACTTTCTCGAGTACTTGGTTGGGGGACCAGCACTTGGCTACCAACATTTGACATTGAAGACAAATGGTCTCCGTTTATAGCTTTTCGAAGTCAGATTCAGAAATTTCCAAATCAATTTCAGAATTTTCCATTTCAATTTCAGAGTTTTCCACTTCAATTTCAGAAACCGCTCCCACCCGGATATTGATCACATTCTGAAATAGAAATGGAAAATTCTGAAATTGAAATGGAAAATTCTGGAATCGGTTTGGAAATTGCTGAATCTGACTTGGAAAAGCTATAGATCAACATTTCACAGGGATTCATGTGCAAGGAGGAGAACGAGTATGTCTGCTTATTACAGCAATCAGCCCCGCCATTTATGAAGTCTTGCGAGAGCTGTGCCACTGGCTGTACCCAAGACGAAAGAATTTTACCAGATCTCAGAGGTATTGTTGAATCAATATTCGCCGAAAGTGTCGGTGTGGAGGAATAGGAACATATTTGATAATCCGTAGGGTAGAATAGCGCTCTCAGTGATGGCCCCGTTTTCTGGGATTTCGTGCGATACTGACGTAGTTTTTTAACGTTCGAATTACTGCCATTTGGTTACTTTAGGACGTAGTATGAAATCCTTCACACAGGTGTTAGGCACTATCGTAAGAATCTGTATATATAGAGTAGTTCCGAAACCACACCAGTAGGTGGAGGAAGCCAAGATAGGGAAACCTGCGACAAACTGGTGAAAGAACATGCCACACAAAGAAATAAAAAATGTCAAAAACACACCGGCAAACCCTCTGAAACCTTTCTACCCTCTCATACCCCTTCTTAACGAACCCAACAATGTAAACAGTCGAAGTAGTTCAGGAACTATGCCAGTAGGGGTTAGTAGATGCGTCCGTAGTTCTGGAAGTACACCAGCATTGAGAGTGCTAGGGATTGTAGAAATCCGTAGATAGCCACTGCGGCAAAGGTTGTGGGGTGTTGGAATGCTATAGTTGCCCCTTCCATTGAGCTGGATACGGTAATGCCCGCCACGCTCAGAGGAGGACCCAGACGCTTGAAGGCCCAAGCAGAATCGGGAAGGGCCAACTAACCACATCCATCACAAGATTGCAAATTTTGTTACAGATTGTCCAATACCAAGGCATGCTCTGCCAAATATTTGATTCCAACAAATGTTCCATGCATTTTTGTTCGTTATAACACGAAATCCATAAAATATTCGAAATTCTGCACTTCATGAAAGCAGTAGGTTCAAATAAAATTTAAAAAAATCAAAATATTTACAAATTTTTATTTTTTTAATTACCAACAATTTGTAATACAACTTTCCATTTAATCAACAACAAATTAATAAAATAGTTAGGATTCGCCATGTATGGTATACATTCTGGTATCATTTCATGAATGAAAAAGAAAGACACGAACTTACAAGCCACAATTAAAAATCGAACATCCCCCCCAAAAATACATACATCAGGAATTTGAAAACTATATAGAAATAAAATAATATAGACCACCTATATAACATTTGTAAACGCAAATTTGCGAAGAATCCTTGTAAACGAAAATTTGCGAGTTGACCTCGCAGGAATGAGAGTGCACCAATATTCTACATCATGTTCAACTCTGTCACTCAAGTGGAAGTTTAGTAAACTTCAACAGTTCTTCCAGAGTAGTATATTAAATATTGAT
The DNA here is from genome assembly GCA_031894815.1 of Creontiades dilutus. NCBI lineage: Eukaryota > Metazoa > Arthropoda > Insecta > Hemiptera > Miridae > Creontiades > Creontiades dilutus. The sequence continues at coordinate 41,592 of JAVIWC010005560.1, read as the reverse complement.
GGTCCCAACAAAATGTGAATCATTTCAACGATGAAAAATCGAAAGAATAGCTACCTCCTTACAAGTATAACCAAAACACAACACACAAGAATGGGGATAACAGTAGAAAATAATAATAAAATTAATAGAAAAATAATTCATAATAGTTAATAAACAACTAGAAAACAAAAGGAATTAATTTGCTAAATTGAAGAAACGATGCCATTGATGTGACGAATAAATTGACCTCTTCTGGTTCAAATATTCAAGTATTGGTAAAGATGTTGGTTTTGGTTTCATATGCAAATCAATTCCTATTTATATTGATACGCAAAACATTCACGAAAAATATTTCAGAGTAGGCCCGAGTTAACAACAGTCAGGATATTAAGAGATTGCGAATTCCGGTGGGATATTTAAAATGCGTTCACTTTCTCCTGTCTCACGGCTATACATAGCATTAAAAATTACTCTTCGATGCTGGGAGCTCTACAATTACCGAAATCGGTGAAAATATTGTGATTACGAATAACGGCAGCTTCTTTTTACAGTGGAGCAGTAAAATGGAGCTTTAATGCATCAACAGAACATTTCACATCGAATTGTGTAGTACACCACAGTTGGAGTGCTAGGGACTTGGCTCTCTAAATTTTTTTTTTTTTTTTTTTTCCGAATCGAATTTCATTTTCAAGCAAGAAACCTGTTCGTTGTAGATGCTCTGCCGAAAATGAGATAATATCAAAACGAGTAAGAATTTTGAGTCAAGAAATGAATTGACTCTCAACTGGAAACTTAATTATCGTCTCAAAACTGATGGAAGAGTGATTTTTAATACCATCACTATTCATGAGATAAGACAATGTAATTTCATATCTTCCTTACTGAACAAACAATTACTTCCTCACTTAAGAAATACATTACAGCATTTTGAGAAAGAATATCAAATTTCCAAGAAAAATAAAATTCCAAAAAATTATAGATACAATGTTGTTACTTACATACTTACAATACAACATAAGGCATCCATTATTCTGGTTAACCTTTTGCATGGTCTTTTAAAAATTATAAAGATTGTCTTGTTCGTTAACATAAGCAGTCTTTAAATGCAACAGGAATTATCGTTATCGTTAAGGACGTGTTCATACCATTGATCCAATAATTGATGACTTACTTTACTTCTACACCGAAAACCCTGGTAGGCTGTAAGATAATTGCGTAAAAGTAAAGAGCTACCGTTATATCTGAAGCGATAATAATCAATTTTTGTTCCTGATATTTTTTAATTCAAGTGCACTATTCAAATATACCTAGTGTGTATCTTTTCGTGAAATAATCTAGTTCTCTACACAATACTGTTTGCGGAGGATATCAGAATAAAATACAACCAAACTTTTCAATTGAACAAAAAAAAAATATACGAAGAATATGTGACTATGATCGAACGGTCCATTAATGCACCCTTCGCTTCGTAGTTCAAGTCTGCAAAGGAAAACATTTCTAAGGGTTTTGTAAATTCGATTTTTTCAAATGTTGCACAGAAAACTTCCACATTTTTGAAGATAGGGAACGAAGGCGTATTTCAATGGGAGGAGCGCATCATCATCTGAATTGAATTCATGAATAAATAGTTGCGATTCCCCCACTGATTTTGTTAAACATGTATCCTCGATAACCGCAGCTAGAGTAGAAAATAATGTTGAATGATAATACACTGCAATTTTAAATGGACACAATTTCTAAAACTGAAGACAGTTTTTCACGCGTTTCCAAACAACAAGCCTCTGAAACCTTTAATAATCGTATATATATAAAGACGAAACTGTCAGAGTATATCCGTTTTTCAGGGGGCGGTGACGCTGGGCGGATGGAATTCACCATCCCCCCCCCCCCCCAACCCCCGCCAGTGAAGGGGAGAGGGCCCCAGTGGGGCGGAGCGTCTCCCATGGCAACCGACCTGCTCCCCTCCTTGGAGACTTGGAATACAGCTATCCCTCGATAATCCGACACTTTTTAATCTAACGTACTCGGCAGTCCCACGCGCTGCTGGCAGCAACATGCATCTCCCGTTTCTTTCCGTATTTCTTTTAAAAACTTACATGTACTATCATTTCGTAGCCTGGTATTAATAAATTACATGTGCCTTTACTGTTTCTTCCTTTTTTAAACTTCATTGTGTTCAAACACATTAAGAATAAAACATCTTTGATAATACGACATTTTGGTAATCCGACACTATCTCGGTCCCTTAACTGTCTGATTATCGAGGGACAGCTGTATACGATTTTTTTACTTTGCGTATTGTTTTTATACTCCCTCATTGTGTTATTCACCTATTTCTTTTTTACCTACGTAGCAGGGCCTTTAAACTAGTAACTACATAAAAATCACTTCACAAATGTTATGACTTTGAGCTATCACAATATGAGTAGTTCGCCCTTCAGATTGGAGCATGTTAGGTCATACTTCTATTCCTAAAAGGCTACCATCATAACAACATCCTAAAACTATTCAACAATTAGGTAGACTAGAAAAACTTCAACAGGATCAACTACTTGGTACAGACTTATTCTAAAATTTTCTATTAGAAAAAACAACAATTGACACATACATCAACAAGAAATCGAATGTATCGAACGGACAGTCCAGCCCCTCAAATATTTTCCTCTGACCCTGCATTCTGGTGGAAAAAATAAAAATGTAAAATGAGACACTCAGCTCTAAAGAAAAACGTAACCGTCATGAAAGCGAAAGAACAATGACATCTACCTACATGACAAGAATTGACAGGAATTTCATTTGTCTCACAAAGTGATAAATGTAAGTCACGCAAGCTACTGGTACCTACTTACTTAACTACCATACGTTCGGCATTCACCTAATCTCTCAATATTGCCGACTTTTCGGGTTGGTACTAAGGATCCTTATCTTTCTGCTTAGTGAATTACTTGAACACATTGTACAACATTTCGCGCCCCAATCCCTTACATTACAGACCTATCGCTATTGAAAGGATTACTGGCTGCTTTCTAACAATGGAGGTTGCTCGTCTGTTGCACAGTTTTGATTGGAATTGAGATTCAGGGGATTGTGATGATACTCGAGCAGGGTTCACATCCATCCAACAACCTATCTGGAAAGTGCGGAGCAGCTGATTGGTTGGACATCAGCTGGGGAGGGGGAATATTTTTTCCAGACAAGCAGTTTTGAATGAAATTGTATGCATCAGATTTTTAGATATTTTTCACTCCGCATCTGCGCAGTTCACTACTGCACATATGGAGTGGCATCGGGAACTGGAACAGCTGTGGGTGGAAGCGCTGGAACGAGTTGTAAGCTTACTGGTTTTTACTAGCTTACTCTATCCGTATTTCCAGACGTTCCAGATGGATGTGAACCCTGCTTCACAGTTAAAAGTTCTGGTCAATAGGAGAATACAGACTATTGAAACCAAATATACAAAGAAAATGCAGTAAGTGCAAACACAATGTAAGATAAAATAACCTCCCACCAAAATGGAGGGAGATTTTGTCATTGCTGCCAACTTAATAGAGTGTCAGTCCCCTGCATCCCCTCCTAGTTTAGACTGCCAGGCCCTCAACTTGAGGGTCTCCTGTAGAGTGCAGGGTCGGGCAACATTTTAGGGGCCAGACCATACTAATGATAATTTGCTAGAACAAAGGTTCGTAATCTACCATTAACAGAACTCAGGTAGGTTAGAAGCTACTTTCTAGTTACCCTCAATATCATCCTCCCAAAAAAGTAGAACGTCATTTCACGTCAATATAAAAAATCCAAGTCACTGGTAATTCTACAATTTCTAACATTGGTGCAATTCTTAATTGATCAAAATCCAACCAACTACCGATCCATTTCTCTTGATAGGTACAATACACATTAGATAACATTTACCGATTGATAAAAAAATACAATAAACATTTATCAAGAGATTTACATTGAAATTTTCATTGATTCACAAAAATTATGAATGTTACGAAATGTATAGAGTTGATTCAAACCTAAACAAAGAGAGTGGAAGTGTTTTACATACATGAAGAAAAAGGAGTCGTTTGCCATTCAACTCGAGGAATAATAGAATCCATAAATAGAAAGGAATTGATACCCATTTGATGAGTATTAATCTGAAAGTGTGAATTGCCACAGTTGAAAATATTAGAATGTTATTATGTAAATGTGTTTTAAGGGGACATGTCTGTCAGTAGAGGAACAACAGCAGGTTTAGTCCAGCATCCAACGTACCTCATGGCCGCACAACACATTACAACGTTGAGCAAGGTTTCCCAGCTGAGGGTCCAGAAGAATATATTTTGTAGGAGACTGAATAGAAGAAGAAGAAGACTTTTTTTATAAGAGAGATAAGAGACCTTTATTTTCAGTTGTTTATGAGATGTGATGACGAAGTTTTGTTTGCGATCTTTTCTTAATAAAATTGTTCAATAAAAATGTTTTTCGTCTGTGAATACACCACAGAAATGGCGACGAGGATGGGATAGGTAGATAGCTAGGTGTAGAATCCGATTTTTGCCGAATTCAAGGTAGCAAGGATCTCCAGTTTTTAGCTTATCCCAAGCGCGTGTTTTGTGAACGTTTTTGGTTGTTTGTGTTAGATCGTGTTTCAGTTTTAACTTCTCCATCTCCAATTTTGAGTAATTGGATAAGAAAAAATTTGAAATGACGAGTACGGGCGAAACATCAAGTAAGTCCAGCGGTGGTGGTGTTATAGTCGGCCAACTTCGCGAGTTTACATTGTAGAACGAATGAGCCGTATACAAACCACGCATGTACAGCTTTTTCAATACAAATAAACATTTTTTCACTTCAGATGAACTTAAGAGGGACACATTCATAAATGCATTAAATGAAGAAGCCTTTAAATTAATGACAAATTTATCTGTACCTACCCGGCCAGCAACCAAGTCTTTCCAAGAACTAGTAAAGTTATTTGACGCACATTTTGGAGCAGAAGAACCAACATTTGCATCACGCCATCGATTCTATCATGCTACGAGAGAAGATAATGAAGGCATAAATGACTGGCTAGCTAGGGTTCAACAGTTGGCTGGTAGCTGTAAATTTGATACCTATTAGGATCGTATGATAGTTGATAAATTTGTCATTGGCTTGAATAGAGGCCCAATTAGGGATAGACTTTATGAAGAGGATGCCTCTCGATTGAAAATCCAAGACGCAGTTCGTATTGCATTGAGTAAACTAGACTTTTGTTGGGATGGCTACCTTGAAATTCGGTACTCATGAAGCAGTGTCGACGTTTAATGATGGTGCTATTGCCAAATGTAGAGTGCTGAAAACGTTGGGAATCGACCCTGGAGAATACTGTGTTGCTGCCTGCAAGAGCTCAGACTTGTTAAGAATCAAAAAGGCCAATAAAGCAGCTCAGGCTATAAGCAAGGATGCACGTCAAAAGAGGACTCTGGCCAGGAGGAAGCTTGAGGATCAGTTCGAGGAGGAGGAGGAGGATGGTCCAGCCTACGCTCTGGGAGGCCACTAGAAGCCAGCGCTACTCTAGATTTTTAAAAAATCGTAGCTCATCAACCAGTCATCCGATTTTAATTTTATTTTTACCAAACTGTTCAGAATTTAATGTAGTTTTCTTAAAAAATAAAAATGAAAAATCGATTTTTTTTTACTTTTTTTTGGACTACTCCCCTCAAACAATTGTTCAACCCGGGGAAAAAGCCCCATTTCCGAATTATACAGTAGCATGGACTTCCTGTCGGGGCTTGGCTATCCTTTTCATTTTGCATTCCGCCATGTTAGCATCCCCTTGGTTAGGCGCTGTAACCTTCACCATCATGGCTGCCGCTTCGCCGAGGTCAACGACTCGTTCCCTCCGCCTCGAACTACAAAATTAATTTTCCCCTATTATGGTCAATAGGAGTCGATCCAAATCAACGTAGATCGCCGTCTTTTTAGTTTCTTGTCCATTTTTGGGATGTTCGCTTCCGAAATTCTTTGTTTCTGAACCTCCTAGTGTCTTATTTGCGGACTGAACTGAACCATCTTGAACCGAAGGGGGGCCCCACCTCGGTCAAGATCCGCAACAGCTCGAACCTGAATCCAAAAAGCTTTTCTGTCTTCATGCCATTTGTCGATGGAAGTATATGAATTCCGAGCCCGACGGATTCATATGCGAACGTGGTATGCGATGGTTATCAGTTCACCAGCCCGAGTAGAGTAAAGATCGGTCTTGGTGTGCACACAAAAATTATACCATTCACAAATATGAACCGAACTGAATCAATGGTATCAGACCTCAGACCGATGTGCACGCTGTTCGTTCTACTCTGCGACAAAAATAAGGGTACCCGGTTTCTGAGCCCCGTTATGCCTCCGGATTCAGACACGCCAGAACCAAAGTGGCCATACCACACCAGGGGTCTTGATTTGGGCTTACCCCTCGAAGGTAAAGTCGCACAGCCTGCTTGAACCAATCTCAAAAAAAATGGGATTCAGATTTTGAAACGCGTGTCCGACGCAGATTAGCGGACAGATTGCTGTTTCTGCCATATAAGACACTAGGGAAAGGGATAAACAGGAACCATCTCTTATGAGAATTGATACTGTTATGAAATTTCAGGTGCTATAATGTCTCAGCAGCCTAAGAATCTACTCCTCGAAGACGACGAGATCTCTTTGGAAGGCGACCTGGCGCGAGAGATGTTCCAGGAGCAGAATCGTCCAGCCGACTCCGTCATCGACCCAGACCCTGAGTACCTCCGCCTGGAAGCTGCCAAGACGTCGGAGGAGATCTTTAACAGATATATGGAGGGGATGAAGCAGCAGATGGAACGCGCAATAGGAGAGATGAGTAACAAATTATCTACCCTTAACGATAAGTTTGTTGAATTATCGAAATTTGTTGTTCCCAATGCCGCAGACCCCTCTGCCTCGTCTGCCGGCAATGTTGCGTCCACTGCATTAACCCCCCAAATATCACAAGTTTTTCCGGTCTATAGCTCCACCGACCCTGAATCCGAAAAACTTAAAAATATTGAGATGGAGGTAGACATGGGGGATGAAGAATCTGCCCCTATTATAGAGTCTAGGGACCCTCCCATTGTCGCTGACACACCTCCTCCCTCAAAATCAGTACTGACCCGCAATTTGTATCAACGCCCTTCTGCATTAGAATCCAGACCTGAATCAAGGGATGAAAATTACTGGGTCAGGAAACTAGACTTGGTCCGCTTCCGTCCTCTGGAAAGGAAACTTGAATCTGAGGACCAATTTAAGTATTGGAAGCGAAGCATCATCGGCCAAGTTGATAGCCATGAGTGTCTTTTCACTTTAGACTCTCATGAACCTTCCCCTCCAGGTATCCTTGACTACAAAATAGAAGTAGTCAAGCGTAAGGTTAGACATTTCCTATTAGAATCAATGTCTACTTACTTTCAAGACCTGGTCCAGGACACGCCTGATCCAAAGCTTATCTTAGATAAACTTCAGCGTGTCTGCGACCCCTCCTCGACTTTTCAGCTTCGGCGACTGGTATACGATTTCAACAGCGTCCATTTCGATCCTAAAGCCGAAAAGGCGATAGAATTTTTAGGTCGTTTTGATGAGATCAAAAAGAAGCTCACTAGTATCAACCCGTACATGCTAACTCCCGACTATGTCAAAATGACTTTTGAGACAGCCATTTGCGATACGACAACATATCGCAAAGCAGAGCTACATGGGTTCAAATTTACCCTGAGCGAGCTGAGGGATATGTTGCTCAAAGAACAATTAAGGCTGGATCAGGAGGGAGGCCTGTCTCTTAGCATGTTTCGTAACCGGGTAGCTTCGTCGCGGGGTCGAGGAAGGGGGGCTGTGGGGAAGAGAGGACAGATCCCTGGGAAGAGTGCATCTCCGTTTAGGAGATCAACTGAATCGCACAAACCCTATTTCCGTGGAGTCACTGAATCCTCCAAACAGTCATTTCGTGGAGTCTCAGATGCCTCCAAACCTCTGAATAGGAAACTATATTGCACATACTGCAAATTCACAGGTCACAAAATTGACAACTGTCTCAAGAGGAGCAAGCTCTGCTTCAGATGCGGGATGTTGGACAAGCATCAGGCAATAGATTGCCCCCTTCCCAGGCCAATGAATGAACCTGGCCCATCTAGAGCACACTCCTCAAGGGTCATAATTGAACCAAAGTTTCACAAAGAAGGCCGCCCGTCTAGAATCAGGCAATCCTCTGCTCCCAAAAAGCCTAAGCTTTTTAGAATGCCAACGGGTCAGGCTCAAAAATTGGCCCGAGAATTTGAATCGCACCCTGATGCAGCCTTCGCTATAGTAGCAGGAGTAGTAGTAGTAGGAGCAATAAATACGTTTGTTGAATAAATAACTATATCTATTTCCAAAACCTTGCGTATAATTATTTCTTGAACCTTACATATCTATATTTAAAATAACCTTAGTAATTAATAAGGTGAAAAAAGGGAATAATATCAAGAAATCGTAATCAAGTAAAGGTAGAATTAATTTAACAATTCCTTTCAGTATTACATGGTGAAGGCAATACGTGATTGTGAAAACCAGAAGAAATTCACATGTTTTGGAACCTGGTGTTCCAGAAGGAAGCTCCCAGACTCAAAGTTCTAGTGCTCTTCCTCTGGAAGTAAACACTCCTCGCACGCTCTGGATAAACCTGCAACACCATCCTGATCGCTGTCAGTAAGTTTGCCAGATCTAATATCTCAAAAAACTTATCAGGTACGAAACGTATGACGATGATTATGATGAGTAAAATAGACATACAGGCTTTATCAAACATTGTGGAACAGACCTCCACATGTTGGAATTTGCTTGTCGCCTATCAGCTTGGAAGTGGTAAAACGAGTTGGGTGGGCTGCAAAAATACATATCACTTGTTGCTGTGATACCTCCCTTACCTACAGTAACTCTGGGAGAGTTGTTATTGAAGATGATGAACACCGCTACCCATATAAGGCTTACGCATGCCATGGGAATGATTGGAAAAGGAGAAACTGGGGCCAAAATGATGTGGGCAATGATGAATTATCCCCCACCAAGTATATATTTCGGTATGTATAACAGTTATACAGTTACTGTTGCAGCTGTCTATGGTAAATGCAGTGAAAGAAGCTGTGGAACTGAATGGTTTATCTGATTTAGCTATTGCTATGGAGTGGCAGGAACAAAGATTCATCTTTCTCAATGCAGTAATGACCACAACAAGTGTAGATACAGGAAAAATTTTGGATTTATCTGTGACAGCCTGAGAGTTAGGCCGGAGAATTGCTGCCGTCTTTACCAATAATAGTACCCCTGTCGCACCCTAGACTGCGGAAGCCTCTCAATCTAACCAATCCTATGGACGGTTCCCCCTTTCCAAGGCGTTTCACCCCAGGGCCTTGAAACTCAGGGGAGAAAACTAGGGAAGTGTACATAGACAGGGGGCAGGGTAGAGCAGTAGTTCCGGCTTTGCCTAGAGTGCAGTAAATCCGAGAAAGCGATTTCTTTTTTAGTTGGACGGTACGTGGTTCGTCGACAAGAAGGCGGACGGGTCTTTGAAGGAATGTAAGACCCCTACTGTCACTGGATGGATCCGTACCATTGAAGCAATCATGCAGCTTTGGATAACTTTGAAAAATGAGCTACAGAGTGTTTCATTGCTGGAGCTCCGGCGCTTGAATCAAGATCCATTGGAGAATCTTTTTGGTTGCATCCGCTAGAAATGAGGAGGAAATTACAATCCCCTAATCAATTTACATCAGTGCTGAAAACATGTCTTTTAACCAAGCTTGGCGAAAGTGATCTGAATGGAAACTGTGAGGCAGAGGAAGAGGTCCTCAATAATCTCCAACAGTTGTTGAATTCCCCTATCTCAGTGTCATCGACAGAGGTTGAACTTACTAATAACGATTCGTTCAAACCACCAAAAATGGTTCTCGTCTTCAAAGATGAGCCTGGTGAGAAGATGCTATCTGTCGCTTATGTCACTGGTTATGCGGTTCATAGACTACTTTTGAAGCACAGTTACGCTCATTGTCGTAGTGGGCTAACTGCAACATGGAGTGATGAATATCCAGCACTTTCCTATGTTGAGGAACGGGAATTTTCAACCAACACTCAAGTATTGACTTCCCCTTCTAAGTCAATTCAATGTTTGCTGTTGGTTTGAAAATAATCGAATCAGTTTTAGAAAGGGGTGGATATTTACCCGGGGTTCAGCAGCAAGCGGTTACTGTGCTTACCAAACAGCTTGATTTCTCGTAGTGGGATAACCATTGTCATGAGCACGCCGCTCTCGTTTTTGATACTTTGAAAACCGTTGTGCAGAATCTTCATTCCCTGGTGGTGCAAGCTGAAGAACAGAGCAGCCAAAACTACTCGGAAAAACACTCGGGATCATAAAATCCTAATCTTGCATCATAAATGAGCTGGATGGAAAAACATAGCAGCGCTGAGTTCGGCAGAATTGATGAGGAGCTAGGAGTGACTTTTGGTAGGTAACTTTATGACAAGCTGATAAGGTTATATGAACCTGTTTTTTGCCGCTTTTTCCTCATATGGATGTGATTTTTACCGAGTTAGGTAATAATGATTACACGATGATGGGCTAGAGGAGACGGGTTGCCTAGTTGGCTCATTCGCGAAATAGCTTCAACAGTACTCATCTGAACATTTTTGTATTTTTTGACGCGTTGATATCATATCAAGTTGACGTATATGTAAAGATAAATACAACTGTCGGAAATTTCAGGCATATACGTACCATTAAAAAAAATAAGTGGATCGAAAAATTGAGCGAAAGACTCGACAGACACGACATAACCCTAGACAAGTATGTGCAAATAGTTTCTGTACCAGCCCAGATCGAATAACTAAGAAGTACCTTCTTGATTCCCGACCCAAGTAGGTACTTCTTAGTTATTCGAACACTGTTCATTTTGTTTTTGTTCAATAAATTATACACTTGAAAAAAGTTTTGAGTTGTTGCTATTGATTTCATTTTCCATATTTCCGTGACTCGACGTTGCGTATCAGAGGGCTGGCAGTCTGCGCTGATGCCCGCGCCGAACATTCAATTTTTTTTTTGTTTCGATCGCAGTAACCTAGCGATGCAGTGAATGTGGATATTGGAGTGAACTCCTATAAGGGTTGAAGCATTCTGATATTCATGAAACTAACAAGAACCGCACAGGTGCTTTATGTTTCACAAACCGAGACGTGGTCTGTTTCTCTCTTTACACATAACTACAGGTTTCATCATACCTAACGCAGACTGCCGGCTGGTGATCGAACCCGGTCCTCTGATACTCAACGTCGAGTATTTCCGTGGGGCCGGTCGTACATATACGCCTAGACCGACCGGGGCCGCTGGTACAAGTGCTCCCACACCGAGTGGGGCTGCTCATGTACCCCAACTTACCCGCGGGGCCGCTCATGCCGTCAACCATCTAATCACGTAAGACCCAGCAACAGGGGGGTCGCCCGACTGGTCCCCGAGTAGGCAGATCTGAGGCGGACGAGACAAAAAGCGAAAGGGACGAGTGGACCCGGGTTGGACAAGTGGTCCCGGCTCGTTCTCGCCTCTGACCCCATCGATGAAAACAACGCTAATGTCCCGATATCTCTATCTCTGCGTGCGATGGGATTCATATCAGTTGAAAAATGGAAACGGTGCAAGTTGCGGGCGGCTCACAGAGAGGAGGCAATATTTTATATCGACAGAACTACAAGTTTTTATTTCACAAATAGTTGGCGGAAGGCGAAAGGTGGTCGTGTGCAGGTAGGCAAAGACATAAGTGCAAGGCTCCCAAACAAACAGAAAATCACGTATGAATATTGTCTGAACGTAATTGCCTCATACTAAAACAGAGAAATGGCCTGCCTCTGTACAAATTATCTGACGATTTTGGTTATTGATAGATCAATCAAACCACAAATTTTTAACCACACCTCCATATTACATTTCAACCCTTATGAGACAGTCCTAAGTCTGTTAAAGGAAAATTTGTGGTTTGACCAGGGACCAGTCATCCTCCTTCGCCGGGACGGGGTCCAGTTGGAACGGCTACGGCGCTGAGTGGCCTGGGGACCACTTATCCTCAAGCGGGGTCCAGTTGTCATCTTTTTTCCGGGTCGGGGACCAGTCGGGCGACCCCCCAGCAACAGACCCTTCAGTTCATCCCGTTCAAGTGACCGCCGGAGTTCCCAGCAGTCTCCGAATTGGCGAATGGGTTCAGTGAATAACGTCTACACACGCTGTGGTCAAATTCATCGTTCGAGATGTCCAGCCGAAGGCAACCGTTGTTCGAAATGCTTTGGATATAACCACTACCGGAAGATGTGCCGTTCGCAAAAAGCAGTCCGTTTTGTTGATGCCAGTCCTAATCGTCAAGAACCAACAACCAAGTCAAGTGATGAAGAATATTTCGTCTGTCTGGTCAATGAGGAGGAAGAAAAACAATCCTCTATGAGAACCTGGAATATTTGTATTCAAATAAATAATACCAAAGTTGTACGTCAACTAGATACTGGTGCACAAGTAAATTGTATGGGTAAACAAACGTACGATTCCCTAAACTTGACGATAAATAATATTTCGCCGTCAGGTACCAAAATTATTATTATTTTTTTTTTTTTAGATAATTTTTTATTGTTACAACTGTATACACATCTAGTAACTTCATTTGATCACTTAATTATTTAAGGCTACCATTTGGTATTTCAGTAGCAGCTGAAATGTTTCATGCCCGTATGGTAGAAATATTTGGTGATCTACCAGGTGTCTGTATTTTTTTGGATGATCTACTAATTTTTGCCAGTTCGCAAAAAGAGCATGATGATCGTCTCAAAGCAGTTTTAGAAACGGCTCGAGTAAATAATGTCAAATTTAATAAGTCGAAATGCAAATTTAGCCAGACTCAAGTTGTCTATTTGGGTCATTTCCTTTCAAAAAATGGTGAGTGTCCAGATCAAAATAGAATTAAAGCAATAATCCAAATGCTACCACCGACTAGCAAGGTCGAAGTCCAAAGATTCTTAGGTATGATCAACTATCTAGCAAGCTTTATTCCAAACGTGGCGGAGGAAACCGCAGTCTTGCGCAATCTTGTCAAGAAAGATGCAGTTTGGGAATGGCAACCCGAACACAATACAGCTTTTCAGAAGCTGAAGTCGTTAATTACAACCACTCCTGTCCTAGCACACTTCGATGTGAACAAACCAATTGTTTCATCGGTCGATTCGTCACAAGTGTCTGTAAGTGCTTGTCTTTTTCAAAACAACAAACCCGTTGCATACGCATCAAAAACTTTGACAGATTGTCAAAAACGCTATGCACAAATTGAAAAAGAATTGTATGCTATTCTTTTTGCTTGTATCCGCTTTCGTCAATACATTTATGGTCAGGTAATTACGATCGAAACCGATCATTCGCCGCTCATCTCTTTGATCAGAAAACCATTAGGTTCTGTTCCGCCAAGGCTCCAAAGAATGTTTTTACAATTGCAGCCTAACGATTTGAATCTTACATACAAACCAGGCAAATATTTGTATGTGGCCGACACATTGTCTCGAGCAGCTTTACCTGAATCGGAAACATTCCGAAATTAAATTTTGTCAAAAAGTCACAAGTTTGTTGTACTGGTGTCACCACTTCACAGTAACGAAGCCATTGATCCCAATTCTGGAGATCGACTAAAACCAGAGGTGATTACATTCTACAATCACACAAAGGGAGGAGTTGATACTGCAGATCAAATGTGCGGCACTTATAGTGTGTGCCGAAAATTCAATGCTAGATTGTGTTACGTTCCTAAAAGAAATTGTTTACTAGCATTCCACGAAAGAACGTAAACTTTTTTCCAATTTCACTGAACTTGCAACTATTGAGGTATGACGCTGTTGTTCTTGTAAAGCATATTTTCTCAATAAAGTTTTTCTTTTACAAAATTGCAAGCTTTTTTAAAATAAATACACTTATTAACCATTTAGAACACCAACTGGCTGAGATACTCAACATGGCCAATGTTAACGACAGTTAACATAATGTGTCAAAACTACATCATCGATTTTATCGAGAAGTGGTTAATTTTTCCTTCATTTGGTGTGAATTAAAATGAAAGAATAAAAAATGTGGAAAACTTGCCATAATTTCTATTTTTGGCCTGATAAGGGTTAATGGCGTTTTGAAGTATTTTGAATCTCTCCGTTAATATACCAAAAGCATTTCCAACGAATCTTCTGGATTGTGAGAGTCTTTAGTTGAAAATTCTTTTTCTCGTTCGTCAAAGCAGCTCTGTTGTAGGGCTTCTAACTTTGCAGTATCATCTGGCAAATTAGACGAACACCACTTTTACATTTACACAGAAAGTATTGGGGGAAAAAAACTCCAAATGAACTATTAGCATTCTGAATCGCTACATCTGTAACATAATGAGTCCAGAAATAAAAACCTTCTACTTATTTTTTGATAACTGCGCGTCACAGAACAAAAACCATACTCTTACGCAGTACCTGGTTATGTTGACAAAAACTGGAAAGGTGGAAAGGTTCTCCAACATTGCAGGGGGATCGCTTCCTGGAACCTGGACACAGTTTTATGCCTTGCGACAGAGCTTTCGGCATTAAAGAGCAAAACATGAGGAAAAAAGGAAGGGTTTTTCTTCCTGAAGAATACGCCACCATTATAAAGGAAACAAGCAAGCAGTTCGCAGGGGATGATTCTGAACTTCGTAGACGCATTGGAACCTATCTTTTTGAAAAAACCCTACATTGTCGAACAAGATAGTACTCGTAAAGGAAAGCACTTCACGAAGTACAAAGTATTCCTGTATGAAGCTGCATCGATAGTGTTTCACTCCTGCTACCATATCACGTGAAAATGTTGGGTCTACAGCAGCTAAACATAACTATGGTGAGTACAAATACTGTTGAACCAGCTTACGCCGGTCCCCTGCCTTTGAAAATTGCAAAGTATAAAGACGTTATGACCCTTGCACACAAGTACGTTGGGGCAAATGTGATTTAGTTATCGAAAGTGAACACAGAGGTATTTTGTTTGGGACATGCACGCTTGGTATGTGACAAATGTTACATCGCTATCACCAACCCTCAAAATGAACCTGATTCTGAAGAATAGGTAACATCCTCACTCACCAATTTCATATCCTATGAATTGGAGCGTAAAACTTTTGAACTTCCCGCTCCATTTGTATCTACACGGTTTTCGGTGGATACGTTACAAAATCCTTATCTCCTCTCGCTATTTTAGGACGTGATATTTTAAAAAAACTTGGTACCTGTGAGAGCCGAGAGACGCTCCACACTCCAAGAAAATCAGCAGCTCTTCCCAGCGGGAAAAAGCTAGACACCCGAACCTATAAAAGGCTGAAGCGGAATTTTCTCCGGGTTGTTTGTTACGCATCGTCGGCTGAGGGACATCGCTGCAGTTCGCTTTCCGCAGGACTTCTCCATAAATATTGTGAGTAACTCGTCCTACTTGAATTAAGCTTTGATTCTCCCTCACGACCGTTAAACTCAACCCGTCTGAAGTAGCCACTCAGACGTAATTTGCCCTGGTTCACAACATCCGCAACGAAGGGTCGTATCCGTCTTCGAAATTCGATACTTCGCCCAATTTCTCGCGCGGTAATTATTGAGAGGACCTAGGTAGGTAGCGTAGTATTATTTTGTAAATTTATATTTGTATCCGCTCTGTAAATAATTTAAATATTACCTCGTTTTTCGTAAAACTGTTTGATTACGTAATTTTTGCCTTCCTACCTTCCTCTGAATCAGGTATTAAGACCGGCGTTTTTATCATAGATTAGTTTCAGCAAAAGTCAAAACGTCAGTGGTCTTACATTCTGGTGGAGGCGCCGGGTAGGAATAGTTCATTTGGTTTCCGTACCAAGGAGTGTAGAATCCGCGATTCCCACGTCCGCGATCCCCGAAACCGCGTCCGCGAGATCGATTTGGAAATCCGCGGTACGACCCTCTGTTGTTATGAGTATTGCCACGGTAGTTTGGATTTGAATTTCCTCTGGAACTTCTCCCCCGTGAATTCCCATGAAACGTTCTGCCCCTATAGTAAGTGTCGTGTTAGGAGTTATTCCATTTCTGTTTGTTGGCTTTGTGTGGTTCTTTTCTTTTGTCTGCCTGCCGGTTATGCGCTAGTTTCATTTCATTTAATTGTGTTTTTAGTGACGCTAATTCTTGTTCAAATTTGTCCTGGCCTGATTCTGCAGAACGATCACACCAATTGCTCTCCACCACGTAAGCGCATGCATGCCGCCCGATGAAAACCTGAAAATAGAGACTCTCTATGTTCAAGTTGTCAGCCCAAAACTGTACTCTCCTCTTGAAGTCTCCCGGTGTCGTATAACCAGGTCTTCATTAATTACTTACTGTGGTACATCATCTCATGTATCAATGATGAACGAGGCATTGACAATAGACGAACCAATTCCTATTTCTTTCCGTGACTGTATGAATGTACATGAAAGATTATCTTATACAACATCTACTGGTGTCATGATTGACGGAATGAAAATGAACCCATTAACCACCAGAAAGATTGTAGACATGGGTTATACCTCAGAAGATGGTGTATGCACTGGCACAACTTTTGCAATGGGCTCTCACCTGTACAAAAACTCTGTACGTACAAGTGAATATAAGATAAAAATTTGGAAGGAAAAAGCAACTTTGCAAATTAAAGACAAGAAAATTCTAACTAGGGATGGGGATGAGTGTGCGTATAAAACGGGGGGTTGTGCTATATCAGAGGAGGGAGTCGTCGTCTGGGAAATTTTAAGCGAATCGCATCAATGTGGGACTATTCAATACAATCTGGTGTATGAAGGGTACGCGTTACTACTGCCCAGCTGGCGCCACAAGTATTGTTGGTAGAATCAGCTGAACAGCATTTTGCGTTGTCCTTAAAAAAGCAAACTCCGGTCTGTAACTTCCAGGGATATCAGACTGAGACTGATGATCTAGAGGTTATTATAGGTAATCCAGGGTCGTTACCGGAACATTCACGTGCAGATGATGCTAGGGACTTGAATACATTTATGGACTTAAACCTCAAGTTCATATATGTCGAGAGGAATATTGCCAATAGAACCACCGATCTTTACAAGCTTTTCACCCGCCGCTACTGTGAGTTGAATAAACAACAACTCACTCACCTTCTCTCATTAGCAAAAACTAATCCTGAGGAATTTGCTTGGGTTTATACTGGTAAGGAGGGTTATACGGCGATTACACGGGGAGAAGTCGTCCATCTCATCCAGTGTGCTCCGGTAGACGTAGAACCGAGAGGAGTAATGACCTGCTATAATGAGCTTCCGGTAGTTTATCAAAATCGGTCAACTCTCAAAACATTCCCAAGCTGAACGGCCTGAAATCAGCACACGAGCCAGCATTCGTTCCTTCCACGACAACGGAAAGGCAAACCTCATCGTCTACACCGCCAGAATCGGCGCACGACTTATCCGACGCGTTGTAGGGAGGGATAGCACCTTACGAGCTCGGTACAAAGTACCGGCTTCATAGGACCTAGGTAGGTAGCGTAGTATTATTTTGTAAATTTATATTTGTATCCGCTCTGTAAATAATTTAAATATTACCTCGTTTTTTGTAAAACTGTTTGATTACGTAATTTTTGCCTTCCTACCTTCCTCTGAATCAGGTATTAAGACCGGCGTTTTTATCATAGATTAGTTTCAGCAAAAGTCAAAACGTCAGTGGTCTTACAGTACCTGATTGGCCTTCTGCTTTCGAAGCGACTCCCTCTTGCACAGCAGCGGCTATGACGATACAAGTACTTGTATCGATAAAAATTCCCAGTATCGAAAAAAAGTATCGAATGGAAAATCAATGAAAACAGAAACGAATACTGATCTGATATTGTCAATTGAGGGGCATCAGGTTCAAAGGGCCTAAGTGCCAAAATCTCGAAAAATGAGATTTTCTTGGATTTAGTGACTACGTGCCAATGGTAATACATCTACAAAAGGCCTAAGTGCCAACTCTTTTCTTTCAGTTTGAAAAGTGGCGGCAAAAATTGAAGTTTACCTAACTCCAAGTCGCTTTCCCTAGACAGCCTAACTCCAACAGTTATTATTGAAAAGGCCTAAGTGCCAAAATCGCCTTGTTTTTATCACCATCGCATTGGTAACACTGTCGAGCCTCCCAGTCAGTTTGTTTATGTTTTTAGTTGAGTTGAGTCAGTTTGTGAGTAAACTATTAAGTAAAATATTAGAAAAATGGATGGATTTCTCGATCTCGAGAGCATCAAGGAGAGGAGAAGTCGGGGCACCGGTCGATGGAGAGACGACCAAAAGAAGAGGAACGAAGAAGGTAGAGGTCACACTACGCGCAATCTTGTACCAGTTCCACGCCGAAATGTTTTTACAGCCCTTGGAGTAAGTACATTTTTTATGTATTCTTATCACTTTCCACTTGAAGTTATTAACTTAGCCAAGTTTCGAGAAACGAGCTAGGGATGCCCAACTAACTGTACCTGTGTACCATGTTACGTTATTCTTATAGGTACCTGTTTATAAGTACATTTATTTTCGTTCTCTGGAATTGATATAAAATACGACAGATACCCCTTAGATATTATGTAGGTACCTACGTACTTATTCTTCTGTTATTCTTGTTCCAGGGCTTGTGTGACTGCTCAATGGATTGCAAAAAAATAACTACAGATGAGAAAATGAAGCTTTTCCACGAGTTTTATACCCAGGGCTCCAAAGCTCAAGGTACCTTTTTAATGAACAATATTGTATTGACGTGTGTAAAACGGAAGCGACATGGCCAGTACGACGAGCCAGCTAATAGTCGCCGTCAGTACACGGTACTGTATACTTTACCCGACAAAAACGGAGGAGATTACAGAGTTTGCAAAAAAACGTTCATGAACATTTTTGATCTTAAAAGCTCTTCCAGACACTATTCGTCTCGCCGTAGCCTCGAGTACGGACACCGACGTATCAAAACTCGCTATACTCGCTGATCGTCTTCTTCCTTTCTGCCCAGCTCCTTCGGCTACTTCTGCTGTTCACCAAACCGACGAACGAGAAATTGAGGTGATTCGAGCACCGCGAACGGCATCCATCGCTGGCAAAAAGACGAAGCCACACAAACAAACCTCACACTAGTGACTACTGCATCGCAAACGGACCCTACAAATTCCGTTTTCTCGCCAATGCCGCCCCCGGCACCGATTACTTGGGCCCCGGTCTCTCGTCGCCCCTCGGACGCTTCTCGCCCCCGGGTTCCGGCTAGCACCGTCCGCCTGGCCTCTCGCCGCCGAAATCCCGACCCACGTCACAGACGCCGCTGATGAGTCACTGCATTAAAAAAAAAATACTTATATCAATATACTTATATCAAATTTTGCTTTTCAAAATCTGGGGGGAGGTGTGCTAGCATGTAGCGGCACGCTCTCCAGTAGCAAGGTGGAGGGAGATACCCACTCCACCTGCTCCATGTATTGGGTATATAAGAGGCGAACGGCCCATCAAATACATGCATTCAACGATACAACTTGAAGTTGTTCATTACTGCTCCTCGAATCACCACAGAAGGGAAGGAGTTGACAGAAACTGTGAAACTCGTGGAGGATTTACAGAAGGAGGCATTATCGTGGCCCGGACAAACAGGTGAAACCGTTCGAGAAAAATTAGAGGGTGTACTCAAACGAAATCCTGGCTGGGAAACTGTCGTTGTGTTGGCGAAAGTGTTGGAAGGCGACTCACCCAACACCAGCAATTGGTCATACACTCCTCAAGAAGTGGCGTCTTTCAAATATCTACCAATTGTCTCAGCAGATGTGGAGCGGTCATTCTCCCGTTTGAAACTATTATTGCACGATTTGAGAAAATCTTTTACAACTGAAAATTTGGAAAAGCACTTGATAGTACTAGCTAACATATTTTAACAATTAAATGTTTTGTCAAAAAACTGAGTAAAACTATTGTAAACATTGTATGGACTGATTTTGTATAAAAATGTAAATACAAAAAAATTGAATAAATACAAGTAACTATGCACTTATTATTCAATTGTTCAACTATCTTGCGCATATTTTGAAGGCATATTATCGGATTTTTTCGCGCATATGTACAAATGCATATATTGGGCATCTACGTGCATATTTTGAGGTTTTATTTTGCATATATTGCCGAGCCCTACTTATCAGTATCAGTGATAACGAAGGCGCATTGTTGTCCTATGTCATTGTGTATCGTGTTGTGTTCTGATTGTGTCTTTGTGTCTCAATTTCAAAATGCCGCCACCTAAAAGTGCTGTGTGGTCTTTTTTTTCTAAAAAAAGACGATAAATTGGCCGATTGGAAAATGTTGTATGAAAGAAGTCAAGCATGCCGGGAACACCTCCAATCTTCACAAGCATGTTACGGCGAAACATCCACAACTCAAACAAGAAAAAGATGACAAAGCCAGCTGTCATGGACGACGACGGTTACCGAATAGGAAAGGCCAGTCAACTGAGCCAACTCAATCTGTTTGTGAAGAAAAATCCGCGTCAGGTAAAGGGAAGGCTCAACACAATGCTTTGCTATCAAGTTCTCAGCCTTCCACTTCAAAAGACAGCGTCCATGTAACTGTTACTTCACCTGACGGTGACGATACAAGCATGGTTGTGGACGATGTTGATGACTACGATTCACGGAAAGAAAATCCTATATTAAAGGCTTACAAAACATTGGACACAAATCATCGGAAGAAGACGCGGAGGGTCGCGCCACCTCGGGCCTGCCCGCGCCAACCCAGGCTTCTCTGGTCCCACGGCGCAAGGGTCGTCGAGTTGGTGGCAGGGCTCCTCTCAACACGCGCCGTGGGAACCCAGCTTTACCGTACCGGTAGGTACTACGCATGGATTTATGCAGCCTAAACCTATATAATGAATACCAAGCAGGGTATTAAGGGAGCATTTCCCGTTTGCTTCCTCAGTTTTAGGTCGGAGCCTCGGACAACTCGGAAATACTTACCCAGGAGAGTGCCCACTTGTGGATGCCGTTACCTCCCATACCGTTTCCCTTCCGCCCTTGTCCCGACTGGTTTATTCATCAGAAAAATTAAAGGTCTAGCACGAACCATTTATTATATCAACATTTTTATAAATACCAATTTTTCCATTCTCCCTCCATCTAATTCTCACCAAGTTCTGGGCTTTGCTGATGACTTGAGAGACATCAGTGAACCTCGAACCTTTCAACCCCTCCTAGATACAATATCCACACACCTAATGAAGTTGGGCTTTCTGATCAACCCTTGGAAATGTAAGACGCTCCATGTTAGTGGACGTAACCCTGTTGGGGAGTGCAACACCTCATTCTCTCTCCTGGGTTCCCCTATCCCAGTGTTGCTAGAGGGAGAACACCCGTTTGGTTCACCTACCTGGGAAACCCACATTAGTTTTTCTGGAAAAAAGGCAATTGGGGTAAATAGAGCCGTGGCGCCGGGGGAAATAGGTCCACTTTTTTTAAGCTAGCTCTATTTACCCCGACTGGCTTCATTTACCCCAACTAACTGTTTATTGCGTATTTACTTGTATCTAGATACTTCAATATTATTTTCTCTCGATTTCAGATGGTTTGAAACTATGTTCGGAAAAGTAAAAATTCTTCTTGGAGCGTCGAATCCTTGAAAAAGGCGTTAGAGTTTATTCGATCAGGGAACAGCATTCAGAGAGCAAGTGAGCAGTTCAACATTCCTTATTCTACTCTTACGAAAAGGTGTAAGCTACCTACTAGGGATGAGGCTCCAAAACAAGGGGTGAAGACTGTTTTTACAAAGGATCAGGAGCAAGGATTTGCTGAACGCCTACTGCTACTGTCAAACATGTTCTACGGGTTACTCCAAAAACACTTCGTAAGATAGCTTTTGCTTATGCTGAGGTAAATAAGATCCCACATAATTTCAATCGAGAATTGCGCATTGCTGGAGAGGACTGGTTCGACGGTTTCAGAAAACGAAACCCCCTAATCTCTATCCATAAACCCGAGTCCACCTCAAAAAATCGAATCGAGAGGAAATGACAACATTCTTTAATAATCTGGAAAAGGTCACTTTAAAATATGAGTATCCCCGAGATAAGAGAGAGGATCCCCCAAAACGTTACCGTAATTTCATTCCTCCGATGTTTGTATTTCCTCGAAAAAAAAAAATGTCTCCACTGTTGACGAAAAATGGCCCTCCGAGTTCCATCTACCATGTATCAGACGGTTGGTCGAATGAATCGCTCTTCATTGTATGGTTGAGACACTTTGTGCATCATTCTGGCACTACCATTGACAGACCAGCTATGCTGGTTTTGGACAACCACAACAGCCATACAACGTTGGAAGCCTACGACTACTGTCAGGAGAATGGAGTGATCATGGTGACAATCCCTCCTCACACATCTCATAGAACTCAGCCATCGGACGTCACTTTTTATTCCCCTCTGAAACCCGCCTTTCGAGTGGAGAGTGACCGCTTCATGAAAAACAATCCATGCCAACGGATCACAGCCTACGACTTGGCTGAAATATTCAACTCAGCTTACTCCAGGGTAGCGACAATTGCCATGGCTGTGTCCGGATTTCGCAGCACTGGAGTTTATCCATTGAATCTGGGCATCTTCTCTGATGATGACTTCCTTGCAAATGAAGGCATTTATTGGTACTACTAGGCAGCTAAAGTCAAGATGGGTATTTCACGGGAGGACTTTATCTATACTATCACCATACCCCTACTTGACCCAGACACAGTGTTTGACCTGTATCGTCTCCATACCTTGCTTGTGTTCGACCAGGAATTATGAGTACATTGAGTACATTGCAATTGACCAAACAGCTGCAACTTATATGCTACCTGACGAATCGGACTTACAGCTGTGCACTGATGGAATACCGGCCATTTGTAGCGTAGGTAAACCTTTATTCACAAGCGCTGAGACTTCGTGTGAGCTGTCGCTCATGACAGGGTCAATTGAACACTGTGAAAGGTCCCTGGCGCAATACGGTGAACCAACATTCAAATTTGTTGGGAATCATTGGACATATTCTGCAGGAAACCAGCTAAATTTAACAGTACGATGTCCTGGTCGAGAGCAATACTTCATCATACTCACCCATTGCGGCCTCATCCACGACCTAGCGAATTGTACACCGATTGGCTCAAATTTTCGCCTAGTAGGTCAAACAACAGTAGAAACAGTAGATTTCAGAACTGTTTCTGGGGTGATCACTCCTCATCATTTACATTTCTGAGCGGAGAAATTGCTCCCATTACAAAACATGAAAGGCGACAGCTTATGCTGGATCCGAGCAAATTCAGGGAGATGCTAGAGCGACTTTCAACGTCGGCGTCTTCTTCCCTGGCTATCCACAAAGCAATTGCGCAGCTGAATGCCTCATATGAAGACACGGAAATGAGACAACATCATTGGAAAGTTTTCCATTGGACCACAGGGGCAGTAGGCGTAACAGTGGCTGTTGTACTTGGTGCATTGCTGTTGTGCAAACTGGTTCCCTGGTATAAAAAACCACCGGTAATGGTATTCAACACACCGAACACGAGCAGGTGAAGGAAACGGTAGCCCATAATAGCAGAACTTCAACATTGTTCCATTAATTTAACTTAATAAAATTTATGTGCATATTATTTATAAAAATTCAGCGGTTTTGTTTGTCTTGTTCATGTTCTATGTAATTAATGCTGTGACACGTTAAAATAACAATAATAATAATAATGTATTCGCATTTTTCCAAATACAAGAAATATATAATAATAATATCTATTGTTTTTGGTGATATTTTATGTATATATATCTCGGGGAAGAGGATTTGGAACGTCGGTGCACCCCCGGAATGAAAACCACCGCTAGCGCTACCTACCAAGTATTTGTCACAGCCCCTGGGGTTTGGATAGTCTCAGTTTACATGCAATCGTCCGTGCGAGTGGTCCTGTCATAAACATTCCATAGCGGGAGTTCCGAACATTGTTCTTAATCCGTTTAAATGATTTATACTTGATATCCATTATACTTCCCTCAATATCAATCACAGTAACGTTCATATCATAAATATCCTTGTTCATATAAAGTTCTCTGTTCGTATTATTTCCATTTAGTATACCGTTCGTTCATTCTAATTCAGTTGTGACTTTGCTTAATAAACCTTTTACCATGGAGTATGATTTTGAAGAAGGGGAAATCCCTAATATTCCCGATATTTCATTGTATCGGCCATCTGACGACCTAAATACGATATATATATATATATAATCATACAAATAATAATTTTTGAAATTTTCCAAAGAGCTCGTCATGTGTGCATAAAGGGAACCCAGTGAGAAACCCACTCTCCACCGGAAAATACATGACAGCTATTTGAGAAATGGAGGATGAACTATTTATGACGGACATATCGAAACAACAGTAAGAATATTATGAAACATTACAGGAATGATGAAGTAAGTGACATCCACTCACTCCTATATAAGTAGTAGTTTACCTCCTAAATACCGCGTAAGTACCTCCTAAGTACCTACTCGGAAATAATATTACCGCACAGTTAAGATCGCAATAACTGTATAAGAGTACAAAGTATGAATTCATAAGAAGGTACTGCATCATCATAGTGGTCAACTTCTAGCGATTCATCAACCCAACTTCTGGTACGTCATCAGGACATGGTCAGATCTGGTTCTACTGTGTCCACCAGCATCTGCTCAATTCATTTCTCCATTAAAGACCCGATCAGGTCGAATTATAAATCCACCCACGAGATTAATTCGTAACATGTAATCTGATGTTTAACCAGATAGTTCGACTTGTCGGGTCCACGGAAAGGAAGCGAGCGTCCAGTGTCCCCTCCACCTGGCTCAAGGCGGCCTTCCCCCGGGAAATTGAAGACGGCATTTAAAGCAGCGAACTGCACAAAATTTAGTCAAAGCTGCGGCACAGAAAACAATTTTTGCTGTTGTTTCCTAAGGGACATCCACGACTCCTAAGACTTAGCCCCGTCGTAGATCCAGTGCTGAAGCAGTCCCCCCATATGGAAACAACAGTAAATATTCGGAACCATCGTTCTCGACGTTAAGGTACCACACGAGGAGAGACTTTAGTTTAGGGTTAATTAATAGATAATTAGGATTAAGACAAAGTTGTAAATTATAGTCCTTATTTAGCTTGATTGCCGACTTTTCCTTAAATACCTAATTGAATCAAACACCCCTAAACTAGCACGACAGACTACAACGAACTAAATTGTAAAAGTGACGTTCTTCGAAGATCCACTGATGAAGGGACCACTCGCCGAAACTGTACTGTTTTCTACTTCGTGCCTCTTTGAAAAATTTCTCATTTCTGACATACCAGATGAAGATGTTATCCTGTACCGCCAAGAGTTAGCCCGTTTAATCAGGGCGGGGCATTAAGAGGACGACCGAATGACTTGTCATCTGACAGCTTCCTGCTCGCGACCAGTCGATTGATAAGCAGAAAATGACGTAGATGGGTGATGTGGACTTCCAGCATGGACGGATTTCATACCTCCGTGGAGATTAACCGAGAATGGTCGTTCCGTCGAATTTCATTCCCTTTTCTTTCATTTCAATTGCTTCAATTTACTTCAATACAACTTCATTTCATCCTGCTTAGTTGTGTTTCTTCCTCAACTTCTCTCACCTGTTTGTATTTATCTGGACCGCGCAAGCAGAGCTAAATTATCAACATAACCATAGCGGTACAATGGTGGCAGAGTTTTTACGAATCAAGTACACGTCTCAGTACAATAATTTGTTATATTTAATAGTATTATACTCGATATAGGGGAAGGGTGGGCAAAGTGACCACTGGCTGTTACTGCACCGTACGGTGCTGCTACGCAGTGGCGGATGCGTCAACTATTCCATTAGTGCGCCATCTTAGTTGTGTCGAAGGTGGAAGACGTTCCGATTTTTGTTCAAAAGTTATTGGATATTTTCGTGTTTTTCAACGTCCTAATGTAAGGTAAGTGTATTGAATTAACTATTACAACCAAACTTTCATTTGTAATACAGGTAGCTAATAGTAACGTCTTAAAACCTGTGTATTTAGACTACAAAATGATGGGTCTGTATAACGCCTTGCTCGGTCCGTTTAGCTGGTAGTGTGGAATTTATGTAATGGCGACGAAGAGGGCAAAGTGGCCACGTCTGTGGCCCGACATGGATTTACAATTATAATTTATGTTTATTAATTATTAAAACATTATTATACTATAAATGTACATTACTTTATAAGATTATTGCAGCTTTATTCCAGGGGAAAACGTCGTGTAACTTTCATATTTTAATGCTATTTAAGATGTAATATTAAAAACATTGTTTTCTTCTAGGTCTAGCGATGGTGTCCAAATATCACAGGAAAAGTCAGCAGCAGACATGGGACCCCACAGCGATGCAAAGAGCAATCGATGCCGTGATAGACGGAATGCCTTATCAAACTGCTGCAAAAATGTACAATGTGCCCAGGAACACACTAAAACGTCGTGTACTACATAAAAATCAAGACGCTACTGACAATAAAAAGGTATTAGGCCATTATCGACCTGTTTTCAACAAGGACCAAGAACAGCTGTTGGTAAATCATCTCTTGGATATGGAGGTACGTTTTTTTGGAATTACTGTAGCTGACTTGCACAGCCTAGCCTATCAGTTGGCTGAACAGAACAACATCCCTCACAATTTTAATAAAGTAACTAAATTAGCAGGCAAAGATTGGGTAACCGGGTTCAGAAAGCGTCATCCTGAACTTGTGTTAAGAAAACCTGAGGCGACTTCAGCTGCAAGGGCGCAAGCATTTAACAAAATAAATGTCAACAAGTTTTTTGACATTTTGGAGGACGTTCAGAAAGATCACTTGTACCCTCCTCATAGGGTGTACAATGTTGATGAAACTGGACTTATGACAGTCCAGTCCAAGTCATCAAAGGTTTTAGCTCTAAAAGGGCGACGCCAAGTCGGGTCTCTTACATCTGCAGAGAGAGGTGTTCTCTCCACTTTTGTAGTTGCTATGTCAGCTGGAGGAGTTTTTATTCCTCCTTTTATCATCTTCCCTAGGAAGTTCAAGACGGTGCTCCACCTGGAACAGCTTTTGTTTGTCATCCTTCAGGGTGGATGCAAACAGAAATTTTCACACAATGGTTTGACCATTTCTTGAAGTTTGCGAAGCCATCCGAAGACGACCCAGTCTTGCTCATACTTGATGGACATGCCACACATACCAAAAATCTAGAGTTCATTAATAAGGCTAGAGAAAATCACACAACTGTAGTTTGCATCCCTCCCCACTGCAGTCATAAGCTGCAGCCACTGGACGTTTCTTTCATGGGACCTTTCAACACCTATTATGTCCAAGCGATTGAAAGATTCTTGCGTAATAATCCTGGTAGATTAGTAACACAGTATCAGGTGTCTAAACTTCTTGGAGAGGCATTTCCCCTTGCAGCTACTCCAACTACTGCAGTAAAGGGGTTTGGGAAATGTGGAATTGTCCCAATAAACAGACATAAGTTTACTGACGTGGATTTTGCTGCAGCCATGACTACAGAAATCTCTGTGCAATCTTCTACCCCTCTTCAAGAAGATGAAAATGAAGAATTAGGGGTTGAAGACCAACGGGAAACTTCTTCTGTGGAGCCAGGAAAAGATTTTGCAGATTCGCAACACAACATTGCTTGCCGTCAAGAGAAACAACCTAAAAGTAAAGATAACCTGCCTTCTGGAGAGATTGATTGCCAACCAGGCCCCTCCACATCCAACGCTGCAGTTCCTATTTTTTCCAATGACCACAGACAAAATGTCACTGTAGGATCTGGAGATCCAAATTATACATTTGTTATAATCTCTAAAGACTTGCAAAAGCCAAGTACTTCAACATGCCAACCCAGCCCACAGCCTCAAAGCTCCAAGACCAATAGGCCCAATACTTTTGCTGTTAGCCCACAGGATATTGTTCCAATCCCTAAAGCAAATATTACCAAACGAGGAAACACACGAAAAAAAGGAGCAGCTGCAGTTTTGACTTCAATTCCATTCAAGATGGAACTAGTAGCCGCAAAAGCAGAAAAAGAAGAAAAGGAAAGAGCTAAGAAGATAAAGCTGGAACTGAACAAAGAAAAACAGAGTAAGAAGGGGAAAGAAGGAAGCAAAGCAAAAGTTAAAGGAAAGCAGAAAACGAAATCAAAACCAGCGAAGCGTGCTTTGTTTAATGACTCGGACAGTGACGTGAGTGATACTGATTGCCTTTTTTGTGGGGACTTATATTCCAAGTCAAGGGAAAACGAAGGATGGATAAGGTGTTCGGGATGTTTAGGATGGGCACATGAGGCTTGTGCCGGGTGTGAAGAACAAGACAATGACTTTATTTGTGATATTTGCAAATAGGCTAACCTCAGTGTGAAACTTTCTTTTTCTATGATGGTAATAATATTTGTACTTTGAAAATACACTTTCAGTTAGTATACTCAGTCTAAATGTTGTATTTATTATAGCGGGCAAAGTGGCCACCCCATGGCCACTTTGCCTCACCCCGCAATTTTATATATTTTTTTATATATATATAAAAGGTACCAAGATAAAGTAAAAATAAAAGTTGCCTTATGTAGCTAAGTAAGGAAACTAAGACTGGTAACGTTTTTATGTTTTTTTAAATATGTTATCATGACAAAAAAAAATTGTTTTTCCTTAGGGTGGCCACTATGCCCACCCTTCCCCTAACGCTGAAATCGACCGACTCCCGCTCACGTAGGACGGGGCCTTACCGAAGAAATAGAAACCGAGCTATCATATTCCGCTCATCAGAGCTCATCAATCATCTCTGACCCTATCAAGAAGGTACCGAACTTGTTTACAATTGTGGCTTTCAACAACTTTGATAGGTTTGTTGAGACATTGATAGGAAAAAATACAATGCACGATACAGTGGGGATAATTATCCAAAACGCGACCACAGACGAAGGTACAGCAGTGGACGTTTCCAATGTCTTCGAACAAGAAGAATTACCTGATGAGGGACAACAAGAGACTCCCGTAAACCAACACTCATTTAGACGATGCTTTTTGAACGGAACCTTACCTTCAGAAACCATAAATTGGCAACATGGCTGTATTGTATTGACGGATCCATTATCCCAAATCACTCTGTGAGGGCCTTACCTCATTCGAGTTGTTCAAGCTTTTTTAAAATAATGATTTGACGGCGTTGATAATTTCGGAATCAAATATTTATGCAACTCAGAAAAATGACGGCAGCTTCGAACTTTCAAGAACTCTCTTACACCAATTTCTGGTTTTGAAATATGTTTTTACCAGCGTACATGACAAAATCTCTGGTTTTACCTCTGCTTGAATATGCCTCTCCGTTTTTCACAAATATTCCCTGGAGAGAATGCAAAGGAAATTTCTCAGATACGTCGCGTACAAGGCTGCTAGAAAGAAAGTCAGCCAGCAGAACCACCGGCCTACAGGCCAGTCAAAAAAGAAAAGAGTTTGTTGGGTCCACGGAAAGGAAGCGACCCCTCCACCTGGCTCAAAGCGGCCTTTTAAGACGGCAGGATTCCACAAGCAGCAAACTACAGAAAAGGCAGTCTGGAGAAAGCTGCGGTAGAGAACAATTCGCTATTGTTTCCTCCACCTCGACGAAGACGATTAGCCCCGTCTAAGTATCCAAAAGCAGTCCCCCTCGCGTTCGGAACCAGCAGAAAGCACCATCTTAGGAAGACTTTAGAAAACGGTTAAGCCAAGTTGTAATTATAGTTTGAATGGCAATCAAACCCCCCCCTAAACCAGTACGAAAAGTTCCTCCAAAGAAGAAAAAAACCAGCAGAAAGCAAAAGAAGAAAACGGTGAAGGCTGTGTTTGAATGGCACCGTGGGGTCCCATTTGCGCATGAGGTTTCCGAACCTCTCCCTGTCCCGCCTAAAGCCAATTCTCAGGTTTTGGAACCCACAGAGTATTTTTTCCGCATGTTCACCCCTGATATCGTCGAGCATATCGTTTTTCAGTCTAATCTTTACGCAACTCAAGAAAAAAATGCCAACAGAATGCAAACAAACATTATTATTGACAAAAATGATCTATTTGACTATCTCGCCATAGAGATTCGTACAGGAGTTCTTCCTTTTCCTTCTATAGAAGACCCATGGTCAGAACAACAACGTTTTGAGAAGGTGGCAAGCATTATGCCAGTAAAAAAGTACAAACAAATTAAAAAAATCGTTCATTTTAACGACAACAGTAAACTTCCCTCTGATGACCCATATTTTAAAGTACGCCCTGTAATCGAAATGGTCCGAAGAAACTTTAAAACTATTCCGGAAGAAACGAAATTCAGCGTGGATGAAATGATGATTCCGTACAAAGGGACGAGGGCAGGATCAAAAAGACAATTTATGAAAGATAAACCCATTCGCTGGGGCATGAAAATGTTTGTGAGATCAGGGGCCTCAGGTATAGTATATGACTTTTTTTTGTACGGAGGCGAATCAACATTTACACATTCGGTAACTTTCACTGAAAAGGAAAAGCAATTCGGAGTCTCATCGTTGGCAGTTATCGCCCTGATAAAATCTATTCAGGAACCAAGGCTCAAATTCGTTTTCTTCGATAACTACTATTCGAATCCACATCTTATGAGATATCTCCGCGACGAGTACGGAATACTGAGCTTAGGCACCATCAGGACGAACCGCTTCCCAGGTCTGGAATTCATGGATGATAAAACATTGGCAAAGGCGGGACGGATGTGTTAGTTGACAAAAAACAAGTTGGTTGCATATTATTTACAATGAGTTCAGGATTACAGGATTAGAAAGGAGCCTGAAGTGGTATATGAGCGTGTTCAGCCAAATTGTAGATTTGTGCATCGACAACGCATGGTTCCTCTATCGCCGAGATTTTAAAAATGTCCAAGAAATTGAATGTGATGAGAGCGATGTAGAACAAGAATACGAAAAGAAGCGTCCGATGTCAATGAAAGACTTCAGACTACTCCTCGATTCCCAGTTGCAGCTCTACCAAAGACCTTCCACGACCCGAGGACGTCCCCCTTCTGGAGAACCCCGTAGGAAGAATACCACCCCACCAAAAAGCAAGAAGACGCTTATGAAAGACAAGAATGGGAGGAATAAGAAGGGTAAAGGCTCAAGGGATCAGAAGCATCGTCCAACCATAACTGTGCCCCCAAGCATTAGGTATGATGATGTTGGGCACTTGCCGGATGTCTCTAGTAAGGGACGGTGCCGTTTTTGCGACCAGGGACAAACGACGTGGCTGTGTATCAAGTGTCAAATTCGACTGTGCCTGAAGAACGACAGGAACTGCTTTTTAAAATTTCATAAGAAAAATCAATAAGTTACCAAACAAAACACACAGGACTAATTTCTACAGAAGCTAACTGAAACTGGAATGGAATTTATGTGATTTTAACTGTGTTGTAGATTACCTCATTTCAACCATTTATGACCAGATTTCGACTTTCAGCTACTGAAATGCGCTGTTACATATAAGTACTTGAACTGTGATGTAAGAATTCGTCCCAAATATTGACGATGTTACCAAATTTATGAAGACTGATATTCATAGTCTTATTTTAATGCGTTATTACAATTTTTCAGTCATTCACCAAGAGCATTTCTTAATTTCCTCCGTGAATTCGATAAAAATTCTCTCTGTGAACTGCCGTTGGTGGACGGGCAGTGTATCCTCTGGGATACACCCATGATATCTCGGTGGATGGGCAATGTATCCCGAAGGATACATGACTAAATTTCGCAAAAAAAAAAGGGGGGCTAAGCTTATAATTCTTGGAAAATGAGGGTACTTTGTCAATTTTAGAGGCAATCTGTGCAAAAAAAAAATTCTGCCGAAATCCCCCGCTTGCCCGGGAAAGGGTTAACAAAGTAAAAGAGGCTGGTTGTTACAGTATCATCTTCGATGAAACCACGGAGATTCCACACACGTCACATTTCCAACGGAATAATTGGTGAAGATTTTTTTTTGTTTCATTGATGCACATTAAAGTTTAATGGATTTGATGGAGGACAAGAGTGCAGAGCCTAAAATTAGTGGTGAGATGTTGGGAAACATGGTCGTTGAGCTCATTAAAAACACTTAGACGACAAAGAATGCGTTGGGATTGGAACTGACAGCTGCAGCGTCATGTCTTCGTATCTGAAGGGTTCTGTCACTGAAATTTTGAAACAAGCAGTCCACTCTGTCAAATGTCCGTGTTTGAACTACGGGTTATTCAACTCTTTGTCAAAATCGAACAACGTCTAGAACGTTAGAAATCTAGTCGGGACTATTAAGCCTGTTGTTGAGTTTTTTCAGCTTCAGCAAAAAAAAAAAAAAAAAAAAAAAAAAAAAGTTCTTGAAGATGCCTTAAGAGTAAGAAATGAAGATTTAAAAGAATTCAAGGGCACACAATTGTCAAGTCTCTGTGAAACCCGATGGGTTGAGAGGCACGACAGTGTCATCAGATTTCAAGAAGCCCTTCCTTATATAGTCAAGGCTGTGGATTCCATTTCAGATCGAACAGAAATTAATACATCATCAAAAGCTAACGCCCTGAAGAAAGCTGTCTGTGATGCGAATTTCATTACAACCCTACTGCCTTTGAAAGATGTTCTGAAACAAATCCAATCTCCTTCATCAGACTTGAAAAAAGCTTCTGATGTAATTCTCGACAGCATTTCCGTTTTGGAATCAAAGCGAAACAAATACGATAATGTATTTGAGACTATTTTTGTTGAAGTACGAATTTTATGTTCAGATTTGAATATTTAAGTAAAAATGCCAAGGTTAGCTGGGGTCCGAAGAAATCGACCGAACTACTCCCGAAGATCTCTTTAAAAAATCCGTTTACATTCCTCTCCTAGACAACATTATTCTTGACCTTAATCTCGATTCCCTAAGGACACGATAGAATATTTTGGACTTCAAATGTTATTACCAACAAGATCATAAAAGGACGCAGCCATCTCAACAGACTAAGCCAAAACTATGTGCGCTGACGAACAAATTTTTACTAATTCTCGCTCTAGAAAGCATCGAAGCTGAATTCGACTTATTGAAGGATAGATGGATTAGGGAAAACCAGTCTAGAGTAAAATTGCACTTCACTAGATGCCTTAGAAGCTTGCGACGCAGATATTTTTCTAGCAATGCATTCTCAGTTGAAGTTACTATCTACCCTGCCAGTTAATGTAGCGTCTTCTGAAAGAAGCTTTTCTACTCTGCGCCGAGTGGACTGTGCTTGCTTCATACACATAGAGATATAGTAGTAGATGTTGATAAAGTTACTGATAGATTTGCTAAGTCTGGCGATAGAAGGCTGGATTTTGTAATTTAGACATTCACTGACATGTCAATACTTGTTCAACTCCTGATTCACTATTATTATTATTATTGTTCATTTTCACATTTAATTGTCAATTCATCATTACAATTCAATTCATCAATCATGTTTTATGTATGTGCAAAAAAACAATAGTGTCATGGAGTAACAAATTTAGCTGGTAAAATACTGTCTGGTATGCAATGCCAGAATACTGCAGTTATTGTGGTGTCTCAGATAAATATCTAATCGCAATCAAGTTGAAGTTCGTTTAACATATGAGTCAGTATTATTTCAAAGAAATAAATAAATTATTTAATCGTTAGGTACTTATAATTAGAGTCATAATTACATAACATGTATATCAAAGTATTAATATCTCGTAGATGAAGGTATTGATAAACATTTATTGTTGGGGGGGGGGGGGGGGGGTTGCTAAAAGTAACACAAGTTTCACTTGTGAGCCCCCCCCCCCCTCCAGAATCTATCCTGGAGGGGATGAATTTCTGTGATTCTCAGTCTCTCCAGAGTTAAGAGTAGGGACTTTCCTTCCTTAAGTATTACATACATCAGACCAATTGTGCAGAAACTACAATGCGTGCCAAAACAACAAGGGTTGGCCAATGGTGATCTTTTACCTGATGATGAATGTAGCCGGATTAACACCTACATTGTTTATCGG
Source organism: Creontiades dilutus (assembly GCA_031894815.1). Taxonomy (NCBI): domain Eukaryota; kingdom Metazoa; phylum Arthropoda; class Insecta; order Hemiptera; family Miridae; genus Creontiades; species Creontiades dilutus. Next base: position 7,526 of record JAVIWC010005560.1, on the reverse strand, counting down.
CGCAATAATCTTGAAGAAATGCGAAGGAGGGTTTTCCTGAAACAATTATCTCATGAACTGACACTTCCAGAACTCAAGAGAAGAAGTATGAAGATGATTGGAATGCCGTCGAGCCTTCAAATCCATCTAAAAAAGTTTCGGGCCATAACGCAGCCTAATAATACTGTTGATTGCGAAAAAAATTATTCGCAGCAAACTGAAAGACGCAAATGCGAGACCTGCAGAGTGTTTCCACTGCTGGTGTGAAAAGGCTAACGAAGTTAAAATGCATCCATTGCAAAAAGGCAATCTGCCTCACCCATTCAGAATACGTTTGCAGAGTGCAAATTTCAAGCAAGGTACACTGGGGCAAGTGGAAATTCGGGGCAAGTGGAACCCAACACGATTTTTCAAACTCTATAGGCAAAGACAGACATGCCATCTGTTGGATTTTCTGCTTACTGAACCTATAGTTAAGAAAATTGACGGCTTGGAGCGCTAGTAGTGCACAGTAGGTTATGGGGAAGGATCTACCAGTCTGGGCAAAATTCGCCCTATCTATGCTCTCTCTTCCCTTTTCCAACGCCTACGTCGAGCGAGCATTTTCTGTGTACGGCGTGGTAAAAGATAGGATTAGGAATCGGCTCTCCCTTGAGGTTGTTCAGTCAATTCTCACTACACGGTTGGAGGAAACTCTTTAAATCGCTTCCTTTGATTTTAATACATGAGGCCACCGATAGATGGGGCGAACATGTCAAATCGCGAATAAATGATTTATTGGATAAAAGGTAACGACGTTAAACCAAATAATGCGCTTACCTACAGTAAGTTGGCGGATGCATGCTCTGCGTTATCACTAATATGGACAACCTTTTCGAGGATTTTACGGTGATAAAGAATAGTTTACCTCTCAGTCCTTCCGATTTGAGTGTTGATCAAAAGTGGGTTGAGATTTTTAAAAGCGTCAACGACCGAAAACTAAATGATTTAGCCCTTCTGGTCTCATTTGTGTTGAGCATTTTCCCGTCAAATTCTCATGTCGAACGGGTTTTTTCGCACATGAACATGAAGTGGACCGCTGTTCAGTCAACCTCATAAAAGCTGAATTACTTATTACATTGAACTTTGAAATGAGTTGCGTGAAATTTTTCGAAAGATTCAGCATTGAAAAGAAGCTTTTGGAGGCAGTCCAATCTAGTCAAAAGTAATCGTGGTTAAAAGCGAAAAAGTGAAGTGCAATATTTTTAGTTACCTACCTACCTATACGTTGTTTTTTGTAAAGTTCCTGGGGAAGGCTCCCAAAACGAACTTTGATTCAGTTGAACCCATGAATGCTGTACAGAGATTTTCACGTGAACGAAAGAAAAAGATCTCTATTCAACAACCCCATCTCGTCAGCAATTATAATAAATACATGGGGGGAATCGATAGGGCCGATCAAAATATTTCGCTCTACAGAACCTCGATCAGGGGGAAAAAATGGTACTTTCCTATCATCGCCCATCTCATTGACCTCGCCGAGCACAACGCCTGGCAACTGCATCGGTTTGACGGCGGCCAGATGGACCGCCATTCATTTCGCAGGAGGATTTCAACGGCTGTACTAGAATCTAATAAACGAGTAGTTTCTTCCAAAGGCCGTCCATCGAAAATAGAAAAGATTGACAGCAGGTATGATAAATTGGAGCACTACGTTGTCGAACTAGAACTTGACAAAAAACGGGAAAACCCAAACAACAACACTGCAGACATTGTACTAAAAAAGCCACGACAAAATGCTTGAAGTGTGAAATTCCACTCCACGTGGCCTGCTTTTTGGACTAAAAAAAAATAATTATATTCTACTACTTATATTGTATTAATTGATCGATGATCAATCCGAACTAATTGTCTGAACTAGGTAGATCCTCGTGGTTCGGGAACTTGATAACAAACGAACTAACTAGTAGCACTGGTTGATCGATGTATTTACACAATTGCAGTTCTAATAAATAACAACTTCACTGAGTACAGAACTACTACTGAACGAATTGAACTTATTTCGAGCTATAGATCATAAGTAAAATGTTCATATAAAAGCAAATCACACATACGTAAAAAATCGCCGCAAAAAGAACGCAATAAGAAGAGAGAGTAACCGAATGAGAGGTTACTTTTCGCGGGCCGTCTCAGAACTACCAACCTCCACAAAGGAAACATTCTACCACTCTGAACCAATGTCTAAATGAACTAATGAACTAAAATCTTGATGAACTAGTTAAAGCGACAAAACAAGTACAAGAGCATAAATATACCGAACAATGGACTATTTCGTACTTAACCACCAACGGGCCATGGACCTACATGGAGCAACTGCATGGATCATTGCTCGGAGCAACCAGGTCCGAACATCCTCCCCCCACAATGACCTCCAATGCGGAAGGTCATTCATCCTTGGGAAATGGGCACAACTTCACCAGAGGTCTCTCCTTGAGTCCAGAACTAGTCCTCACTTCAGCCACCCGAGAGATCCCATCTTTACCTGAGATCAAACGAGTAATTACCCCAATTTTCCACTCAAGAGGTGGTGAGCTATCTTCCATGATAAGAACAACATCGCCTATCTGTGCTGGCTTATCTGGAGAGCACCACTTGTAGCGCTGTTGCAAATCCAAAAGGTACTCTTTCTTCCATCGCTGCCAAAAGGAGTTCACAAGCTGGTTCACGAATTTCCACTTAGGAACAAGTCTGGAGCTAAAGTCCTGTACTGACGATTCAGGCAGAGCTGTTAGAGGACGTTGAACTAAAAAATGGCCTGGGGTCAGAACTAGAACGTCATCAGGTGAGCTGGACTGATGAACTAGTGGTCTGCTATTAAGGATTGCCTCAGTTCGAGCAATAACAGTACTGAAGATCTGGAACGTTGGAACTTGGTCTCGCAATGTGACTCGTAGAAGTCTCTTGGCTGACTTTATTGCTGCTTCCCACAAACCACCAAAGTGGGGAGCTCTGGGAGGTATGAACTTCCACTCAACTCCACGAGTGGCCAATTGTTCGACCAAGCTGTCTGAAACACCATCCTGCATGGCTGATCTAATACTTCTCAGCAGGTTTGCAGCTCCAGTAAAGTTAGTTCCATTGTCCGACCAAATGGTTGCAGGAACTCCCCTGCGAGCCATGAATCTCTCCAGGCATTGCATAAAGCCATCAGTACTAAGGTCCATGACTACTTCAAGGTGTACGGCCTTGGTTGCAAAACAGACGAATACTGCTAAGAACACATCTAATGATCTAGTGCCTCGAAGTCCTGCAATTGTGATCTTAAATGGTCCACCAAAGTCCACCCCAGTCTGCTCAAAGGGGTAGGCAACTTCAACTCGTCCTTTGGGAAGCTGTCCCATGGGTGGCTGAAAGGGCTTTGGATTGACTGAAAAGCATCTCAGACACCCCTTGAGAACTCTTGCTACAGTGTTCTTTCCATCAATGATCCAGAACTGAGTTCGAAGATAGGCTAGGGTAGCACGTGGTCCTACGTGCATACATCGTTCATGAGCAAACTGAACAATCAAACGAGTCAACACATCGTTGCTCGCAACAAGAGCTGGGTGTCGAGTTTCATACGTTAATGAACTAAGCTCCAGACGCCCACCTACTCGGAGTATACCATCACCATCCTTGATGATTGCGAGCTGCTTCATCAGCTTTGAATAAGGGGCCTTTTGATTAAGAGCTTCATGAATGGACTTGAACTGACGTTGCTGAGATCTGAGAACTAATACCCTATCAGCAGCCTTAAGCTCTGCGGTCTTGAGTGGCCCAGTGAATGATCTAGGTTTCTGGCAGTTCTTCCTGAATCTTAAAATCCATGCTACTACTCGCCTAAGTCTAGAAAATGAACTATACCTATCTTCAAAAACATCCCCTCCAGTTGCAACACGAACTTGGTTAGCACGAATTTCTTCTGTCACATGAGGGATAGATAGGTCTGGTCTAACTCTCCTAATAGGCCACGTTGACCTATCCCCTGCCAGCCAAGATGGTCCATTCCACCAAAGATCAGTCCTTAGAAGCTGTTCTGGTGAAGCTCCTCTGGACGCAATGTCTGCCGGGTTATCACCAGTAGCAACATGAAACCAGTTGGCAGAGGGAAGTTCCTTCAACGTTTTGGCAACTCTATTGCCCACAAACACCTTCCACACTGGTGCTGGATCTGCTGTGAGCCATGAAAGAACTACAGTACTATCTGAGCAGGCTACCACATTTTTCAGAGGGATTTCCACAAATTGATCCTTGATTTTGGCATAGGTCTTTGCCATCAGTTCTGCAGCAAGCAGCTCCATCCTGGGAATGGACTCTGGCTTCATTGGTGCTATTCTAGCTCTTGAGACTACTAAGCGAACTATGAACTGATTGTGAACTTGAGCTACATGGTAGAATGCTGCTGCATAGGCTTTCTCTGAGGCATCAGCAAAGCCAATGAGCCATTGATTTGAACTGGTTGCTCTAATATGCCGAGGCAGAGCAATTTGTGTGAGCTGGTGCAATGACTGAGCTAGCTTGGACCACTCATGAGCTAAAGATTCTGGTAGGGGATCATCCCACTCCAGTTGCAACACGAACTTGGTTAGCACGAATTTCTTCTGTCACATGAGGGATAGATAGGTCTGGTCTAACTCTCCTAATAGGCCACGTTGACCTATCCCCTGCCAGCCAAGAACTAATTGTTATCAAGTTCCCGAACCACGAGGATCTACCTAGTTCAGACAATTAGTTCGGATTGATCATCGATCAATCTATACATGGTGCCGAAACCCGGGAATTATTAATTGTGCGACTTGAGTAAAATCCCAAGCCACAAAACTCAAGTTACGACGAGAAGAAGTTCCAAAACCTACGTCTGCCTGTCCGCACCTGATTCGGTGAGCCCTTTCCAATTTCATCATCTCATCTGTTTTGTTCTTGATAATTGATTAGTTCAATATGGCATGTAAGGATAGTTCAGTTTTTGAGATGTTCAAACTGCCAAAGGAGGTAACTGGCCTCTTTACAGAGCGTGATCGATTATTATATCGAGCGATAAGGACGTGGGTAATCGAGATCAACGCTTACATCAAAATGGGAGATTCAGATCGCGTTTTCGATGATCAGCTCAAAAACCTGTATGACTATAGTTCGGTGCTTATGAACAGGTTGGACGGTACTGAACTGGATGATGACACGATCGATATATTCGCCGACTTCATTGCTACTACTCAAAGTAAACTCAATGTTTTAAGTAGTGGTAGAACAGATACATTAGTTCAAATAGACGATATTAAACCTAGAAGGAATGCTACGATCGATGCAGTTAAATCTATGAACGTACTCCTTCCATCGGTCCCTCAGTACGATGGTGACGTCACTCAGTTCTCCGCATTCAAGACCCTTTTTGATGCTGCTGTTCATAATAACCCTGATCTCCCTCGCGAAATTAAGTTTCAAGCTCTTTCGCAAAAATTGGGTGGGAGTGCTCGTAATATTATTACTGGCTCTAATGCTACTGCCAATGAGTATGAGCGTGTATATCAGCTGTTATGTTCTGAGAACAGTGGGAAGTACAAACTTGCCAGATGTACTTTTGCTAATAAGCGCAATATTCCCCAGGCGTCTAGTTCTCAACCTCAAGTACTTGAAAAATTCTTGTTCGCCGCTAAGGCCTGGACGGATTCAGTGAAGGGTTTGCCAACCCCTTCCCTCTCAGATTTTTTATTATTCGAAGTTTTGTTCGAAAAATTGTCCCCTGAGTTGAGAGAGAAATTCAACAAGAACGTTATGAACGACAACGATTCCATTCCAGATCATAATAGGCTGTTGAATTTTCTAGATAATGAGCTTCGTTTAGCTCAATTAGTACCTACATTTTTCAATTCAAAGCCTCACGCTAGTTCCGCGGAATCGTCAAGGCGGCCCTTGTCAAACGGTAGATCACCTGTTCTTCGGAGCCGTTCCCATGGAACTGTTAATTTGGAACGTAGAGATCAGAACGCCGAGGAAAATTGTCCTGAGCCAATTATTTCTGGTTCACAGTCAAGAAATGATCAGTTTCGATGTTTTTGCTGTAATCAAGATCATTTCATCTACAAATGCCCAGTATTCGGTTCAATGACGATCAGACTTCGTCGGGCTTTTGTTGAGGAACACAGGCTGTGCTTTAACTGCCTCTCATTCAGACATCGTGCAAGCAGATGTCCTTCTGATCGAAAATGTCATTGTGGACAACGACATCACCGACTTCTGCATCTTGATCAGTCATCTAGTTCTTCAGTACCATCAAAGGCTCATGTTTATGATTATGAATCTAGTTCAGGGGAAAAACGAGCTCAAATGTCCGAGGTTGTAACTTCGCGGTCCCCGTCCCCAATTAGTTCTCAGTCAGGGGTATTTGCTATGAGGCGCATAGCTCCCAAGTCACTCAGCTTCCGTGACGATTATAGAATGCGTCCTCTAAATAGGTCCTCCAATGTGTCGGAGGAATTAGAATCTAGGCATTCACGTCCCTCTTTGCACAGATGGGATTCTGAGAGTTCATATTCGTCGGGGGAATTTATTGTTAAAAAGGGGGGACGTGCTGTACTCAAGTCAACTTGTCCTAGGTCCTCTTTTAGATCAGTTGGAAGCTTCCCACCGCATTCGCGATCGGGTAGGTCATACTGTGGGGGGAGAGAAAGAGCGCATTCAATCTGAAGGTGGCCTGCCGTGCACAAGCCTGGCACCCCAAGTTCCTTGCATTTTTGTTCATTTGTTGATTGTCATAGTCAGGTTGTTCACGGTGGCAAATTAGGTCATTCCCACTCTGAATATAATGGTTCATGTTCATTAGGTAGGATGTTAGTAAATAAGAACGTTAGCTCTAAGAATACCTACTCAGAAATAGTTGGTGATAAGGTACATGATTCATCAACTGGTTTTCCCAGAAATCCTAGTTTTCATAGGACAAACACTAGTTCAAGTTCAAAACAAGTACAATCTAGGTCATATGCCCCCAATTGTAAAACTAAGCGACCCAATTACCGTCCAGCCATGGTTTGGGAGGGGGGTCAGTACAAGTTCAAGGGAAAGTCCAATTTAAAGTTCAAATTGAGTTGTGGTCTTTTGCCCACAGCTATAGTTCCAATATCCCATAATGGTCGACATCCAGTTCAAGTTCGTGCTCTCCTTGATTCTGGGTCAGAAGTGAATATATTGTCCAGAAAAGCAGCTCGCCTTGCAGGTTTGCATCTGACCACTGTAGGTTCTTCTATAGCAGGTGTGGGAAATTCGACCAAAGCAGTTAAGTATGCAACCACTGCTTACTTGCACACTATTGATGGTACTGTTATGCCATTCGCAGCACACATCATGGATGAGGTTATTGAAAATCTACCCTCCGTTCAACTTGAGTCCGGTAGATGGCAGCACATAGAAAAGTTGAGGCATCTACTTGCTGATCCTGCGTTCAACTCTAGGAGACCCGCTGATATGATCATAGGTGTGGAGTTGTACATGGCCTTAGTTCAGGGACGTCCAATCCCTCCTGTTGGAAATTCTCC